>JABSTQ010009551.1:0-472500 GCA_013358835.2 Ixodes persulcatus | reverse complement strand
CTCGTGGCAGTCCCGCCTACACATTATTATTTTCACAGCGACGGCTCTAAGAGGTCGGGGGCCTTCGAGGATTTCTTCTTCACAGCTATCGAGAAGGTCAGTTTCCGACAGCACTCTTCGCGCAGTCGCACAGTGTTGAGAGTACGGCACGAAGTAACACTTGAATGTCAACAATGGCAGTCATGTTCAGGAGCGCTTCACTCTGCACTTTGGTGTTCACTTCCACCAGAAGATCTCCAGAATGCAGCTTCTTTGCTTTGTACGAAAACCCTACAAAGTTCTCTAGAACTTTTGCAACGACAAATGGAAAGATTATAGTGACTGGTCTATCCTTGTTTTCATAGTGCACCACGAACAATTTTAGTAAAGGTTCCCAATTCTGAGGCTTTTTGAATGGTTAGGGGTCCAACGCACCGCCGCTTGAGCGGTTGCCCTGAAAGGGGTTTAAAAGAGTGAGCCATGAGAGGCGAAAGGATTTCGGAATCTGTGGCACGCTGCCCACCATGAAGCCCAAAGAGGGAATAGGTAACGCCCCATAACAAAAATAACTGTGCTGGAAGCGTTACACTATTAGCGCTACCTAGAAACCCAAGTGTGCATCTGGACGAGAATATCTGTCACCACCGAAGGTCAGACCTTGCCGCCAAAGAAGGTAAAAGAGGAAAGAAAGGTAGAAAGAGACAAAAGGCAAAGGTAGGAGAGAATAAAGGCGACTGACTGAATCATCCTGGTCGGGCCAAGCCAGGACACCCGTCTAGGAGAAGCGAGGGCCGAAGTGGTGTATTGCCTCACCCGGGTGGCCCCGAAAGGTCCAAACCTTTCCTGAGCTCGGCTCAACCACCAGGATGCCCTTTTCCCTGGACATGGGAAAGTCACGCACAGCCAGACGTGGGAGGGCGAACCCACAAGGGGGGGGGGGGGGGAGGGGGGGAGGGTACGGTGGGGAGGCCACTCACCAAACACCTACGGGTGTAGGTGTCCCCAGCAGGGAGCACGTTGCTTACCCCATGTTACTGCGTATGCTCCGTTTATCCCTAGGCTGACAGTGCAATGAAAGCTGCACACCCTCCGGACGAATCAACCGCCTGCCTTTCATGACCCGCTTTCTGAGCATAGGTATGGGTGGATCACGTGGCGAAAGATTGACGGATGATTGGACCAACGATCACGCAGCTCCAAGTAGCCTATCAGCTTATGGAGTCTAAACACTGGTTGCAAGATAAGCTTATTCGTGTAGCTTCCTCGAAATGTTTCTCCTCTTCGTAATGGAGTCGTTGTTTGGGTGTGGGTCGGGTTCCACTCTAAGCAGACTTGTACGCTACTCATTACAAGTAATAAAATTCTTGTAATCGATTACTTTCTGGAGTAATTTTGTAACCATTCGATTACACTTACTAGGGAATAATTAGAAGAGTAATCTTATTCTCTTCTGAAGTATTCAAGTTACTTGTAGCCGTTACTATTTTTCCCTCCCCACCCTAATTGCGCCCTTGTACAAGGTTCGTACCAAGGAATCCTCGAACCAAGTCTTAGCTTAGTTCGGTGATTCCAATCCAACAATGGACAGCACGAGCAACCCGTTTTCAAAACCTGCAGAAAATTTTGTTGTTTCTAAAATCTCAAGTAATAAAAAAGTAACGGTCAATTATTCTTTTTTTTTTCAAGTAAGCAAGCAACCTAATTGAATACTTTGAACTAAGAGTAAGTATAACGGACGGACGGACGGACGGACGGACGGACGGACGGGCGGGCGGGCGGACGGACAGGTGGGCGAGCGGGCGGGCGGGCGGGCGGGATGGATGGATGGATGGATGGATTGGTGGATGGATGGACGGATGGACGGACGAACGGACGGACGGACGGACGGACGGACGGGCGGACCGACGGACGGATGGACGGACGGACGGATGGACGGACGGACGGATGGACGGACGGACGGATGGATGGATGGATGGATGGATGGATGGATGGATGATGACCTTCGGGGGATCGGCAAAAAAACTAAAAGCATCGCCCCCGCCTCTTACCCCCAGCGAGGGAGTCGCCAATTTTCCTCTGGTCAAACCTTGTCAGCGTTACCCCAGCACCACACCCACTGGGATAAAGATTGAGACTTTGGGCTGGAGCCACGTGGAAGGGAGTTCCAATTTTCCTCTGTCCCGCCTCTCGCCAGCTGTGCTAGTTAGTTGGTCATCATTCAATTTTCCCTTGATAATTTCCAGCGATCTTCTAATCGCCTTTTTGTGAACGTAACCCTTTTCTCTTCCGTACTTCCAACGTCGCCAGCAAAACCCAAAGCACCAGCCAAATCCGTTACCTCCTCAGGGAGGGCAGGGCGAGCCCCGTGCACTTCAAAACCAAGTGCTCTAGTGTCTCGCTCTCATTATGGCAGGCGGCACATAATGTGTCTGTCTCCTGAAATTTAGCCCTATAGGTCCTCGTGCTTGAAACTCCCGTTATCGCCTCGAACAGTAAAGAACTTGTAGCGCGTTCGATGTTGTGGACGGAAGAGATGGTGCGACCGACTCCGAGCTTAGGTGAAAACGTTATGTTTATTCTCTCGTGCCGCCGGGCTCGAATCAACGAGTAACGTCGCCGTCTTTTATCTGCGGCTTGATAGGCCGATGAACCGCCACAGAGCTCTCCCCCTAGAGCTGTCGCCTGCAGGTATGCAGCCTGTAGGGGACGGAGCGATTGAATGGTTGCGGCTGCAGCAAGTGAGTTGGGCTGTTGCCGTTGGTGTTTGATATACGAGCCGAACGACGTGGCTGAGAGCGGTGCAGAAGACATCCTGTGAAAACCATGCCGGGAGTTGACGCTGAAGTCAGGCTTATTGGAGCAATGATGCAGCAGAGAAAGTGCGCAACGATCCGTTCGTGCTGTGGATCCAATGTGGAGTATAGGCTCGATCGCAGCTCGGGCTCCAGGGGACATGGCGGTCAGCTGTGGGACCAATACAGCGTCATCCCCGGAGGTGACGCACCGAGCGGAGAACAATGCCTGACCAGCGATAAGGAAGCCCTGGTCGGTTAGCGAAGGGCCTTGTCAATAACAGTATGGTCCGCCGTGACTTGCCATGCCCCAGCGTGGCGCGGTGCGGCACGCCCCACATGTTGTGGCAGCACGCGACCGTGCCAAGCGAGCACCACACCACACAGATGGGCACGACCGCCGGGGCGACACCAGCGACTGTGGCAGTGGTGGAAAAAGCCAAAGAACGTTGTCTTGCCGAGCCGGCAGGATGAGCGAGGTGGTCGCAGCCCGTTGCTGGAAGATGCCGGCGGCAGACGCGACGGGGCAGAGGCAGTGTCGGAGGCTCCGGATGCGGGGGCCGAGGGAGATGTGCTCTTGCATAATCGTCGAAATCCCAAGCCGTTGCCGTGTCCCGTGCCGCGGAGAACGTTCCCCTGGATGGCAGGTGCTCGGACTCGATCATCACGTCCGGGTCACCAATTTGGAGCGCGTTCAATGTTGAGAACAAAAGAGAATGTGCGACCGACTCCGAGCTTAAATGAAAACGTTCTGTTTATTCTCTCGTGCCGCCGGGCTCGTATCGACGAGTAACGTCGTCGCCGCCACAAACTTCCCAGTGAATTGTCAAAAACATTTTCCTTTCCTATGTCCGGTTTTTCTGACCTGTATATTGTTAGAGCTGATTTTTCTTGCATTCTCCCCCCCCCCCTCCCCCCATTTTTCTTTCTGCCTCTTTCACTCCATTCTTTACAGAAGTAGTCTGCTCAGCCCCATCACTATTGTGAAGGTGTTTAAATCTAAGCTCTCAGGTTCGGTTTGTCCATTTTTTGTTTAAACTTTTCATGTATAAATACCTGAATACCTTCTGTACCCACCGCGTATCATCCATTTTGGTCAACCTTTGTTCAAATTTCAACTTACTAATTTCCTCCCTGCTCTCAAAAGACGACCAGCCCATGTCCCCCTGTACTCCCTCATTTGGTGTCTTTCCATGTGCTCCCAGTGCCAATGTGCCTACACTTCTTTGTCGAATTTCTGATCCTGATTGAACCTCTGATTTCAAGCACAGTACTGCATTGCCAAAAGACAGACCTGGTACCATCACTCCTTTCCATATACCCCTGACACTTCATATCTATTATAATTCCACAGTGCCTTGAGCTTCGTAATAGATTAATTTCTTTTTTTTTTCTTTTCTAATTATATTCTCCTCGTGTTCCTCTAGATATTTCCTTCCCTCATTGAGCCAGACTCCCAGATATTTGTATTTTCCTACATGGTCTATTACAATGTCTTGTATTCTCAGGGGTTCCCTCTTCTCGTCATTGAACACCATTACTCCAGACTTGTCACTACCAAACCTCATGCCCAGGCGTCCCCTTCCTCTCCACAGATTCCAGCTAGTTCCTGTAACGTATCCTGGTTATCTGCCATGAGTACTATGTCGTCCGTATATATCAGTCCTGGTATTACCTGTATTTCATTTCTCCCTCCTTTCATATAACTCACATCAAAACCTAAGTCGCTCTGCTCTAATTTCGTTTCCATTTCACTGAGATATGTCATGAAGAGCAGAGGTGACAATGGAAAGCCCTGCCTGAGGCCTCTTTTTATTGCTGCTGGTTTGGTAGTTGCTGCTTTTAGTGTTATAACTATCTTCTTGCCTGTGTACACCTGCTGAAGAAACCTAACCAAATTTGCATCTAAGTTATACTCCCTCAGCTGACCCCAGAGTTTTTTGTGGCTCACATCATCATACGCTCCCTTGATATCCAGAAAAGCGAACTATAAAGAAGTTTGGTTCTTCATTGCTATTTCTATACATTGAGTAGTGACGAATAAGTTATCTTCCAGTCTTCTATCTCTTCGGAATCCGTTTTGGAGCTCATCCAGAATTTGCATATCTTCTGCCCATTCCTCCATTCTACGCTTTACTATCTACATAGCTAATCTGTATAGAACTGAAGTTACCGTTATTGGGCGATATGACTTAATGTTGTCTTTGTTTCCTTTTCCTTTATATATTAGTCTCATTTTACTTAGTTTCCAATCATTAGGTACCTCTCCTCCGATAATCACTTGATTAATCAAGTGCCGTAACTTCAGTTTGATTGTTTTTCCTAGAGTCTTTATAAGTTCCATGGGTTTGTCGTCTGAGCCTGTCGCTGTACCTGCTGGAACCTTACTTTCTGCCGTGTCCCATTCTTTTGTGGTCGTCTCCTTCGTTACGAAATTATGCTCCTCCTCTGCATTGCTGCTAATTCTATCCACTGTCCCCCTCTGCTCAAGCTGGGAGAAAGCCTCTTCCATTGTCTGCCTCATATATTACCGTGCCTCTTCCCCCTCTACTGTAGAAATACCCAACTACCTTTTTTCTTGTATTCAGTAACACGTACATTTGCTATTTGAATAAGTTGTATTACTCGGCTATTAAGCCGCTCGGGAAAGTTGGTACCGTCAGTTCGACGTCAGCGCGATGTACGTCGAACTGAAGTTTTGGGTGTCGTATATGGGACAAGGGGTGTAAGAATAGACCCTCTTTTTCTGAGAGTGTTTGGTGGAGACGCTTTGTGTTTCATGGGGCTTGAGCCGAATAAAGTATGACGCATTGATCATAACGAGGTTCGTCGACAGTCCTCTTCCTGTCTTGTAAATGATGTCTTGACTCGTGTGATTTGATTTCTAACCGTCCCCGCAAACCCCGTTGAGCGACGAAGACAAGCTCCTAAACATCCCCCTTTTTCACACGAGGCTCCTGTTTCCCGCGATTTCGGTGCTTTTTTTTTCTTATTGCTTTTTCTGCGAAAAATACATATTTTTAGGTTGCTGCTGCAATGTAACGAGAAAGCACATCCGCGACACAGCTGTTGCACGCTGAGGCAGCTGTTGCAGGTTGTGGATAGACGACGTCGGAGCATTGCTTCGGCAGCGTTAGCGTGCAGTTTGGGAGCGTGTACAGGAGGAAGCTGCCGTCTGAAAATGGTCGGACTCTCAGAAAACCAGTGTGGTGTGCGAAGCGCCGAGCGCGCTGCGGCCAGCCGAGCGGCCTGAGTCATCGCCCGGAGTGACGCTCATCGCTCTCGTCAAAACACGGGCCTGTGCCGTGCCGTTGAGGAGTCGGAGTGCCAGGTGGGTCCGTACAACCGAATGGTCGCTCAGAAAAGATGAGTAGCCCGCGCTTGCCACTTGAGCAAGCGAGGGAAGCACGCGCCACGCGTACCGGGATCTTGCGAGGCAGCACTTAGAAACTTGAAGAGTGCACGAGCAGGTGTGGTAGGTGCGCCGGGTGCGTGAGCGCCCGGGCGTCCATAGCTTTGACTTAATTGCCTCGGGAAGTTGTATATGTAGTAAAAACCAGAGCCGTATATTAGGAGAGTTTGGACAATAGGCGGAGCAAAGGCCGCCGCCAGCGCCGAATATTCCCCCCACGCTTAGAGCGTAAACTAAATTTGTGACACAGCGTCGACCAATCAAGAGACCTCTACTCCATCTCACAAATGTCGACAGTGAAGACAAAGGCAGAGGCGCGTGAGCCTAGCTCAGCGAAACGCTATTGTTTGTACGAGACCTCGTGCATAGGAGGCACTTTCCAAAGCCACGCGCTCGTGCCCATGCCTTTGTCTGCACTGCTAGAACAGCGTCCCTGATGACTGGCTGAAAGAAAGCAGTGCAAAGGGTGGGGTGCGCGAGCGTCTTGAGACGCGGAGTTCCGCTCGGCACGGCTCAAATTATACTTCGTTTCACTTTACCTGCGAGCGAAGCCAAAGCTAGAAGCGCGAGACCAGCGCTTTTTGCATTTCTCCCCAGCTCGCGCGCTCGAGCAAAGCCTGAACGCACGGAGCTTCCGTGCTCGCGCTTCCAGTTTTGCCTTCGCTCGCACATAAGGTGAAACGAAGTATAGTCGTGGCACAAATTTATGAGCACGCGACCACCGCTAGGGGCTGTTTCGCGGCCTGTGGTTGGCCCGAGATGCTCGCCTATTCAAACCAATGTATGGCCAAACTCTCTCAATAAACGGCTCTGGTAAAAACTAGACTGCTCCAGCCGGAGCATAGAGTTATTATAATGTACGCTAGAGGTTCAGCTGGCGTTAGTGTGCTGTCGTAAATTGAGGCAGACAGCAACCAGTCGAATATTGACTTCCGGTAATGCATTTCTATGAAAAAGCGAGTGCATTTTCTCCCAGCGCTTGACTATAAGAGGAAATATCCCTAATAATTCGTATGTATAGGTAGATTTGACCATTCATTAGTCACGTAGATGAAATAATTGGTCAGTTACGGCGTTTTTATTTTCCAAATCCATAGCATAAAAACGGTGATAAAACGTCTTCGTACATGTATTTATGTGCACTGTCGGACACTGTTAGCGCGAACACGGCGTCGGCGCTTTCCAGAACGAATAATATCTGGAAAACCAAGAAAGACGGCAAGAACTAGGCAGTAACACTAGATCAGTAACGCTCTGTGCATGTAGACGATCAGAATTAATTGAAGACCACGTAATACACTCCGATTTGCAATTAAAAAATACTGCTTTATTTTTTCTGTGTAAACACTTCCATGTCGGTCTCAAAGACGATAAAGAAACCAGCAGGAAAAGGCTGGGCACGAGCGGATCGACCGAGATTCACGAGCAGCGGGGGCAGCGGTGGAAGCCGGCTCCAGCCGTCTCGCCTGGATTCGATGTCGTTTTTTTTTTGCTTGTAAATATTGTATATAAAGTTCGCCGTCAATTTAAACACTGCCAATGACCAGGAGTTCCTTCATCTGGTGCCCAAACCCGGGAACGAGACGAAACGGAAGGCACCTGGACGATTTAACAACCGAATCCTTAGCAACTAACGACTATATCTGATACGTTCTATTCAAGCCACGGCTGAGCCTCTGAGGACTACTGATGGATCGTCTTAAACTGAAAAATAAGGCTCCGCGGACACTGTTTACAGGGCTGATTCCAGTCATCGACGCTGATCTTCAACGAGAACCGATCATCGAGCGTGATATTGAAGTCCTCAGACAACAATTGAGTAACCAGCATACCCAAATGAACGAAGCGGGCGCTGCCATCGGGCCTTTCCTAGGAGACGACGCGGAACAAGAGTACACCCGTACATTAGAGTATAACGACCGCGCCGTCACCTACCTGGCCCAGTAGGACTACTCAATCCAAAGTCTCCACCAACGACCCCCGCCCGAAACAATCAGTCCCGAGAACAGTACGAGAATCGGAGCACCGGCGAATACCTTAAAGATAAAGCTTCACAAGCTTGAACTCCTCAAGTTTAACGGCCAGCAACGAAAATGGCAACCGTTTTGGGAGCAATTTCAACAAACTGTTCACAACAACAAGGAACTAACAGCTTGTGACAAGTTTAGGAAACTCCGGGAGAAGCCGCCGCAGCTGTAGCCGGACTCCCATCAACGTTCATCTACTACAGGGATGCAGTGACATTCTTATTAGCCGATTCGGCAACGAGAAACGACTCATAAAAGGACATATAGAAATGCTACTCGACCTTCATCCGGTACGCACTGCACAAGACGTACGTGGACTACGAGGTCTCGACAATAACGTGCAGGCCCATGTACATGGACTTAGGTCGTTCGGAGTGAGTGAAGAGTCGTACTCTTCGTTGCTGCCTCACCTCCTTATGAGAATGCTTCCTTCAGAAACAATTCTGCACTATAACAGGAAGATGATTCGACGGGAAGGGGACGATACCGAAGAACAGAATGGGGAAGGAGCGCGAGCACAAGTTCCTAGAGATCACCCAACAGCTCTAAAATTTTTACTCCATGCTTTGAAGGTAGAGCTCGAAAACCGAAAGCAAACGTGTGCACCCGCGAGATCGGAACATCCTCTGTCAGAAACGAATGCACAGACAGGAGTTCAAAAATTCCTGATAAATAGAACGGTCTTAAATTACCAGCATCTGCACTACTTCAGCAAGCGCATCTTTGAACACCGTGCTTCATTTGCAAATCTAAAGAACACAAGACAGAAGAGTGCACTTCGACAGCTTCAATGGAACGAAAGAAGACGATACTACAGAAACATCGCAAGTGCTTCCGCTGCACCCTCGCGAACCACATATCTAAGAACTGCCGAGGAAGAATGAAATGCAAGCAGTGTCGAGGCCGACACGCTTCCACGATGTGCGACCCCAAATTTACTACCGGAGGACAAAAGAATGTCGCTGGTACAGCTCCACTACAGCTAAACTTCAACGACTGACGCTTCAAACCAAAAGATAGTGATGTAACAAACAACCGAAGCGTGGGCCTCTGGAATCAAAAACAAAACGTTGGCTACAATGTTGTTTGACGGCGGCAGCCAGACATTCTTTATATCTGAGGACTTATCTCGAAGACTGGGTTGCAAAGTGTTCGGAAGTGAACGGCTTGCGATAGGGTATTTTGGTGGGCACAGAAAGGAAAAGAACTTCTGAAGGGTCCTCAACACTCTTCAAAGCAAACAGGATGGACATACCTACCACATTGGGGTGCCTAAAACCGGCGTCATTTGCGATCAATGACAGCGCCAACCGGAAGACGACGTCGTAAAAAGGCTACGTCAGATGAATTATGTGATCGCGGTTATCACTGACAATGACAATTGCGACTCCATCGACATCTCGGCTCAGACCACTATTGTAATTTTGTCACAGGCCGACTCACGAAACTCTGCGGCAATCTCAAAGCCATCGAGACATCGCTTGAGTGGACTGGGCACGGCCCCATGACACGAAGTGCTACCTTGGTGCAATGCTCGCAAACTGTAGTATTCAATGCTTCATTGATAATCACTACAGAAGTTCTGGGATTTGGAGTCCATGGGAGTGACAGAAAGCGAGAACGACGAGACGGCCGACGCCGTACTGAATTCTTACGAAGAAAATGTAACGGACGACGGAGAACGTTACCAAGTATCCTTGCTTTGGAGGCCTTCGGTCCTCCTACATAGCAACAAGGACGTTGCCGAAAAGCGACCGGTCTAGCTTACTAAAAGGCTCCGGTGCAAAGAAGACATGTTACACGCGTACGACTCTGCCATAAGGAAGTATGGTCACGAAAATATGACTGGAAAGGTATAAACATCGAAGAGAGCTTGCCGAACGACGAACGGTCTCTCGTTTAACGTAACGGGGTGTCAACGTACGGTTCGGAACCCAGAAGCCGACTGCGCTGTAAGAGGCGACGGTGGAGCTCAGGGAGGTCGGCCATCTTACAGTTATCTGAGCAAAATATCAGACGTCAGATATCATCCGGGCCGTGTTCCAAAATTTACTCGATCTTACTCCAGGGTAAGGGTCTTGTACCTCGGCGTTCTAAAACCTACAGCGTCCAGTGTTTTTCAATCAGTGTTGTCGTGTGTCACGACCCGCCTGAGATAACTCGGATTCATTTGGGAACGATTTGTAACACAGCCCAGTTAACTTGCGTGCGTGGCGTCATTATAGAGCCGTTGTTGGAGCGATATTTGGCGCTCTATAGCTGCGCCCATTGAGTCCGATCTACGTCGCCATCCTGCGCAGACAACAAAACTTCCCTATTGGTTACTTATTGTGACGTGATGATAGGACCGAGAAAGAAACTCCCCGAAAAACAACAGCTTTTTTTTTTTTTTACGTTATTAAACGAATCCGGGCGATCAAAAGAACGAACGTGGGTTATGTAATAAAGGACAAGGATTTCAAATAGACATACAGCTCAAAATTTGGAAAAACGTTTCACGACCCCTTTAAGAGGGTGGATCTCAAAACATCCCATTCGCATTTGAACCTTGCGCATTTCGTCCCATTCTCTATTGGTCCTTCTCGTTTGAACCTTCTCATAAGATCCGAATCGTTTTTTTTTTTTCGCAACTGGGCCCATTCTCATTTTGACCATTATCTGAAAACGTCCCATTCGCATTTTGACCGTACGCATTTCGTCCCATTCTCATTTGGTCCGCCTTGTTTGAACCTTCTGATAAGATCCAAATTGTATTTTTCGCAACTCGACCCATTCGCATTTCGCCCGTTCGCGCTACGACCGAATGGCACTAGTTCGGCATATGCTTCTAACGTCGTTATGCCTTCACGGCTTTGTTGATAAGCCTTACCTTGCTTGGGCCCCCGACATACCATCAGATATATGTTAATATGTAGAGGTACGCACTGAGAATCGTACAATGACGCCTACTTCCCTTCCTCTAAGCAAACGAAAAAAAAAAAACGATGAACATTTAATTTGGGAACTTTGTTTGAACAGAAATAGCATACATTATAGAACTGGTGGCATTGTTCCAAGTCGAGAGACCTCAAACAACGTGACCTTTCGGAATATGATCTGGCTGCGATAAATAGTTGGTCTGTTTTATTGTCAGCTAGTAGCTTTTCACGACGACCTCGACGTACTGCTAAAATCCTTAGCAGAGAGAGTATGCCGGTAGCGTGGCACACACACACACACAAAATATATCAATGTATTTATTAATATTACCCGAAAAGAAAACAATTTTGGTATGGAAAGAGTCAAGTGCGACGGGTCAAAGCTAGATATTTTTGAGAATGGCTGGTTTGAAAAGGGCCAGGTGAGAAGGGCGAAACGAGAACAGGCCCAAATGAGGAGGGTTGAAGTGCGAAAGACGAAACGGGAAAGGGCCAAATGCGACGGGTCAAAGCGAGAAGATCTTTTTGAGAAAGAGGCCATATGCGAAATTCTTGGAAGCTATCATCATCATGCCATTAGGAGCCGCCATATTGGGGGGTTTATCACATTTTCCAGTTGTGGACGAGGCGCATCTGCATTTAACTCGGTTTTCATGATATTAGGGCAGTTTATTTGTACACTCAATGGGTTGCTGGTTAGTTTCGGATCAAAGAAGAAAAGAAAGACGGCCGCCAAATTCAGGAAAAGGAATTGTCAGCAACGAGGTCGCAAGACTCGTCACTCAAGCAGTGAACTGGGCCATCCAGGTCAATGAACGGTATTTCTCGAAGACGTCCTGTGAAGGGTTCGTACTGGACTTGCAGCAGGTGATCATATTTTAGTTCTACGACTTACACTTTGCCGGGACTATTGTTTTTCGGGCGAAATTGTCGGTACGGGAACCCCCCAATATGGAGGAAATCTGATCATTGATCATGAATACACTAGATGGCGCTTCTTTTTGCATATGGTCGCTGCCGCCCACACAAACCGGGCAGCGCGAGCCATGCTCTCGAGCAAGGGCGTGCGCGAAGCAGCAAGCCATTGGAACTGATCTGGGCGCCATACCGGTCCTGCCCGTTCCGTAGCAGTAAAGAACGTAATGAATTTAACAATTGGTTGTTCAATTCTTAAATTTAACAATTTAACAATTGGACCGCCCGCGCACAAACAGCTCCACCAGAGCAGCGCAAACCCTGTTACCGCTGCGAAGAACTCCACAATCCCGAAACGTGCGAGTCACGCACCTCGAGGTGCAGGTTTTGCAAGAAAGTCGGTCACGTTGAAAAAGCCTGCTTCAAGAAGAAAAACAGCAGCAGCTTATCGAAGGCAACTAGACGATTGCACGTTTTCGACTCCTCAGAAGAGCCACGCGATGTCGCGATTACGGAAGAGAGCATTTTGCATGACCTAAATGCAATGACAGGGGTGAGGAGAGCACCCCAGAAACATATGGTATCGTTGGACGTACAAGGCGTGCCACTGCTATTCGAGGTGGATTCAGGGGCAGCCTATTCTATCATCAATGAAGACACGTATCGGGAATCATGGCCCCGTGACCTGCCACCGCTTCACCCCGCCAGCATTGCGCTGCGAACATGGTCAGGAGAAGGGTTGCAGCCACTGGGGACGGTTAACGTCAGCGTGCGCTTCAAGCAGCGCAGTGAAAAACTTCCTCTATTGATAATGAGCGGCCCAGGATGCAACCTCCTTGGTCGTAATTGGTTCGCCCCACTAGGCATTAGCCTCAGCGGCATTCACCAAGTACTTCACGAACAGAGCCTGGTAGTCATACTTGAACGTCACTCAGCAGTGTTTGATGGCAACCGAAATGGCTTCAAGGGACCAGCGGTCACACTAGAGTTGCACGAAGGAGCACAACCTACGTTCCTGAAATCACGAACGGTGCCATTCGCCCTCCGGCCAGCCGTTGAAGCGGAACTACAACGTCTGACGGACCAGGAGGTGATTGAGCCCGCACAACATTCGGAGGATGACAAGTTGAAGGCGATTCGTGATCTGCCAGAACCGACTTCAAAGACGACGCTCCAGTCTTTTCTCGGGATGCTCGCCTTCTATAACAGGTTTCTGGAAAACCGAGCAACAGTAGCGAAAGACCTGTATACCCTTCTAGAGAAGAACAGGTCGTGGAGCTGGGAGGCTCCTCACAAGACCGCATTCAGAAAGCTCAAGGAACTCATCTTGCAGCGGACCACCTTGATCCATTATGATGAGTCTAGACCTCTTCTACTCTCCTGTGATGCCTCACCACACGGTGTTGGTGCCGTTTTGGCACAGGTTGATAGCGCAGGGCGAGAAGCTCCAATAGCGTTTGCGTCAAGGACTTTGGGAGACGCTGAGAGGAACTACTCGCAGCTGGATAAGGAGGGCCTCGCCATTATCTACGGGGCAATCCATTTTCATCAGTACATTGCCGGACGACACATAATCATCGTCACGGATCATCAACCACTCCTCGGCATCCTGGGACCACAGAAGCCAGTACCTCAAGTGCTGTCTCCACGCATGATGCGATGGTGTGTCAAGCTGGCAGCCTGCGACTATGAGCTAGTGTATCGGCGGGGAAAGAGACACCAGAAAGCCGACGCGTTAAGTCGCCTTCCCTTACATGATAGTGAGGACGAACCCTGTCCGCCCGGAGACGTGCTGATGATCGAGGCGCTGCCGGTCTCGCCGCACACGGCGAAAAGAATCGCAGAAATGACACTTCAAGACCCCACCTTGTCTCATATCTTCAAGGCGTTGCAACAAGGAACACTTGACCGCCTCAGGGGTGAAGAGTTTGCTCCCTACAAGAAGAAAGTGACGGAGCTGTTCACTCAACGAGGATGCGTTATTTGGGGCTCGAGGGTGGTCATTGACTCCGTAAGTGTGACGTCATGGGTCCAAACAAACCGTTGCTAGGGTCGTTGTTATGGACAAATACATGTGGCTAGGTTTCGCTACGAAAGCCCGACCGTTCAGAAATCAGGAGTAGGATTTAAACTTCTAAAAATCACAGATATAGAAAGCTTGCATCTCATATATGTTTCGACAGAAGTGTGTCGGTAATCGCTTGTTTCTGAAATATTTATGACTGCAACTTCCGGTCCTCAAGATGCCTGCAGCAGACGACGAATGCAAGTAGTATGCCGTCTGCCACACGCCCGCCGGCCAAGCCGGTGCCGGCGTCTGAGTCGTGTGAATAAAGATGATATTCTGATATTGCATTTGTTTGAAATATAATGAGTTTCAGACACTTATAAGAATCCATGGTGGGGTGCGAAACAAAATTGGTTTATCGAAAGCCCGGGCATCGATCGAGATGCTCATCTGCTAAAATTCCATTGCACCCGTGAGAAAAGCACTTCAGGCGATCGGTTGAGATCCCAAATTTCGTTTGCGGACTCGCGCTATGGGAGGATGCTTTGTACCTGGTTGTAACCATCGCGTGGAGAAAGATTCTTGCAGTTTCTCCAGATTTCCGCAAGACCCCAAAGCGCGAAAGAACTGGATAAGAAAAACATGAGGTGAGTTTATTACAGATTGTACTCGCATCGCGGGTTCGATGGAGATCTTCACTAAAAGAGCACATTCACGGAATTTGATGTATACCAAGGAAAAACACAACAACAAAATACTGCGAAATCGCGATAGACTTCAATTCTTTAATAACCTGACAACCTCAAGAATAATAATAATAACAAACGACTTACTCGACGGCGTACGATTTGTTTCTCGTGCTGGCCTGCACTACGCCGGTAATGCACTTCAGGTCGTCGTCGTAACTGATCTGCATGGCGTGGTTTGATTTTACGGAATTTTCACCCCTCTGAACGAAGCTGGGTTCTTCACAGAAAAAGAACGCACATTGCGGAGGCCTCTACGGCCATGGCGACGCACTTGTTTTTGTCGCTCGTTTGCCGACGCAATTCAATGAAGACGCCCGCTGCAAGGCCAGCAAATCTCGTCTGCTACCAAAGCAAAGTGGAGTGTAATACTTCAGGAAGGGCTTTTATGGTTGCAATACGACACTGAGACGACAAGAACATCTTCATATATTAGTTATCAAGAAGTTAGGTTGCTTACAAAAAATTATTTACTTACTTGTAAGCAAAAATCTAGCCTCATGTGGAGTCTCCATGCATTAATCCATAGCAACGTCCCTAGCAACGGTTTGTTTGGACCCAGACGCCATGTTGTGGCGTAATTACTTACGGGGTCAATTCCCACACAGGCACGTACCGAAGCAATGGATTTGCTCTATGCTGGACACAAGGGCATCGTTTCGATGAAGACGTCAGCCAGAAACTACTTATGGTGGCCCGCTATCGATAGGGACATTGAACATGCAGTCGAAGCATGCCGAATCTGCCAGGAATCCAGGCGTATACCGATGAGAGCCGCTGTGCCAAAGTGGGAACATGCATTTTAACCATGGCACACCATACACCTTGATTTTGCCGGCCCGATGGAAGGACACATGTTCCTCGTAGTTGTGGACTCATACACAAAATGGCTTGAGGTGAGAGTGATGACCTCAGCCACGTCCACAGCTGTTATTAGAGAACTGCGTGCTATCTTCGCGACATTCGGATTGCCACGGAAGGGGGTGTCGGACAATGGGAGCGTGTGAGTGGAGCCTGTGACAAGCGCACCATACCATCCGGCTACCAACCGCCAGGCGGAGCGGATGGTCTTTGAATTGAAGCAAGCACTTCAAAAAGACAAAGTCGGCAGCTTGCTAGTAAGACTGGCAAGATTCCTCTACAAGCAGCACACCACTGTCACATCCTCCACCGGGAAAACACCCGCGTTGCTAATGTTCGGCCGTGAACTGGCATCAAACATAAGCCGAGTTACACCAGAACCAGAAACATGCAACCAAAGAGAAGGCGAGGAAGAAAGAGAGGTGACGACCCCTTCACGCCGCTTTGTTGAAGGGCAACCTGTGTTTGCTTTAAATTTTCGCGGAAAACCGAGGTGGCTAGAAGGAACACTACTCAAGCAGCTCGGTCTTAATTTAATTTAATATCCTGTCAGCTGTGCAGACTGTGGTAATTTCAATATGTTGAAAAGTTTCGTGAAGCCGCTTGTGTTTACACACATTTTAGAGAGTCATAATTTATGCTGTTAGCGCCTGCAGCGAACCGCTTCCACGAGAATCGGCGGCCGGGGTGATCTACGAAGTACCAGCAGACCTCACCGAGGTCGAACTTCAACTGGCAGTACGCACTACTGCACCTGTTATCTCCATCCGACGATTGGGTAAATCCGAGACCGTCAAGCTCGTCTTTAGCACGGACACTCTACCAGAGTACGTTACAATCGGATACACAAGATACAAGACACAACCGTACATCGAGAAACCACGTCAATGCTCCAAATGTAACCGTTTTGGGCACGTTCGAACCGCCTGTACTAGGGAATTGCGATGCGGTCGCTGCGGGGGTCCCCATGATCGCACCAAGTGCGAAGCGGAAGACCCACTCTGCATGAACTGCAACAAAGCACACGACTCTACATCTCGTTTGTGCCCGGCATTCAAAAGAGAGCAGAAAATATACAGGTACAAGAGCGAAGCCAAGGTTGGTTACACCTCAGCAAAAGAGGCTCTACGGTCTACACAAGATCAGATGTCCACTGGCCATGCCAGGACAGCAGCCAACCAAGCAAGACACGACGTCGCAGCTCACGATCTTCGTTCTCAACGAGATTCCCCATCAACGCAGCTATCCAGCGTGAGAAAAGGCAAGACCTATTCAAAATCTACAGAGGCTACAGCTCCTACTTTGCAGCTAAAGGATAACAAAGAATTTCCAGCACTTTCTGGATCTGCATCAACTTCGCGTGTAGAAGATAAAGAAAATAGGCAGCCCAGGAGGGACCAGTCAAGTGCATCAACCAGGGAGCAACCACCTATGTCCGGGGTCAAACTCCAAACCATCACCAACACTGTCCGTAATATTCTTCGGTCATGGGATTCTCCTATAGCCCAAGCGCTATTAACCGTATTAGATGCTATACTTCCGCTTGTTATGATCTGGTGTCAATAGACAAGCTTCGTAGAGATGCCACCGTCCTTCAATGGAATGCGAGAGGCCTTCGAAATCGACTTTCGGACTTTAGACAATTCATATTCAAATATCATGTTCCTATTATCGCAATATCAGAGTCGCGAGTGAAGCACAGCATCAGACTATCAGGGTACGAGCTTTCTCATTCCCACAGAACAACTGGTCTTAGCCGAGTTTTGGTCGGCATTCGAAAGGACCTGACCTATATTCAACACGATATTCCGTCGCACCCGACAAATGAGTATATCGCTGCGACTGTTAAGATAGAAGACATTTCGTTCACACTTATTGCTAGCTATATACCTCCTCGAGCTGCCTTGGACATTCAGAGGCTGGATACAATTTTACAGCAAACCCCATCACCCCACTTTCTGACAGGAGATTTCAATAGCCATCACTCATTATGGGGAAGCAGAAAAAATAATGCTCGAGGGCAAGCCTTATTTGACCTTACAGTAAAATATGACCTTGCAATTCTTAACGACGGCAGTCCGACGTATTTCAGAGGTGCATCTACGAGTAGCTCTCTAGATTTATCGTTCGTGTCTTCATGTCTCGCTGAGGGAGCCAGGTGGTTCGCTGATATTGAAACTCATGGTAGTGACCACGTGCCGACTTACACAACGTTTCAAGGATTGCATTGCTTGAAGAGGCGTACTACAATGCATTATACTGACTGGGATATCTTCAAAACAAAAATGGAGTCCGCCTGTACTACACTAACTGAGACAGAAGGATTTGTTGCGGCCATCAACTCTTCAACCTCCGAAGCGACCAAAACAGTCAATATGACAAACCCGCCGACAGCTATTGATGGAGAATACGAACGACTGCGTGCCATCCGCCGGCGGGCCGAACGCAGGGCAAGAAAAACTAAGAGTGCTGAGGATGTCAGGGCTTCTAGGAGAGCACAAAAGCGCGTTATAAGACACCTGGACAAGCTTTCCAGAAAACGCTGGAGGTCTCTTAGTGCCGGCCTTGATCCCAGAAAGCCAGTTACTCGCATATGGCCCATGATGCGAAGCTTGCGCGTGAGGCCGCAGCAAGTTCGTCCATTCCGGGCCATCGCTTTGGGCCGCCAAGTCTCAGCAGTAACCATAGCCGAGGAATTCTGTGTCAAGATCACCTCCTGCTCTACTCTTATCGACTGCAGAGTGAATACGACGGATGACCACCCATCCGTAAGTGTATGCAAGGCTGTTGAAGCATATTTTACTTTAAAAGAACTTGATATGGCACTATTTGCCTCTAACGTCAAGTCGTCCCCGGGCACGGATGGAATACGATACTCAGCCTTACGTCACCTGGGGGAAGCGGCTAGAACCTTCTTGTTAAAGGCATTTAACTCCTCATGGGAAACGGGAATTATACCGAGGCAATGGAAAATTGCTCGTGTGTTGCCAATCCTCAAACCTGGAAAGTTTCCCCTAGATATTAATTCGTATCGTCCAATTGCATTAACAAGTTGCATGAGCAAAGTAATAGAACGAATGGTGCTAGCCCGTATGGAATGGGATCTAGAAAATAGAGGATTAAATCCCTCGCCCATGAATGGATTTCGACGCGGAAGAAGCAGCATCGACAATGTTATTGATTTAGTGACAAGCATTGAACAAACGAAGACTGTCAACAAGATAACAACAGCTGTATTCGTGGACATAAAATCGGCATTCGATACTGTAGACCATAAGGCCATTCTTCACGATTTGGGTGCCATTGGCTATGGAGGACGCATATATACGTGGATTGCAAGTTACCTTAAAGAGAGACAAGTGTACATATCGACGCCGGAGGGCAACACTGTTTTTCACGAAATCAAGAGGGGAGTACCGCAAGGGGGGGTCCGTAGCCCCATGCTTTTTAGCATTTCTCTAATAGGCCTCCTTAAAATACTTCCGAAAACCGTTCACGTATCCATGTACGCTGATGATATCTGTTTCTGGGCGTGCAGTAGGTCTCTCTACATAAACAAAGCAAGACTACAGAAAGCAATAAACATCACAGCACGCTACCTCCACGAGCGGGGTCTGCATATATCACCGGAAAAATCAGCGGTGATGGCATTCAGCAGAAAACACACGGACAAATACCCAATCGTGATCGATGGAAAACCAATTCCATACGTCACTGAACACACATTTCTGGGTGTCACTCTCGACAGGCAACTGACATGGAGCCCCCACATAAAGCGCCTAAAGAAAAAACTGACCTCGTTTATCGATATAATCAGAATGATTAGTGGGACTAAATGGGGATGTTCTGTCCCTGCGCTAATGGCCCTATACAATGCTCTGTTTCTCGGCCTTATGCGCTACAGTCTTCCTGTTATGCATAATGTATCCCGGTCTCTTCTTAAAGAATTAGAAAGTGCCCAAGCACAAGCTCTTCGAGCTTGCTTAGGACTGCCGAAATGCACATCGAATGTGGGAACTCTGGCTGAAGCACGAGCAGTTTCGCCCGCCATTTTAAGGACACAGGAAACGTTGCGAGCCCATCTTCGTCACAAAACTCGAATACATAAACATCATCTAGTAAATATCTCAACAGAGAGACCATCCTCAGGATTTGCCCAAGTAATCACGCTTTTGGAGGATTATATTCCCAGATCATTTGAAGCGGCTGCAATTCCAAGATATCCACCGTGGAAGTACCCCCACTTAGAAATCAGAACAAGTATCCCAGGGATCACTTCGAAAACAAAGATGCCTGCGCCTGTGATCACCCAGATTGCTTTTGAATACATCAATAAATCATACAACTCATTCCACCACATCTACACTGATGGCTCTACAATGACGTCATCATCGGCTCTGGGAGTCTACATTCCTTCTATGAGAACATCCATAAAAGCAAAGCTGAGCCACGTCACCTCATCAACGGCGACAGAGCTCGCGGCGATTCGAGAAGCAGTGACACAAGCGGGAACTGAAAAACCTAAATTTTGGGCAGTATTTGTTGACTCGAAGCCCGCTCTCTACACCCTCTCCTCGATGAAAAAAAGTAGCCCATATCTACAACTTGCACAAGATATTTTGGAAGCAGCTCGCCAAGCTTCGTGCCAAGGACACCATTTTACTTTACAGTGGGTTCCTGCCCACTCCGGTATAACCGGAAATGTTCTTGCCGACAGAGCTGCTAGAGATGCCCACGAAAGCATTATTATTGTCTCTATTCCATTCTCAAGACCAGATGCAAATAGCATGATCAGAAACATCGGCAAAGAAATAACATTGTCTCTTTGGGAAAACCCTCAATACCACTACAGATATCTTTACAATATCGATCCTAAGCTACAGTTTCGGGCTCCACGAGGTTTACCAAGACCAACGGAGACCGTGCTACACCGCTTGCGGCTTAAAGTTGCGTACACCAACAGCTACCTTCACAAAATCGGAAAGGCTCAGTCTCCTGAATGTGCATCGTGCGGCGGCGTCCATAACATCCAACACGTAGTCTGCGAATGCGAGGAGTACAGCCATGAAAGGCAGTCAATGAAGAAACAGCTCAACATCAAAGAGGAAGAACAAATAAGCATCGACATCGTGTTTGGTCCCTGGATGACATCTTCTGACGGTTATAAGGCCACAGAAGCTCTCCTAAAGTTTTTGAAGAATACTCGTTTACAGCATAGGCTGTAGTGTTCTAAAGTGAACTGAAGTGGTAAATGACGCTTGCCATTGAAACACTCGACATCTACATTTATTTTAATTTTTCCCTTGTATCATTTTTTATATTTTCTTATTCTTCCTTTATATTAATTTTGTTTTCTTACCTTTCTCTACTCCTTTCTGTGTTTTTTTTTTTATTCCGTTTATTACACAGTGTAGCAAACCAGCACAAGGCGCTGGATGACATCACTGTTTTAATAAACGCCTACTTCTCTCTCTCTCTCTAGTACCATAGAATGATAGAGGAAGAAGTTAACAGAGCGCACTCGCGACACAGGCAAATAAAAACGCCAGTTCACGGTGCTTTGTATTCGGGTGGAGAGCGTCACGTGGTGAGCCGCTGGCGCGTTTTTGGTCGCCGGTGCCACCGACAGGGGCTCGCCGGCAATTGACCACCCGAATTCGCCATAAGTACCGCAGAAAGATTGCGAGATCATTATGTTGGATTAATTTGGATTCGGTGGTTGACCACCCGAATTCACCATAAGTACCGCGGAAAGATTACGAGATCATGATGTTTGATTAATTCAAGCTCGGTGGTCACGTCGAGAATGCGAGTATACTATCTGCAAACTCTTTGAGATGAGCACGTCTACGCGGGGCGCTGTTCATTGCTCCAATGCTGGGGGTCTTGCACGCCACATGACGCGTTGGGATGCAGACGTGGCGTTGGGAGCTGCGGCGCTTTTTTCGAAATGTGCGGGTGCGAATGTCGCGTGGCTTGAGGGCTTTCTTACGAGGCACCTTCATTTCAGTCGTGAATCATCGGATGCAAATTATGCTCATCTGGCATGCCCTGTGAGGATATCGAATTATCTACAACCGGTGTCGGAGTGGTCGTACAGATCATACGATCATTGTATATTTACCTATGTAGCCGTCCGTCATGCCGTGGATTGGCATGACCTTCTAGATGTCATTCTCTAAGAAGCATTTCAAGGCGCAAAACAGCTTCAGGTGCCTGGACTTCATAATGTCACTGGTTCCTTTATTTCGGTTTCTCGTGAGTGTATTCTGAAATTATTGCTTTTCAAAAGCCTGGCCATGTACACGGTTAAAATGAGAAAAAGTATTTTTGAGAATGGTCAAAACCAGAAAGTATGTTTTTAGAAAATTTGAAAGGAGAAAGGTTAAAATGAGAAAAGTCGTTTTGAGAATGGTCAAAACCCGAAAGTTTGTTTTGAGAATGGTTTAAGTGAGAAAGGGAGAAAAGCGAAAGTTGTTTTGCGCTGGGTTGAAATGAGAAGGTAAAAACGAGAAGGTAGAAATGCGAACGGGTTCAAATGAGAACCACCCCTTTCAACAACTAACTTCCAAACACCAACCTGAAAACGCATGTACGGTGAGCTCCGCTATGAATAGGGAATGATCAGCGATTGTTACGATAGACTCAGGTGGTGCATTCCAGTCATTTAGCCATAAAAGGAGAGGCGAGTTTTTGAAAGTATTAGTTCTGCCAAAAGGCAATTTGAGTTTATGACAATGGTCACGGTGAAGAGAGATATGATTGGCTGATGAAGATAATTCGCGATTAGTCCAGGGCTTGTAGAACAGGTTATGAAAAACGAACAGCCTGTCTATCTTTAATGAGACTGACCGCTTAAGTGTTCGGGTATAGTCACATAGAATTAAGCGAGTCGCTCGGATTTGAATTAATTGATTCCATTCTAAAGAAATTCCCTAAATCAGAAGGAAAGCAAACTTCTGCTAGGGGTGTACTAGAATGGGGAGGTGTGCCGTCCGGCTACCGTGAGTGTGTCGCGGCGATGTGCAAGCACGCCGGTGAGGGCGCTGTGGGGCTGAGCGCGGCCATCTGACGCCAGCATAAACGCCGACTACGGGGAGGGCTTGATCACCCCCCCCCCCCCCCCCCCTTCCCCGGAGCTCCTCGGGAAACCATGCACCCTGCCTCCCTCCGGGACTTGTGAGCTTGTGAGGATACTCCTGCTTTGAGAACATGGGGAGGTAGGCCTGTCGGGGTATACGTAGCCGGTGTTGTGTTTCTTTTTTCTCTATTTAATTAATAGGCTCACCTCGGAGCAAATATGTCGCTTGCTTTCCCACCTGTGACGTCACCCGATGGGAACAGACCTTGAAATTTGACCCTAATCTAGTATCAAATAGACCCGTTACCAAAGGCGCGTCCTTATCTACTCCTTTTCTTTCTACGAACGAGACCATCGGGTTTCGTACACACAGCACCCTCTCTGCTTCCAGCTTGACTTTGACCGATAGCCCGCCTTGACGGCCCGAGATAGAAAGCGATAGCGGATGTGCCGCAGGCAGCACCACACCTGCGCTCGAGAATCAGCGAGGTGCGGAAGTTATCTAGCCGACAGGACGCGCCGGACTGCGCGAACGCGCAGGGGTCATCTAGAGCTTCCGGATCCCGCCAACCAAGGATGAGCCTGCTGGCCTAAAAAGGACACGTGAAAGGCGACCTGCAGAATGGCGAAAGTTAACTTAAAGGAGCTACCCATGAAGGGGCACTACTTCTTCTATTACTCGGGTAAGTGAAGCGCCTCTTGCTTACACTATAGCTGAAACATACGCGCCAGTTAGCAGTCCGGAGGTTTCTCAGAGTGCACCTCCAGATGCTCGATAATTGTTTCCCAGATTATTTTGCCTGTTTTCCGTCGTTAGCTCAGTAGACGATCGCGCATATCCCAGTCTAAACAAACAATCCCAAACGAAAGAAACGCAAACGATGTAGCAACAGCCTCTCACTCTCGTCGTGCCATTCAACGGTCGCCAGCTGAAGCTCTCGCGCAGCCTCCTGCCTGACAGGCCTTTTCGGTAAACACTGTTTGGGCCGAACATTCGATCGCTAATCAGTCGCGCTTTCGCAGTGTTGACAATGCGACACGGGCACATCAAATGCACCATGATTACGCACAAAACTATTATTTTATCAGTTGCATACTAGTGTGCAAATCGTCCTGATTGTAAACCTAAAATGAATCTTAGTTGTTGTTTTTTTTTCTGCGTTATCACACCGGGCATTTGAAACGCGCGTGCCTCATTGTCAACTTCGCGACTAAACTTCGTATCATCTTAAGTCGACGTTACGAGCTGATGGGACCAATTAAACGGCGTCAAAAATGCAAGTCGCTAAGCCTTCTCTAAACATGATTGGTTCAGCCATTGTAGAACACGTACATGAGAACGACGAACACCATTTGGTGCGCGTTTGACGCTGTTTCATCGGTCCGATCAGCTCGCAGCATCGGCTGCGTGTGGACTTAATACGAAACTAAGTATAGTGATAAACGTGGTGGAAGACTGGGGCAAATAGGCGCGAATATTCGAAAGGGCCGACCATTTGGCAGCATCCCTGCTCTCGAAGTGCATCGCAGGCTACGCGACAGCTTCTGCTGACAACCGTTCAGTGGCGAGTGCAAAAGGCTGTCCTTCCGTCGTTCCCGCTTCTGTCCTTCGGGACTATACATGTGAAAGAGAAGCTGAAGAAGTGACAGAAACAATACGGTTGCTTCAGTTCAGTCAACTCTAATAATTTTCGATTTAAACCCCTCATTGGAATTTAATTAAGCCGTAATGAATCCAAGGCCGGCTTCGGCAAAGCCTGCAAGCTGTAGCCTCCACGTCTTTCCTTACTGATTTCGTAAAGGCGGATCTCCACTTTCGAGGAAGCTTGTTTTCCCCGTCAAAACGCATCTTTTGGTTCGTGTCTTGCAATTTTCAGCCTTATCCGGCTTCTTACCATTCATCGGGGTGCTGCTCAAGGATCGCGGCGTGTCGCCTGCCGAGGTGGGTCTGGTCTACACCGTGGCACCCTTCTTCTCGGCCGCGTCCAAGCCTATCTTCGGGGCCCTCGTGGACCGCTCCAGGAAGATAAAAGCCGTCCTCCTCGCCTTTCTTATCTGCATCACGGCTTCTTTCGCCGTCATAAACTTTCTACCGTCCGTCTCAGGAGACCGAGATTCGGAAAACTACCTTTATCCCAATCGTAGTTCCATTGATTGGGGTTTAGAAAAAGTGACGAACAATGCCTACCTTATTCCAGTGTCAAGCTTAAATTTAAGTTATACCACCGGACAGACCCTCACGTGCAATGTGTCTTGTCTCTGCGTTACGGACGATGCGCAGGACCCTGTGCTTCGAAAGGCGGAAAGCATCTTCGTCGGATGTCAAAAGTGCGAACGTTACTCTCGAACTACCGATTTCAATAAACGCGTCCACGTGCAGTGCGCAGTGTTCGGTAGACGACACGGCGAGCACGTTCGGGTCAGCCATCAAATCGTTCATCTTCTGGCTTTACTTCATCTTCGTGACTGTCAACTACGCCGCCATCGGATGCGCCAACTCCCTCACTGATGCAGCCTGTTTCGAACTGCTGGTGAGCGAAGGCGAAGACGCAAAGGACCGCTTCGGTCGCCAGAGGTTGTGGGGAACCGTGGGCTGGGGAATATTCACCGCTGCCAGCGGCTACCTCATCGACTTCTGCAACGAAGGCAGGGAAGACGGACCCCGTGGATTACTCCGCCGGTCTGTACGTTTGCGCAGCGCTCATGGTAGCAGACGTCGCCTGCGTGTACGCGTGCGACGTAAAGAAGCATCAGAGTTCCACAGCCATCGCGAAGGACGTGTCCAAACTCGTGCTTCGCGATGGCCGCGTGGCGGTACTCTTGCTGGACGCGACCATGGGCGGCGTGCTCGTGGGCATCGTGTGGCAGTACCACTTCTGGTACCTGGAGCAGCTAGGGGCTTCGTCGGGACTCATGGGCGCCTCTGTGGCGGTGCGAAGCTTCGGCGAGCTGCCGGTCTTCTTCTACGCGGGTTGGCTCATCGCCCGGACCGGGCACGTGTTCGTGCTTCGGGCGGCCCTGCTGGCCATGGCCGCCACCTTCGGACTGTACTCGGTCATCGTGGACCCGTGGGTGACGCTCGGCGTCGAGGTGCTCCTGGGGCTGGCGCTGGGGGCCTTCTTCTCGGCGCTGCCTTCCTACGCCGAGAAGATAGCGCCTCCGGGGGCGGAAGCAACGACGATGGGGCTCGTGACCGGGTTCTTCGAAGGATTCGGTGAGCTGATTTCTTCCTTGGCAACCGGGCCTCGCTCGAGAGTGCGGGAAAAGTAAGGAGGGGAGAACAAAAAAAGGGAACATATATTTATACCGGCCGCCATATATCTGAGAGCGTTGTTCACAGACCACTCTAGGAACAATTTCCCAATTATCGCCTGTCAAAACATACTAAAACGTTTTATGAATGGATGTATCAGAAACTTGACGTTAGGACGAGCCCAGCAGCAACGGATTTGATTTGAGCCCGTTGCTGTTGGGCTCGAGTTAACTGGCGGCCATAGTTGAGTCACTCAACTATATGGCCGCCAGTGAATACCAGACAACTCAGATTCAGCTCCACGTGATACCAGGCTACCGGCGATGAAATCTAACTATTCACCTATTGCTAAATTACGCAAACATCAAGAATGCTAGAAATGTAGGTCTACGCGCCGCGCGCGCTCGCCTTTGCTGAAAAAAAATTCAAGGTAAATAATTAAAGTGCCGAAATTGACCGATTGACATTACTCCACAAGCTTTTCTGAATACACTTTCCGACAATAGGAAAACGAATTACTCTGTTGAGAGTTTTAGTAAATCGTCCCCATACCTCTCAATAACGATCCGATGTTTGCACAAAGGCCGAGGTGGAGTATCGGGTATCCTCATCGGAGTCATCGAAACAATCTACTAAAACTCTTTAATAGGTTGTAGCCTGTAGGCGTTACCGAAAAACAAAAAGCAACGAAATACCGTACTCGGTATTTGCAAATAAAAGGAACGCGTTCCGAACCTACGTTACATCAAAGTGAAGGGAACTCGATGCCGATAAAGAGTAACTCACATTACTTTTGTGTTAATGCCATTTGCGTTACCTGCCATCGACGGCGAGAGCTTTTCTCGACACTGGGACAAAGGGCGTGATAATCGGGATTTTCTAGAGTGGGCGTGTTTGCGTGGGGAAAAGAGAGAAGCAATTTTGAAGGTCTGTGAGTGAAAGCAAGAATTCATATGACTTTGCGACTAGAAAAACGAAAATAAGTGGAAGCGTACATATTTTTATAAGTTTTGGGAAGATGTAACGAGTAATGAAACTAGGCTACCCGTTACTCCAAATGAATAGCGTATGTTGTTCATGACTTGAAAATTTAACTGAGTACGTTACTACGTTACCAAAGAAAGAAACGCGCCACCGTGCTCGACGCCAAGGCGACGGAGCTGGCTGAGGCTCATACGCAAGCTCTAGGAAAATAGGGTTGAGTAATGCCCACAGTTGGTACGAGCAAGCGCGCTTTGTTTCTAATGGCAAGTTAATTTGTCGACTATAGGAACGGCCCTCGGAGGCATGATAGGAGGAGCGGGCTTCCAGTGGTTCGGCGCCCGGAGAACCTTCCAGGTGGTGGCCGCCTCGGGGCTGGTCTGGTGTCTGCTCGCCTACCTTGCTGGACGCCCTCCTCCGGCTCGCCGCCTTTCCCCGACGAGGCAAGCTGCTTCCGTCGCTCTGGAACATGCGCCCCCTGTCATCTTGCGCACAACTGGTCTTGGGTACCTTTGAACTGACATATTACGTTGGAGCGCATCCCTCAGAAACAGAGTTGTGGTCCCCACGGCGGCCATCTTGATTAGGCCTTTCTTTTGAATACCGGGAGAAGTACGTATGAGTCTGCTTTTCGGAGAGATGGACAGTCTTTGCAAAACGGTTAGAGCCCACCGCGCGCATGGCCGGAGCGAGCTATCTCCCGTGTGGCGGCGCTGTGCACTCACTGACTACTAGATGAATTTGAATTTTATGAACAAACATCGCTAAGCTGTGCATGCTGGGACGCATTTGAGCCGAAAATGGCGGAGCGTCGCCGCCAATCTAGTTTGTCGCAGCGGCGCGGCGGCAGTACACCAATGGGAGCGTGCTCGCAAACGGCGGCGCGTCACCGGCAGCCACATCACATTAATCGGAGCGTGCGCGTCTGGATGTGGGATGCGCCATGAGCCAAAAAGGGTGACGCGAGCCGCCGGCATTTAATAGGAGCTCCCGCACCACGATGAAACGATGGCGGTACTTGGATAGCTTAGGATATCCAGCGCTTTAACTTGCTACGAGGATTTTCAGAGTGAAGTGCAATCTCGCTCTCGCGTCAGTGACTTTAGCGTCACCCAAGAAGGGTGCAGCGCGATGCAAGAGCAAAGTTGCCCTTAAAAGGCCACTGAAAAAAAGCATTGTTTTAAACAGTCTGGTTGGGACACGCGTGTCAAAAAATAAATTTTACTCGAAAAAATATTTTTAGAGCAATACTGAAGGCGCGAGATTTATTTTAAATTCTGCGCGCAAAGTCCATGTCGTCACGGAGTGGTCATACACTCTTTCCACCTCAACGAGATGGTCATACACTCTCTCCCCCTCAACGTGATGGCCAAGTCGATCCACCACTCCTTTACGCGCCCGAAATGCCGAAAGAGGAAAAAAGTGGAAAGGAGGTGACTACCGACTAAATCGCATCGCACGCCGTAATATTGTTCTAATTTTTTTTTCTCCCGTAAAATGCATTTCTCGACACGCGTGTCCCCCCAACTCCAACCCAAACTGTTTAAGATATTGTTTGTTTGTTTGTTTTTCAGCGGCCCTCGGTTGCGAGCGTTGCGTTGGCAATAGCTGCGATCGTCTGCAACGAAACCGGTTTTTACTCCGTTTTATTGGGGCCGACGCAAGTGTTGCCATGGCAACCCTCGCATTCGGTCGAACTCAACGCAAGTGTGTGAATCGCCCTTCACTTTCTAAAACCTCGCATTTTGCGAGTGCCGACGGAAGCAGTGCCGCCGCATAAAAGCAAGCTCGCTCCGGCCGCGCACGCTGTGGCTCTAAACGTTTTTGGCCAAGACTGCGCTATCAGAACGGAATGAGATGTGAACGCCGGGACGCGTGGCCATGGATACGTGTGGCGCTATCTGAAGGCGATAAAACTGTGGAGCGGGAGGCTGCGAGGATGTGCGTATCGCTAAAACCGCCCTCTCACCACTTCGCTGTTTCCTCCAGGTAGCGCAGCATGTATCAACGCATTTCGGCGTTCGTATTTCATTCCGTTCCCATAGTAAAATAGCGCTCGTAAGGAAACAAGCCTCAAGGGCGATTCACACACTTGCGTTGAGTCCGACCGAGGGTTGCTATGGAAACAGCTGCGACGGATCCAACAAAATGTGGTAATAACCGGTTTTGTTGGAGCCGCTCGCAGTCGCGGTCGTTACTCAACCCAAGTGTGTGAATCGCCCTTTAGACACACAAATCGCTGCGCGCAGAATCAACGATGCGCCATGGCTATGTATGTAACTCATTTCGCGGGTTTTTTTTGTTTTTTTTTGGCTCGGGATCCACAAAATGCTAACGTCCAAGTCCGGATGTGCTTCTTTGATGAGGCTCTTGATTTGTGGTGCGACGCCATACGGGCTCTTCCCGCGGATGCATTCTGTTATGGCTTCTTTCGAATCTGTAAAGACGAACGCCTTTGGGATGCAGTGCGATTGGTTGCTTGCGGCTTCCCTCGGTATACCTGTCGAAGGACGAGGAGCTCGGGCCGTTTTCGGGCTGTCACTGACAGGGTGAGAACAGCTGAAAGGTCCTTCAGTTGGCCCGCCTCCAGCGCGAGCTTTGGACTTAGGCTAGACTTTGACTTAGGCTAGGTGGCGCAAGCTGCCGCCCATTACGAAAGGTATAGCCATTAACCATCCATCCATCCATCCACCTTCGATAACCCTCCGGTTAACGTTGCCTCCGGTGCAAGGAGGTTAGCAGTAGGGGTGTCGCGAACTTTTGTCGAACCAGATTTTTAGGTCGAACTTTCGGGGTTCGACTGTGTCGAACCGGTTCGACGAACCTTCGACCTTTTCACCAGATTCGACTGGTTCGACTTCGTGGACAGTGTGGCCTGACCTTGATACAAGCATGTCTAGGTTTGTCGAATTTTTTTTTTTTTTTATGAAAAGGGTTATTTTATTTCATAAACAGTTGCAGGTAAAAGAAACTAATTCTAATCACTGAAGAAGTTAATAACTTAATTTTTTTGTACTGTATTAACTGAAATAACCAATCAGCGCTGCTCTTAATTCATCCCTTAGCCATCACCATCCAATCCGAAGCCAACTGGCCAGCCTGCCGCGCATGCGCACACGAGTCGAACCTCAATACAAGGTTCGTCGAATTTTCCACTAAAAGTTCGAAAAAGTCGAACTCGAACCTCGGCCGGTTCGCGACACCCCTAGTTAGAAGTACTAGGAGGGAGCACGTTGCAATATTGGTGAAGCCTAGTCATAAAAAGTTTAAACGTTATTGTGCCCAACGTGAGCGTAGATCTCTCTGGCAATCGGTGCGCGTGACATGCCACGTGTGAGATGGATGGTTGCTTGTTGAAGGATTCCTTGCAGGCTTGCGCGCGCTCCGTCCGGTAGGTTTTATCAGATCGAAGGCTAGACGAAGGCTAACTGCGGTCACGTGATGTGGTCATGTTGGGCTGATAAGTCAGGAGAGTAAGGAGGAAAATAAGAAAAGAGGCGAGGCGTCAAGGGAGCATGGCTTGTGGAGGCTACGCGGCTGACGTCATGCCCTCTCCTACCCTTCTATCCTTGCTCCGGTGTCTCATGAGCCTCGAGTATGCATGTGGAGCCAAAGCACGCCGGAAGGCGACGAGCGCGTACTGGAGGCATCGGAAAGAGACATCCTGCCGTTCGCATACTTCCAGTAACTAAACAGTTTTTTTAGCAAAGTGAAGTGCGGCTCCTAGCAGAAGCATTTCGCATAGACTTGCCGACCTGGCGTAGACCTCCTGTGTGGCGATCAACCTTTCTAATGAATGTCAGCTTACCTGAGGTTTTCACTGACGTAATTTCGTCCACTATTTTGTTCTTGTGAGCTATCTGGCGTGTGCCAAACTCGAGCGTTCCAAGGATTTACATGACCCCTCAAATACGTAGAGCACAGAAACTTGTCTTACCACGCTCACATCATCTCAACCGGTTGCGATGTAATCCTTCAAAGTAGTAAATTTGTTTGAAAAAACAAACTAACAACAAAATGGCGGATTGACGTCATGTGCAAACAACCCGTACGAGACGTTAGTGGCCACAGTCGGCGCTAATTTTATTTTCACAGAAGTCCGTGTAATTGAGAACACAGATTACCTCCATGCGCCATCGAAAAGCACCACGGTCATCTCAACCTCAGTACGTCTACTCAATTCGCCAGCGAGCGAACAGCAATCCGACAATAACAGGAACGAGAAATATTTCTCACGCAGATTTTGTGAATGTCGTCCTGTGGCGATTTCCGGACCGCCTATCACAAGCGCTTCGTAGAGGCACCTTCCGGCGCAGATAAACTGAACACATTGCCGCTCACAACTGCGGGACACACGATTGAACTCGAGCTACGATCCACTCCTGCCGGTCGAATGACGAAAAACACATAGAGAGCAACATTGGACGTTGGTTCGAATGTCAACCTTTACCAATGAAAGGCGCGCGTTCTGCGCTACGCTGCGTTCACTGCGCTCAACGTCGGAGTATAAACAGCCCTTTACTCCGGAGCGAGATCGAGAAACGCGGCCAGGCAGAGCCGCGGCCGAGATGCTGCGGCCGCCAAGAAACTATCATATTTTCGCGCGAGCGAAGCAGCTTTTTGCAATAAGGAGTATTCACTGGGCGCCATATTTGTGGGTGCTGTCTAGAGCGCATGCTCAGAACGAGCCCACATTAATAGGCTGCTAAGACCGGCACTCTTGAGGGTGCGGAATGCACGTTACAAAAGAACTGTGGAAGCTCGCCATCAGCACGCGCTCAGCAGGTACACGCGCTGCGCGTGGTGACGTCTTCAGGTCAAGCTATTCGAAAGCAAAAATCTAAAATAAATGGCACTTCGCACGCGCGTTTCACAGACGCTTTATTTTGGTTAATTACTTCGAAGTTTTCCTATATGTAAGGCGAGCACGCACAGTGCTCGCCTTTCATATAGACCCTTTTCATGGCAAACGCCACCAGGAGGTGTTCTAGTCTTTGACGTCCCAGAGAACTTCCGGTTCATAAAAAGTATGAACAAAGTCCACCCTAACACCGCTGTTTGAAATGCCGATGAAACGTTTAATTACCAATTCTCCAGGTGAACGCCAAAAGAACGAATAAGCCCGAGATATGTTAAATATTTTCGAATACTCTTGCAAACCAACTTGCCTCCTCCAAGACGTTAAATTGACCAGCCAAGGGCCCTCGTTAAATCTCCAACTTTGATGTGCGTGTAGCGTTTATGCTTTCTAGCACTGGCGACATAGGCAAGCTCGACAGACTTGCAAAGACGGAGCGACCGGAAGTTGCTTGGGACGCAGGAGGCAGTTCATGTTTGTAAACAGCAAAAGGGTCTATAGAACTACGTAACTACGTTGTAACTACGTTCCCAACGTTCTCTTTGATGCTTGGGGAAATCAGTCAGAATGTTGTTGTTGTTCCTCATTCTCTCGGAGCAAACACACGACATTCTTTTTATTTCTTGTTCTCTCATCAGGGGCTCGAGCTGCTCGGGCGTGGGCTGCGGCGTCCAGCGACGCGGGCGAGAAGGCGAGCTACTCGTACTCCTCCGTGAGGGCCAGCGAGCTGGCCTCCTGTCCTTCCTGAAGTGCCCGACTCTTATCTCTTATCTCTCTTGACTCGCGACACTCCCCTATCCTTCCGACTGGCCGGTGCTAAAGCGGCCCCGGAGTGGACCCTGGAAGGTTCTTCGCGATACTATGCGCCGGGAAACTGAGGAAGAGATGGAGACGAAAGCGCGCGGGGATCTCAGAACGCAGAGTTCGGATTCGAAGGATCAGTGGGTAGACCAAACTAGCCGTCTTTGTCTCCACTGCACTCGTAGAACGCGTTCGAATGCAGGAGCCGGGCGCCTGCGTTCCGCACGCGTTCGACGAGTGCAGTGGACTGGAGACAAAGGATGCCTTTGTCTCCACCAGGGGTTTCCCCAGGAACTGAAGTTAGGGAGGTGTCTAAATTTTTATTGGGGTGGGGGGAGGTGGCATTGAGGATAAAGGAGTCGTTGGAAATTAAGAAAAACAAGGGGGGTGTACACCCCCCCCCCCCCCCCCCTTAGGGGGTGTGTAAGGAAATCACTGGTCTCCACTGTATTTGAGGAACACGTTCGAATGCGAAAGCCAACCTCTGGCTTTCCGGCTCCTAAAGTGTTCGACGGGTGCAGTAGAGCCAAAGGCGGCTATCTTTAGCTCTACCCATTAACCATTCCAACCAGAGACCGACGTTCTGACGTACCGCGCGGGCTCCCGTCTTCTACTTCCCCACTTCGGTCGTCGGGGCCGGGTTGTCGCCAGTTTGATACTTTAGCCCCATGTTCCAGGGGATGAAAAGCAGCCCACGGATGGTAAAAAACAAAAAAAAAACACAAAAAACATGCTTTTTGTTGAAAGGGTTCATGAAACGATATCTGGTTGAAATGTTCATGACTTTGCAGAGGCGTACTGGTCCTAGTCTGACCCAAGTATACTCGCACAGACCGCCACTGATTCAGAAGCTTCTTTGTCGCAGTGAAATTTCGAGGATAAAAGGAGACTTCCCTAGAAAAAATTAACTAAGGCAAGTATTCTTTTTTTCTTTCGGTTATTAACGTTAGGGAGTGGTTCTAAGTGATATTTAGCGAAACTAGAAAAGTCGTTTTTATAGTTCCTTTAAAAAACATATGCAAAGAAAAAAAACTTAAAACAGTCTGGTTGGAAAAAGGATGTCATAAAATAAATTTATACCGAAAAAATAGAAACCTTTAGAGCTATCTTTACGGCGGGAAACAAATTTGTAGTTGGCGCCCGCGGGAGCCCGCGGAAAAGTGGCAACTTGCAGTCACCTGACTGGCCACTAGTCACTTAGTGCTTGCTCTCTTTCGGGAGCTTCCTATGGGCTCTAAAAGTTACTTTTTATTCTTCGTTTTCTTGTTGCACCTAAAAAGAAGATTAATAAGTAACTTGCAGAGCTCATAGGAAGCTCCCGACAGAGCGGAAGCACCACGTGACTAGGGGCCAGTCACGTAACTGCTAGTTGCCGCTTTTCCGTGGGCTTAAACTACAGTGTACTAGAATGTATTCGTCTCGCGTCGTAAATATAGCTATGACTATTTTTCTGGCGTTTTATGACATTCTCTTTTTCATTTAGGCTGTTAATTCCCCCCCCCTTTTTTTTGGATATGTTTTTTTTTTGTTTTAAAGGGGCCCTGAAGTCAATTTTTAAAAAGGTCGTTTTTGATCTTACGTTGTTTAAAATGTGTTAGTTCTCACATTTACCAAGTCCTATATTACAAAACCGCCTATTCATCTCAGGGCAAGGGGAAAACATGTGGACTCTTTTTTTATTCTTCTCGCGAACTACACTGTGTGGACCAATGAAAGCCCTACAATACGCGCAGATTCCGAATGATTTTATTATAACTCGTTTCGAAGAGATTCTGATAGGTACACATTCAGATGAGACTCCTCTTTTTCACCGCTAGCGAAGCCATCGCTTGCAATTCGCCGATAAGCGCCCTCCCGTCGACCACTTCAAGAAAATTCTTCCCAAAAAGAGCGTGTCGGGATCTTTGAACACGCTTTTAACGAGGAAAGAAGCCACGCACGGTTGTGATTTTGGGCTTGTTGGGATGCTTAGAGCAACTAGATTGAGTTGTCAACAAAAAAGGACGATCTCAGAATCGACTTCAGTGCCCCTTTAAGGTCCGTAAAAATTATGGTGCCTGGAGCGCGTCTTCGACTGGTGTGTTTAGCGTCCTATCCCGCCCATATATCAAACGTGGTCTCGAAGTGACTACAGATGACATCACAGAGGCCGGGGTGTCATGCTGTTGCATGTCGCGATCCTGGCGGTTAGCACTTGAAGTACCGGCGTAAAGCACGAGCGAACGCAAGTGTCGCTGTCGTCGCGGCGTCCCAACTCCTGACTGCCGAAGCTTCCGTGAACTGCCACAGGGGAGAGCGACCCGCAGCAGAACAGGCGTCTGCCACGCCCACCACCGCTGCTGTGACACCGCCAGGATCGCGACCGGCGACAGCATCACACTTGTGTGACGTCATCAGGCGGAAATCGAGGGACCACTTTTTTTGGACGTGGTAAACACAACCAGTCGGAGACACCTTCCAGGCACCAGAGTAAACATATTAGGCGCTGGAGAAAATCAGTCATCTGCGTCAAGTCTTTATCTCGAACTCTTTTTGTTCACGCTCTGCTGATTCAAAAGCACGGCGAAAGAGCCCATGTGCCTACCTGATCACGCTGCACCACCGTCTCCTTCCGCACAACAAAGTCCGTCTGCTATGGTCATGGAGGTAGGAAGTTTCTGGAGGCGACATGACGCCACCAAAGGTGAATCAGGGGGAGACTTCCGGTTTGGAGGGACACGCCCCCAATAACGATGACCGAACAGCGCCAACAGCTTTTTTGGTCGCCCTTGAAGCCGTTCCCACCGACTGCGGCCTCTACTTCCGACTTCACTTGGGATTTTCGCTTCCTCTCCTTGCTACCTCCATGGCTATGGCCACCGAACTGTGGTGTCTGGAATGCGTCTCGTGGGCTCATTCGAATAAAGATTGGACACAATTGAGGATACACGATGGGCGAGAAAGGTATATAAGCATCTATATGTGAAACGTTTTGAACACTAAATAGACAAACAGCGAATACGAAAACTAAAATTAAGATACCAACAGTCAAATGCGGGGGCAGAACAGACTACCTCTGTGAAAAAGAAAGTAAAAGAAGCCTAGAGAAAGATGTGGGAGGAAAGAATGCAGAGAAAATCGGCCTTAACTATGTATTGGGGACGAAAACAGGAAATAAGGAAGGAACACTGGTATGATAATTCACGAGGGAGTAAAAGTTTGGTCTGCTGGGCAAGTTGGTAATTGACATTCATATTAAAACTAGCGCAAAAACGACGGGACAAGAAGACGAAGAAGCACACAGGGCAAGCGCTTGTCCTGTGTGCTTCGTCTTTTTGTCCCGTCTTTTTCGCGCTAGTTTTAAAAGGAATGTCACGAGGGAGCTCGCTGTTATTCGAGGCTAGAACAAGAGTGTTGAGGACTAGGACTTACAGTACAAAGTATGAGGAAATGGATACGCGGTGTGCTGTATGCCAAGGGGAAGACGAGATGATAGGAACATGTGGTGCTGAGGTGCACAGGGCCTCCCGGAGGGAGCTACGGATTATGCCGGAGCGCTGGGATTTCCAGACGAGAATGGAAGAATGGATGAACGGTGAATTTTAATAACAAATGAGATTGGAGGACTGGTGGAAATTACCTAGGGGCAATTAAATGACGAACAACGAACCGACACGCTTGGGGATAGGCGGGACAGAGGAAAATTGGGACCCCCTCCCGCGTGACTCCGGCCCAAAGTCTCCACCTTGTCTTCCAGTGGGCCCACTGCCGGGGTAACGCCAACAAGGTTTGACCAAAGGAAAATTGGCGACCCTATCGCCGGGGGGAAGAGGCGGGGGGTCAAGTTTTTAGTTTTTTTGCCCGATTCCCCAAAGGTCATCCTGGTGATATCCCACACCGCCTGGTGATAGCTACGAAATGGCAGAGGGTAAGCGAATTGGTGAAGGAAAGAAATCATACTTTTGGTTTTTAATTTTTAGGTTAGATGGCGCAAGCTACCGCCCTTAATAAAGGGTACAGCCGTTTGCATTCATCTATTCATTTGCAGTCTTCGGAACTGCAACGGAGGCTGAGGGGGCCGTGAAAAAGTCGGAGGGGTGTGACAGAGAGGTCTCTCCTCACCACGGGGCACGGAGCCGCAACGCACGCGCATACAAACTGCGCAGGGAGGTATTTTCTTTCTATTTGTTGATACGAAAGCATTAACTGTCCCATGGAGCGAACCGGCGTTATCAGCTTTTGAAGCCGCGCCAAATGGCACCTAAACTCCCGTCTCAATGAAGCGAAGCCTGTTGTCTGTAGCAGCGATTTGATGGATAATAGTAGTAATTATCTTCATTTGCTCAGGAGAGCCGCGGCACCGCAGAAAGGCAACAGCCCGTACCAAGGAGGCCCAGCGGTGCCGCGTGTAGTGATGGTGATTATGTCATTATGTGATGATGTGCAAGATGAATACGTATACCAGATGTAATATATAACAGAGGAGGCTTCCATTGGCTGGCACGCGTCATAGTTTCAAGGAACGAGGCTCCCATTGGCTGCCGCGCGGCCTAGTTCCAAGGAACGCCACCCCACAGAGAAACCCCTTCCATGGCGGCGCAGCGGCCCGGCCGCCGGTGAGAGGGAGCGGCTCGCCGCAGAGCCAAGTCCGGGCAGACTCCGGAGAAGCTGTACAGCCGAGCTCAGCGTGGCGTGGCCACTTCAAGAGAGCGCGCGCTCGGCCGTCGGCCGCAACCTCGGCAGTAGCGAAACGCGGCCGTCCACGCCAGTACGCCGCAGACGAACTAAGAAAGCGGAAGAACGACATTCATGCTTTCGCATTCACAACTTATAAGAAGTGCTTAGGTGTCCTCGGAATTTCTTATTTTATATCCTCTCTCTAACGCCATCTTGTAGACCCTGAGATGGGGAACAATAAAAAAACGGACGAAGCCACCATGAAATTGCAAACGCTCTCCATGGCTTGAGTTGAACACACTCTTACTTGAGGCTCTCTATATGAAGCAAGCTACAGCAGCGCCATCTTCTAAATGCCATAGCGCTAGTTTCGGCGTCCAGCTAGGCTGCCAAATGTACGGCGCTACGCGCGTTCACGCTCAGGGAAGCTGTAGTATAATCTCAGGCCCGAGCTTGCACAAAACCTAGTCGGCACCGGCTAGGGTTCGCCAGGCGACCGCTTTCCGCTCTCAGCGTCAACCTCCTCGACGGCGCATCTTCGTCTCCCGTTGCTGGCTTCAAGCGCTGCGTTCACACTTTTTTTTTTAATATGAAAAAGACGCTTTGTTATGGTGACGTTGACCATAACAGGAGGATTTTATCGTGCGGAAGGAGACTGCGGGGTGGTGAGATCAGGTACGTTAAGGCTCTTTCGCCATGCTTTTGAATGGGCGGAACGTTAACAAAAAAAGAGTTCGGAACGCATATGGCTGATTTTCTCCAGCGCCTAATATTTTCAATTCATTCATTTCATTTACTCCCATATTACAAAATGGGCGATGGAAACAGGAGAAAAAGCTGCAGAAGTGCAGCTTAACGAAGCCCCTGCCCCTTACAGGCAGATCGGTCAGCAGGATATTATTACACTATTAGAAACCGATAAAAAATGACATACATAAACCACACCAAGAAATATGTTATTAGGAGGATAATATTTCGCGCAATGTCTTCTTTAAATTTTTGATCCACACACCCTGTGCTTCGAAAAAATTCAATACCGTTCGAAGTCTGTGCTGAACCATCTGAAGCCCGTAATAGGTTTGTGGACTTGGTGTTTCAAAGACCCGGAGCTGCCAAACCCTCGAATCCTCGGGCCTTACACGAAAAGTATGTTTTTAGCTCGAAATTTGGACGAAGTTTCTTGCACTGTAACATAGGGCTAAACTATCGATGTGCCGGATTGTCCGGTTATGTTCAAAGGAGTCAAATAACCCCCTCACGGACGGGCCCCAAATAAAAACGGGGGAAGAAATTTGCAGCACCAATTCTCGATTGCACACCGGAAAGCGGTGCGGCTCGAACAAATTTTATTTACGCGGAATATTCTTGCGATGGCTTTTAATTTGTTTTGATAAATAAAACAAAAAATCCAATCACTCCATGTCTCGTTGTAGAGAACGCGACACAGCGCCACACAGTGTTGTGCCGCGCACTGGATGCCAACGGGCATCTAGAGGGCGCCACATATTATCCGAGAACATAGAATCGACTGCTATCATTTTTCTCATAGTTGATATGCTATCAAAACGTTTCCTCTATTGGAATTCCCGTAAGTACTACCTAGGCAGAATTTTGTTGTTCTACTGAGTTCACTGGATGTAACATGCGCCGCCGATGTCGTGTTCCCGCTGAATGTATCCAGCTATTTATGCGAGGCTGGATGAACAGGGATGACTATCCGGTTCAAACTGTGCAGTTAAAAAAAAAAAGTTAAATTACAAAAGTCTAAACTAATTCTAGTAACGTCGAATACCTTGCAAAAAAAGTGTCACACAAGAAGTCCCCTGAACGGGGCGAGCGAGAGGAAGTTTTTGGGTTTTTCCTCCCATCCGAAAAACCCGGATACTGCGCATGCGTGCCGCAGGCCTTGCCTCTATAAGGCTCCGGATCTCGTAGACTTAAAATCTGTGCGATTTTATATTGAACAGATTTTGATGAAAAGAGGGTATTGCGGGTACATAAATGCCGTCTGTGTTTTGGGGCTCCGAGGACGTTAGATGGTGTAATAATCGTCGCAGTAATTGAATAATGAACTAAAATGTAATAATTCGTATAGGCACTAATAGGAATCAGCGCCACTACTGCATTTTTAACATCATCCCTCAAATTAATATTAAAAGTTAAATAATAGATTGTAGTTAGTTAATCTATACCACGGCTTTTCTGAAGGTGCTGGATTAAGATATAAACTATTCCCTCGGAAATTTTCGAAGAAATATAAGGTGAGAATAATATTTGGTTAGCATCTACGTGTTTATGCGACAAATGTCGCAGTAACCGGCCAAGTCGAATACAGAGCAGCACCAAAAAAATGCATCGTCATGGCGCGTCCCCGGCTAAATTAATCGGTGAATGCGCCGATTAGATAAATATTAAACTAAAAGTTACTAATCAACTTTTAATTAGCGAAGATAATTATATAGCCGGGGTCGCACAGCTCACACAAAAGACAGTCTGCAGACACGAGTCACCGCAATGTTCGTGGTTCAAATGCCGCGAACCAAGTTTATCCTTGAACTCATTGCCATGAGGCGTTCGAAGCACGGATCTCGCGGTGACTCGCCTTTAAATCTGTATGCAGACTGTCTTTTGTACGATGTATAGGGAGTATTCACTAGACGCCATATTTGTGGGTGCTGTTTAGAGCGCATGCTCAGAGCGAGCTCACATCAATAGGCTGCTAAGACCGGCACTTTAGATGGTGCGGAATGCACGTTGCAAAAGAACTGTGGAAGCTCGCCATCAGCACGCGCTCAGCATTCGCGCACACAACTATGGCCGCCTGTGAATACCCCCTGTAAACAGTGACACCCTGGCTTATATGGTTCTAATTAGAAACCTGCTGAGCATGATTGAAACCCACTAAATCCACTCGTTTTGGAAAGATATAGGACCCGCAGGTGCAGCATTTTACGGCTCTCCGAAAGAAAGTTCAATTTGGACGGGTTTCTAGGTTTCGGTTTTCTATCTGAGGGCATCTTTGCGCCAGCGGTCCTGCCCACTCTGCTGCCCACCGGTGACCGAGGCGCGCAACGCACGTGCGCCGTACTTAACTGCGCAAATGTGACAGAGTGCGGCTGCGACGTTAATCCTTTTACCAGTTGCTGCGGCGACGGAATTTATGATACCAACTTTCTGTCTTCTAAAAAGCCGCAAATACGTTAACTAAAGGGGAAAAAAAAAAAAGTTGCCCAGCCACATGATTTTTGCCACCTCTCTCCTCCTCTATATTTCTTCTTCCTCCCCAGTTCAGTTTCGGTTTCCAGCAGTTGCGTTTTTTTTTACTTTATTAAAAAAATAGATGTGACGCTGTAGCAAAATATTGGTTGAGTAGCCTTTTGACACCATAACGAATCGCCTGGAGAAAAATGAAACAAAACTGTTGGAGGGTGTCAGAGTCCCCTTTTCTCCTCCATCTGGGCAAATCCTCCTCTCCAAGCAGCTCCGCGCTGCCATTACCAAACAAACTAACAAAAAAAGTCTTGCTTCTGTATATTTATACGGCCTTGATGTTGGTACGCCTCAACGGGTGGCCGATGCTGTATTGAGAAATTTAGCCAGTGCAGTACAACCGCTAGGCTGGGGCTTTTAACGTGCATCAGGCAGCAGTATATTACACGAACGCGTACCGGTACGAAACTCATCCAGATCGAAACGGGCGGGGGCGGTGGAGATCGAACCCAGGGGGTTCCCAGCGCGAGCTTTCGCTCCACAACCCGAGCTGAGACACGTTAGCTCACTCGGCCACCGATTCCTTGAGCAGACTATATTCAAATTCAACTTCTTTATTTGTCTCCATTGAGAGAGGGGAGGCAAGAAGCGACTTGTGTGTTGCTTGACAAACTTCTTTCCCCCACATGAGCGGAGAAATACCATGAATATGCACAATGTTCTATATATAGACACAAACACACACGAATGTTTAAATGGACACTGACATGATATATGCCAGCCAAGGTTTTTATTTGTATATGACATGAGAGCCCAGCTACCAGAAACACAACTTGCAGCTCAAAATTCGCGGTGTGTTTTTCCTCCCGAAAGCTGTCCGGTTTGAGTCGCATTCACTCACTTCTCCATGGTCACCTGCCATTCAGACACAACCACCGAAAATAACCATAGCTGTGGGTCACCGAAGGCACACGCTCAACATTAAAAATATATAAAACCCACTTTTTGCGATTTCTAAGAAACTGCAAGTGCGTTGACTGAAAAAAAAAAAGGGATGTTTACAATTCTCTGTAATGCCGAATTAGAGCGCAGCTGTTGAGGAGGAAGAAGGGAGGGTACGGAGCGGAGGGTATGCCTTTCCTCCCTCCCCGTACCCTCTCCTCCTCTCCCGATAGATTTAGCGAGAAAACTGAATTGGTGTTGAGGTCATGTGACGTAAATTTCCCCACTAAATTTAGCGGGAAAATATTTCTGCTAAATTTAGCGGAAAAGTTCTTCTGCTAAATTTTACGTGACGTCACATGCATTCACGCGACGTCACGAGGGTAAAATTTCCCCGCTAAATTTAGCAGGAAAAGTTTCCCAAGTTGAGTGCGCCACGTGTAACGTCATTAAGGGAAATGTCCCATAATGCAACGCGCGGTAACGCCGACGGCAACGCCGCTCAACCCGAAAACAGGCGCCTAAAAGCTGTGCTCTAAAAAAGAAAAAAAAAAAAAAAAGTTTGCAAGGTATTGGAAGACACGCACCGCGTAATTCTACTATGGCGTCGTATCGCGGGTTCGCGGCAGTCGCGGGCTCGACGAAGCGGACTGCGAGATGGCGGCGGAAGACAGGCGTGGGACTTCTACTTCGGAACTGTCGTCCGCGGTAGCGTCCTTCTAGCTTCAAAAAAGGAAGTTTTTACCGATCAAAACAATTGGGATTTATTCCGTACGACACGCCCGAATACCAAGCTGATTCGCACGAAGACGTCGTCGAGTCGTCGCCCCTTCTCCTGGCTGAAGAAATCGCTCGTCTTACGAACACGAATTGATTTGAGCTTGAAACACGCTTAGACGTCAAGCACGAAGTTCATAATTGGTGTTTAGTATGCAATCGTACGAACTCCTTACGAGGTGCGAATGTGGCCAATGCGTGGTGCTGCCCGACTTCGAGCCTGGGGAGTGAATTTGCAGCAGGGAATTGGCAGCAAACTTCCGCATCTAGACAACTGGCTGCATCACTGCGAACGAAGAGTTTAACTGTTGTCTGCTTCGCACAGTCATAGAAGCGGAGAAGACAAAAAAAAAAAAAAAGAAAAAAAAAATTATTTAGTGCTTATGTTTTGGTTTCGAGCAGTTACGTTTCTTGGCTTAATTAAAGATATGTGTGACTATGTAGCAAAATATTGATTGGGTAGCCTTATGACACCATATTCAACCGCCTGGCAAAAAATAAAAATACAAAATTTGGGGGGTGTTAGTGTCCTTTTAAAGAAGTAAACAGTAGTGATGGGCCAAACTTTTGCCGAATCGAAAGTTCGGCGCCGAATCTTGAGACTCGGCAAAGCCAAACTTTTCTAGAGATTCGCAAAAATACATTGTTACCAGACTTAACGTTGAAATTTTGTTTGTTTTTTTTGGCGAAAAAAGGTTTTATGTTGTTGTTTTCTTAACTTAAATGCAACATGTAATGCATATTGACACAGTTATTACTAAATAAGGTGATATTCTACAATATAATTGTATCGGTGTCGTTTTTGTGTGTTTACTGGCAATTTTAGTGACTCCTTGCAGAAGTGGCGTGGTTGGGTTGGGTAGAAGCAAGCGTGGCGCAGTCACGAATCACGCTACGAGAGTTCTGGTTTGGGGCATTATTAGTTCAAGCCTGCATGTGTGTGTACATTGTTAAAATGAGGGCAATAGCGCTGTGTTCTTGCTTTCTCTGAGACTCACCGTTCTGTGTGCGAAAACGAATGCAACGGTTGCTGAGCCATCACCAGAAGAGATAATAATATTATTGTAAATACGCATATGTTTCGATTTGAGTCACTTGACGTCAGCTTTGCATGAAAGTGTGCGTCCCATATTAGCAACGTCTCGTTTTTCACCTTTAAAATGCTAGTTTCTGGTGTTAGGACACACACGAACGTTTAGAAAGATAGGGAAAGTTAGAAACGTCGGATGTGCGACGTACAAGCATTATAGTTCTGCGTTTAGTTTTATGCAGATACAGGAAAATGGCGAACTAACGCTAATTGAAAAAGCAATATTATTTTGTTTTGGCACACACTACTTCTGAGCCGAAAACAGAAAGGAGTGCTTTAAAGTAGGGGTGTGCGAATATTGAATTTTTCGAATACGAATCGAATACGAATAAGATAAAAAAACGGGTTTCGAATATCGAATATGCGTCTAGTAGACATAAATTACAAAACAAGAGGTAACAGCAGGTTTTATTGCCTCTTTAAAAAAAAAAATCAATGAAACTGCAGTTTACTGGGCTGCTGCAGGCTAAAGATACTTCTAGTAATGCACTCACTACAAATTATCGTGTAGGAAAATTAACTGCTCAACGTGTTCAGAAAGTAAGCGCGCCCTACGCGCAGTGACAACATTTCCGTCAGTAGAAAGACCCTTTCACTCGGGAAACCTGCAGAATTTCACTAAAGTTCGAAGAAGTTCGACTAATAGACAGTGTTGCCCGGCTGCTACACGAATATTTCAATTTTCGAGAAACAAATAATTTAGAAAGTAATTTATTTTATATTTTATAAAATGATTACCAATGTTTACACCATATAAAAGCGAAAATATTCGCTTTTAACGCCTTCATTAATTATTAATGTGAGCCAGTGATGCCTGTAAACCCAACAAATAGTGCATTTTTCTTATGCCAGGTGAAGTCAACTAGATTTTTTTTTAAATTTTTGCGCATGCGCACAAAAGTCGAGCTTCAGTCGAACATCACGTTGAAAGTGCGAAAAAGTCTAACTTGGTCGCACTCGAACCTGGGCAGGTTCGCGACATTCCTAGTTTTGACTGCGCGGGAGTGGCAGGAGTTGTCAATGGCGATGCAATGTTCTGTTCGCACCTCGCTTTTTCCTTTTTAATTTTCAAGCATTTATATTAGATAACACTTTAAGAGATCTATTTTATATTTATATTTCACTCTCTAGGTTTATTTTATTGTATCACTTAATAGAGCGTACAATTACATCACATATTGCTATAAAAGTGCCACACAAGAAAGGGCTTGGTTAAAAAAAAGACCGAAACTGATCCTCAGTTGCTGCCATCAGACAGATATAAACAGAGCAGACTGATAACGCACGTGTCACAAGTCTTTCTCAGAGAATAAACATTCAAAGGGGAATGCGTGGCAGGCAGATTATTCGTTACTTACTCAAATATTCGCAGTTTGTGCGAATATTCGCCGCTTTTCACGAATATTCGGCTTTGGCCGAATATTCGGGTACTTCCGAATATGCAATTTTAGAATCGAATACGTTTCGAATAAGGAAAATATTCGATTCATAATCGAAATTTCGAATATTCGCACACCCCTACTTTAAAGTAATTGTCGGCCAATGTTTCAACTAACCCGTTGTATCACTGGAAATGTCAAATGAAAATCACGTCATCCAGAATGTACCGCATCATTTGTTACTTGCGCAGGTGGACTGCGTAAATTACTCGTCGATCTTCTACTCTCGAGGCAGAAGATATTGAAGAGAACCACGCTCGCTCACAAACGCAGTTACCGTGTTGCCTGCTCACTCCACACCTCGCCGTAACCACTGGTTGTACTACGCTGCACCACCGTGCACTGCACGATAGTAACCGTGCACGACTGCACGGCGTCCATTCGCAATCCACGGCCCCGTCACGTTCTCGCGCGTGCGCAGACATTTGACGAACTTTCCTTTAAAAGTTCGGCATTTGCCGAACTTATTCGGTCTATCACTAGTAAACAGGTGTTCATTAAAAAAAATTAATTTATAACAAATATCAAACGCACGCCCATTTTCTTCTACATGAGGAGGCTATGACATGGGCAATTTTCGTGTCCACTCCGGTTTAGTTCCAGATTCTCACGACATCCGGTGATATCCAGAAGTTACCAAGTCTTTGCGCTGGTCACGTAGAGGGGGCCTAAATATATTCAAATGAAATATTTATTTCATTCAAAGATGCCCCAATATTCGTTAAATCAAATATGAACATCAATACGAAACTGCACGCCAAATTTTCGCAAGTATGCATGGCTTGTCGTGTTGTGACGTCACATCAGGCATGGTAACAATTAGGGGTGTCGCGAACTTTTGTCGAACCAGATTTTTAGATCGAACTTTCGGGGTTCGACTGGGTCGAACCGGTTCGACGAACATTCGACCTTTTCACCAGATTCGACCGGTTCGACTTAGTGAACAGTATTGCCAGACCTTGATACACGCATGTCTAGTTTTGGAGAAGTTTTTTTTATGCAAAAGGGTGTTTTTATTTTATAAACAGTTGCAATTAAAAGAAACCAATTCTAATCACTGAAAAAGTTGATAACTTATTTTTTTTTGTACTGTATTAACTGAAATAACCAATCAACGCTGCCCTTAATTCATCCCTTAGCCATTACCATCCAATCCGAAGCCAACTGGCCAGCCTGTCGCGCATGCGCACACGCGCCGAACCTCAATACAAGGTTCGTTGAATTTTCCACTAAACGTTCGAAAAAGTCGAACCTGGTCGAACTCGAACCTCGGCCGGTTCGCGACACCCCTAGTAACAACAGATGCGCGGTCGTTGACTTATTTCCGGTTTTGATCAACATGGTTGATGGTGCGTAGAGATCATCGTCGAAGAATTGAAATTCCCTCAATACCGTGAACCTTGTCTAACACTGACAGGGTTTTATGCTCGCCAAGGTTTTTATTTCTGCATGGCACAGGAGAGTGCAACCACCCAGAACACAATTTTCGGCTCGAAATTACGTTTCTTTCCGCCCGAAAACCGCTGATCGAGAACTGACCGTTTTGTGTCGCACTCACGAGCCATTTTCTTTGGTTTAAACACAACCACCAAAGGTAATCGCAGTCGTGGGTCATTGAAGGCACACACACAGCATTAAAAATAGACTGAAAGTAAAACACCCATTTTTTGTGGCTTCTAAAAACAATAAATTCAATGATTGAAAAAAAAAAAAAAAAAGCTGCACAGCCACGTGATTTCGGGTACCTTTTCACTCACTCACCTCTCTCCTCCTCCATATTTCTTCTTCCTCCCCAGTCCAGTTTAGGTTTCAGTTTCGAGCAGTTGCATTTTTTTTTTTTTTACTCTATTAGAAATATACGTGACGCAGTAGCAAAATACTGATTGGGTAGTCTTCTGACACCATAATAAATCGCCTGGCAAAAAATAATAAAAAAAAAAATATTTGGGGTGTAAGTGTTCCTTTAAAAGGAAGTTATTTTTATGAGACAGCAGTCAAGAGGTATCGTGGCTCTCTTGGTATGATGATCCGTCAGAGCTTCCGCTGTTGCCAACGAAAACGCGGCGTGTTTTGCGGGAGCAATCTGAGCAGTTGGTCCGTTTAAAATTGAATTACTTCTGCGGCAGAGGGTTGAAAATTCGGATATTGTGTGGATGATGTTTGTAAAAGCAATGACATTATAATTTGTTTTTCGAAAGACAAACTTTTACCGGACAATATCTTTAAAGAGAGTAAAGCCCCTCGATGTGTTTGCATTTGTCTTGCAAGTAGTGTCAAATGCGCCAGAGCACGAGGCCAGTGTCTCGCGCGGCCCTTGGAAGCAAATGGCGGCGCAACATAAACGAGCGACTAAAGTGAACTAAAGGAAGGGTAGCGAGCTCAGCGAGCGCTCACGGCCGTTGCACATTGTGTCGACTAGAGCCACTAAATGAGCTGCGCTTAGAGTATCGGCACTCCGTTCCCCGACATTGTTTTGGGCGCCGCCATTTTGGTGCCTGTGCAGAGCAGACGCAACTGCCGATCGTCATGATTCAAAAGTGCGACTTCCTCAGCATTAGATTCGGTGTTAGGAAGCTCAAGTAATATTGCTTTGCTTTGTCACAAACTGTTTAAACATACGTGGAGGACGGAAAAGCGTTTCCTGTGATTTCAGATAAAGCTTCAGATAACTGGTAACCATGATCTTAAGCCACAATATGGCCAAGTGTCGTTGCTCTGAAGTGTAGCTTATTTAGTGGCACTACTGTCGACCAACGTCAGTGTTGACGGCACGAGAAAGCGCCACTAAACCCCGGGCTGTAGTAGCGCATGCTTCGCATTTCATTTGTTGTGCTGTCGTAGGATTCCATCGTAACCTGCGCAAGTTACGATCATTTCGTTTCATCAATACGAATTTGTTCTTACGTTTTGTCGTACGCACATTTTTGGCCTAAGATCGTTCCGTGAATCTGGCCTTTGAACCGGAGCCAGTTCGTGTTGCCAAACCGCCAAGTCAAACCTGCTTGCCGAAGGCGCTCGGATCCTCCAGCCCACGCTACTGCAGCGCCGCCCTGTACATCCGCGGGTACTTTCCACGCTCGCCTCTTCACGGCAATGCGTGGCACGCCTCGGCGCCTGATCTCATGCTTGCGCAAGCGGAGCATGTGCGGTTACTCTAGATCTCACTACCCCGCCTCTGGTTCACTGTAGAGCGGCCTTAGAAACGAATGGCGGCGGAGCACCCGCTCCTTTACAGCAGTTATCTTATGGCCTCCGAGACCCCGAAGCGCGGAAGCTTAAAATTTGACTCCTAGATAGCGACACCGATCCGTGTGGCCGAGAAACTGGTATGGCGGTATGACTCGTGGCACCATATTCTGGCAGCTGGCTAATCCCCTGTGCCATGCCTGTGCACGTTGCACGTCCACCGCGTGCTCTCACCCGCGCGATGCTGGCGCTGCCCAGTTTGCTCCGGCCCAGCACACAGCCAGCTCATCTAGAGCCACTAAACGAGCTATGCTTAGAGTACCGGCACTCCGTTCCTCGATCTGCTGGTGTATGCCGCCATCTTGGTGCTTAGTGCAGAGCAGAAACAACTGTCGATCGTCGCTATATAAAAATGCGACTTCCTCAGCTTTAGGTACAGTGTTAGGAAGGTCGGGTGATATTGTTTTGCTCTGTCTCGACCTGTTTTATTATTTCTGAAGGACGAAAAAACGTCTCCTACGATTTCAGATAAAACTTCAGATAACTGGCAACCATGATCTTAAACACCAAAATGGCTGAAGTTTCGTTACTCTGAAGCATAGCACATTTAGTGGCTCTACGCTCATCTATTGGAGGCTGCCAAGCTGTGTAGTCTCTGATATGGGCTTCTGATCCGCGATGCAATAATTTCTACGTGCTTTTGTGCAAGACATCACGAAGTGAGATCTTTGCGGCTTGAATTGTTAATTTTTTTCTATATTAAACAAGTTTCGCAGCATAAACATTCAGCAGGCCCTTTTTTTCAAGACACAGGTTGACGAGGACGTCTGCTAGAAAGGTAGCGACGCTTGGCGATTGATTTGGCCGATCAATACAATAAAAATTGAAAACGACTCGATGTTACACAATACTCTTTCAATGAACAAAAGGTTAGGGCTCAAACTAGCTGGTGATGGTGTTCAACATATTTTAAGACAAAACCCCCGAGACTGGAGAAAAAAACAAATAACTGTGTTGTGTTGTCCTTCGATGTTTTTTTTGTTTTTTTTTTCATTTTTTTATATCAGTTTTGGGGTTCTCATTAAAATACTTTTTCGCAGGAAGGCGCTGCTGCTAGTTTGTTAAATTAAAGTGCCTAGATAAAAGCTGTGCCTACAGAGAAAGGTATTTATTGAGATGCTGACTAAGTTAGGTTGAGTAGATCGTTCCGATAACTATGTTCGATAGTTCTCCGTGCCTTTGCACATGCATACTGTAGGGGTGCGAAGCACCCGCATATTCGTAAGACCACAAAAATAAACTAAACGGCATGAGCACAGCCCGGCCCGGCTGTGCTGGAGAGCAGAACGTTTCAAGCCGTCACCGAAATCAAATATGAGTTGTCTTCGGTGTCCTCACTTAAATTACTGAAAAGGACTTTGTTCATTCCCCACAATGACATATCGCTATCAAAGTGTAAGAAATATCGGGGTGTTTTCATCCCAATTCAGGCACGGCCTCGGGGTCGATATGTTGATTTTTACAAAAATATATGGGTGATTTCATCTTAACTCAGGCACGAATTATGGGTCGAATTGTTAATTTTTGTCAAAAAAATACATGTTCTCGGGCAATTCCTATAATAAAGGAAGACACAAACGGCGAGTTCGTCGGATTTTTCGTTCTCAAGTTATGGGCCGTTAAAGCGGCCAAGGTGGAAACTGACGTTTTTCCAGCTTATTGGGGGTGCCATATTTCACTTCATCCTTTTTCCCGACTTGTACACATAACTGAAAAAAAGTAACCGATTACAATTACTTCACTGTAAAAAGTAACCAATTACAATTACAATTACAGCCTCACAAAAGTAATCGATTACTTCCCACGTTACTTTTCACTCAACTTTTTTTTATTACGGTACTAGAATAATCCTTGGAATCTCGCACTCAGTTGTTCCGAAAAAAAAAAAAAGAAAAAAGAAATCCGTGATCGTTTTTGTTTAGAGCTGAGTGAGTGACGCCAACATACCCAATTTCTCCTGTGAAAAAAAAAATAAAATAAAAAGAGCGCTGTTTAAATACATTACTCACAAGAGGCTGGATAAGGTCATTTTTCATACCCGAACGTAACCTCCGGTGTCCCCCCCCCCCCCAAAAAAAAAAATGTACTCAGGAAACGAAGCATAGTGAAGTGGCCTACTAATCCTCAAAATCCTGTGCTTAATGTTTTCGGAAAAAAGAAAAAAAAAGAAATGGACCGTTGCCCGGAGCTGAGTGACTTCAGCACATCTAACCCCACCCCCCCCAAAAAAGAAAGAAATTGAGAAAATTGTAATGGGTAATTTTGTAATCAATCACAGCAAAAAAGTAATTCAATTACAAGGATCATTACTCCTTAAAGGAAGTAATTGAAGCGTTACAAAATTACAGTAAAATTTAATCGATTACAAGTAATCCATTATTTGTAACGCGTTACATACAAGTCTGCTTTTCCCTACTTTTTATGCTACATTAATATAACTTTTTGGAAACACTCTCTAGATATGCCTTTTTTATGCTAATTGAGCGTCTAGGTCCCTCTGCGACGATATTTGACAAAGTTCAGCAAGCTGTGCGGTGTGACCTAATCAACATATTTTTATAATCTTTATATCACCGTAAAGCTCCAATTAAGCTCTTTCTTTCAGTATAATTTTAATATTTTGCGTAAATATATAACGTGCAACATGTGCCTGAAAAACAAATATTAAAAAAAAAAACCTTTTATTTCTTTTATTCAGTTAGGTAATATTAGTAGTCTATCAGGAACTACCAACGGAAATTGTAATCCTGTATATTGTTTGTATGGCCGCTATTAAGACTCGAATCTCGTGCTACAAGCGTCTGGAACGGGACTTCGCACAGGCGCTCTGCTGAGCAGAATTTTGGCCTGTGTAAGGCTTTCTACCTATCATTAGCAGTTACCTTAATATCCAACCATAAACATTAATGAAATTCAGAGTAGTGCACTTAAAAAGAGTTACTTAGAAGTTCATATCCACAAGTGCGGGCACAGCGCTTACTTCCTCCCAATACGGGGGAATGCAGATCGTTAAAGAATTCCTCTAGGGCCCTTTGCTTTCGGCTTTGAGTTTGAAATACCGAACTAGATATGTAATTGTCATATTTTCTTATGTGAAACAGATATGCAGTGCACATACATATGTACAATTCAGTATCTGACGTTTATGAAGTAGGGTTTATTTTGTGCACATACGAACTCTTTCGTAAAATAACGAGCATTTCGTAGCGTGTAAGGCTTCAAGTGTGTTAGTCGTCTGTTTAGGTTTCATTTCTATTTTCAGTGATTCATGCCGGGTTACTTCAAATTTTTCCTCTTGACTTAAGTTTGTCCGGGAGTCTAGATGTTACGCATCTTCTCCGTCAATACATAGGGCGAAGCTCACACACCTTGCAAATCACCCCAGTGCCAAGTAAATAAATATTGTTAGGATAAATATTGTTGCTTCACTGGCTTTTCCCTCAGATATTGAGGGAAGTACTAACATTAAATAGAAAACCTTACACAGGTCAAAATTCTGCTCAGCTGAGCGTCATTGCGAAGTCCCGTTCAAAACTCTCATACCACGAGACTCGAGTCCTAATAGCGGCCATACAAACAATATATTACGATTTCTGTTTGTAGTTCCTGACAGACTACTATATTACCCAACTGTGAATAAAAAATAAAAGAAATACAAGGTTGTTTTTTTTTTTTTTTTTAGAAAATCGACTTTGAACTTGCAAGTTTTTCTAATATATTTGTTTTTCAGGCAAATGTTCCGCATTATATGTTTAGCGCAAAATATTTAAATTATACTCAAAAGAAAGAGCTTAATTGGAGCTTTACGGTAAAGTAAAGATCATAAAAATATATTGATTAGGTTACACAGCAGAGCTTGCTAAACTTTGTCAAATATTGTTACAGAGAGGCGATTTGACAATTAAAAAAAAACATTAAAGATATTATGATCTAGACGCTTAATTAGCATAACTCGCCGTTTGCATCTTCTTTTATTAAAGGAATTTACAGGTAGCTACAAAAAATTTCAGAGGCGTTAATTATGAGTTGGTGTATTTTTGTGAGTCACTCGTATTACTGGGCGACAAGTGAACAAAAACCAAAATGTAAGCTTTAATAGCCGCCATACAAACAAAATATTACATTTTATGTTTATTCTACTTTATAAAGTACTGCGATAGGTAGCTAGAGAAAAACAATTAGCCAAATAAAAGGTAGGCTTTTTAGAAAATCGACCTCCAATTCGCAAAAATTTTGAAATAGTTCTTGCTCTATGAGAAAATACCGCCCTTTCTCTTTTACACACTTCAAGTTTGTTATCGTTAGAAGGAGTATGCTCTAAGCTTTCTGAAAATACCAAATATTTTAAGACACCTCATATAGATCACACGGAAGAGCTGGTAAACTTTGACAAATATGGTCCAAACATGTCACATTGGAAATTTTCTCAAATATATTTCATACAAATAATCACGTTAAAATTATTTATCAGAAAATAAGTGCGTTCGCAGGTATCTATTAAAAAATAAGAGGTGCCAATTCTAAATTAGTGTATTTATGCGAGTAAGTTGATTTACTGACAAAACTGTCAAACAAAATCAGACTTCAAGCTTTTATAGCTGCCATACAAACAAAATATCACATTTTATATTTATATTACCTATAAAGCACTGCAATAGCTAGCCAGAGAAAAACAATCAGCCAAATAAAAGGTGTTTTTTGTTTTTTAGAAAATCGACCTCCAATTTGCAAGACTTTTGAAATAGTCCTTGCTTTACGAGAATACACTGCCCTTTCTCTTTTACACAGAACATTAAATTTGTTATCAATAGAAAGAGTATACTCTTAGCTTTCTGAAAATAATAATATGATATGATATCTCAAATAAATCACGCAAAACAGCTGGTCGAACTTTGACAAATATTGTCAAAGGGACACACTTTGACGACATTTAAAACAAAAGTGAAGATAAATAATCCAATAAAATTATTGACCATAAATAATCCCTATTCTGAGAGTGGCCAAAAAAGGTTACGTTGAACTACCAAAAAAAGGCAAAAAGTAGAAAGGAGAGAAAGGTCAGTTTGCGCCTCGGCTGCTTAAAATGTCCATAACTCGAGAACTTCGTTCGAGTCTTGTTTACAGTGATGATCAGTCTTTCACATTCAGCGTTGCTGACGGGAACTGTCAGCAAGCTGGGCGAAACTTGCCCTCTTGTGGCAGTGCAAGGTACCGCCAGCAGCTGTCTCTTCTTAGCATTTTTTTGTAAAATTCGAAGCAAGATTCGTAAAATTAGTCCCCATTCGTACATTTTACCAAAGATTCGGAAGAGCTGGCAGGTATGTTATACTGTTTGAGGGTGAAACCGTTCAGTGCCCTTATGTATTCGGTCAATGCTTTGGTTTCTATTTTTGTTTACAGTGTTCCAATAAGAAAAGGATTCTTTGGACACTACCAGAAAATAAAGTATTATTATTATTAACTTGAGGTAATTTTCCATATCCATAACAGGCGAGCGATCTGCTCTTCTTTCACAAGGGAATCTGAAGCGCTCGACGCAGAGGAACTTTAGGCGACAGCGGCCCCGAGACGGTTCCGGAACCATTCGCGCTGCTGCGCACATCGCCGCTTGTTCCGTTCCCGCCCTTCTTCCTCCGAAAAAATGTTGCCACCATCTATGAGCGACGGCAGCAACCAGTTGTCTGGTTGATAGGCCTGGAAAGGTTGCCGCGATCTAAGAGCGACGGCAGCAAGCAGACAACCGGCAAACACAACACTCTGGACAGCTATTGCCATCTGCCATCTATGAGCGACGGAGGCAACCGGAGTGTTGTGTCGACATTTGTTTGGTACTGGACACGATCCTGGGAAAACTAGCACTTAACAGCTCCGCTGTAAAAAAAAAAAAAAAGTGACCCCCCCAAAATATTTATGTAGTTATTTTCCCAGCAAAAATAAACTATACATCGCCAAACGTTTATTCTCCACCCCAAGGTAGTGCGAGCGGTCCGAACCATGCGCCAAAGTTTCAGCACTGAAAGTTATCTTATTTAAAAGTTAATAAGCAATTTTTTAAAAAATTTTAATGGGAAAATGCGGTCCGTTTTTGCCCGTTGTCAGATGTTTCTAGAGCTCTGTCGGCCGGCCTTTTCCCGTTAAATATTGCGGAAGATCTTTACAACTGTTGAATAAAGTAACGGTTCGTGCTGAAACTTTGGCATCCGGTTCGGACCGCTAAGCACTACAATCGGGCAAACAAAAGATCCGTCCAGAATGCAGTCTATTTTTAGGGTGAAAAATACCCTGTAAATATTTCTGGGCCATGCGTACAACGGGATTTTATTTTGGGCATATGTTATTGAATTTAAATGCACTAAAACAAACTTTCGTTTGGACAAGCTCACCCCATTTACCTTCAGACGCGAGGGATGTTGCGGTGTGTCAGAGGTGGTCTACAAGATCCCTTTTGACTGCAGATTGTGTTATGTTGGACAGACAGGGCGTTGTTTGAATGACCGTCTTACGGAACACAAAAGGAGTGTAAAGAATAAGGCAAATCACGTTGGTTCGTGTAATTTTTGTTTTCCTCTTTGGGATGAAACTTCCGTTCTGTGGAACGAAAAAGAAATGTTTATAAGGCTAATTAAGGAGACTTTGTGCATCCAGCCATCTTTGGCCATCAGTGATCGGATGAAAGAGTTTTTGCTTGTGTGAGGGGGCTTTGTAAACTTGGGGTGGGGGGTGAGGAAGGAATTTGGGAAGCGATTGCTTGGAAGTAGAAACTGGAGCTTAGGCTTTAGCGGTTTGGAGGTCGCCTTCTGTGTTGACCTTGGGGTTGTTGCTGTTCGGGGAGTGGCTTATGCTGCCTGGGGCGAACTCCTTGATCGGCTTGTTTATGCGTTTCAGTTCTTTCTTTCCCTTTCTCCATGTGTTTGAAAGTATATTTATTAGTGTGCTCATATCAATAAATTTCAGCTGCGTTTGAGATTTTGTTGTCTTCGTCCGTCTTTTTATCGTTCCCCATCTCAGGGTCTACAAGATGTTTCATAACCAGCTCGCCTGCACTCTATCACTGCTTACAATTAGGTTTGAGCTTTTTGGTGATATCGAGGTTCTTAAAATACCTTATGTAGGTCACATGTAAGAATGTATATATTCTGATACTTATGCAAGCAACAGATACGCTATGCAAGCAATGGACTTTGCAACAGTAAAACATTTTTTTATCTGCATTTCTTTTATCTGAGACATGGCCCACCCCACTCTTTTTATAGATTTCAGGTGGCAAGGTGGTGGACGATGACTCGGGATATTACGGTACAGTGATTTTAACCAAATTAATCAGATTTAAATCGAATAAATTTTGTTTAAAATAGAGTGAGTAGACAGGCGAGCTGGTTTATGTTACACATTTCTGAAAAACCAGAGACGACAAACATTCGTCCGTTCGTTGTCTCCATTTTTTCTTTTAAATGTGTAAAAATCCCATTTACTTGATCTTTAAAAAGAATAAATTTTTTTTTTTTCCACTTTAATTAGAAGACACCAGAATCACGCTTGTCGTGAAAACATTATAATTGAGAACTAAAATTCACAAATATTTATTTACAGCGAAGGCACAGGATAGTAAAAAAAAATCCACTATGTTAAAAACAAGCTGGCATTACAGTCGTTGCCAACTTGGCTGGTCTTGTCGACACACTGAAAGAGAAATGATGAAATAAACGGGTCAATCCGCTCACAGTCAAAGCAAGAACGCAGCACTCTGTTACAGAATGACCAAGCAGCAAGTCAAGATAGCATTCACGAGTCATTACCACAAAGCTTGAGGATTGACACGCAATGTCTAGCCATTTGGAACAACTTGTGCCTTGTTTTGAGTTACCTGGCACTGGAGTCATTACAGCCACACTGGCAGGAGTCTGACGTAGTCTTGTTGGCTCAGTTGAGGAAAGTTCTGCGAGTCAAAAGAAAGAGAAAAAAGTCTGCACTCTTGGGGCTCATGGGACAAATAAAAGAAACTTGCTACGTCACACATCAATAGCTTCAGCACAAAATAAAGTAGAACCTCTCCAGAGTAAAGACGGGTATTGTCTTTACTAAGAACATAGTGAATCAATATTGAAGCATGCCTGTATTACTGGTATACCCTGCCACACTGTTATATAAGTTTTTTCTTTAAGAAAAAGTTTACCTTAAGGGGCCTCCCCTTTCCTTCCCCACTCTTCCTCCTAAATCTGCCCCCGAGTCCTATGTACCTATATACTGTGTTGTTCCTTTTTAAACAACCTAACAGTTGTCTTTTGTCTCTTTCTATTATTTCATGGACTCGAGAATTTGAAAATTTCTTCGATTAATTGCAGATGGATAGTGGTTCCGCCATGGCAATGTCCAGCATCCCATTTGTGCAGTGATCCGTTCTTCAAAGTTAAAGGGACCGTGAAAAGAAAGCTGGCAGTGGGGAACAATTCTCTCCCTCATGTGACTACCTCGCTACAATGTCGTCAGGATCTTCGGACGATGCGACAGGCTTCCACAAGCCTATTAATAGCAACACCCTTTTCTTTTATTATTTTTTAGCTTTGTGGTTTTTTCGTGTTGCACCTTCGGCAAGACTAAGTGGAATAGCCATCGCCGAGGAATACCTAATTGTTTTTCTTTAAGTTTCAAGAAAAGCGTGACCATCCGTTTGGCGAAAAAAATGGGCAGTTATCGTAAAATACCAAGGATGCGCCCACCCCACTTTCACTGAAAACTCGACTAATCTAGACATGGGCGCTTGTCCGGTTAAATTGGGCGCTTAACGTATAATTTTGTAGGATTCCGAAGTTTAGAATGCGTTAAAAGTGGGCGCTTGAACAAAAGGGGAACTTCCACGGTATTTTAAGGTAAATGGGAAAAGAAATCCGAGCCTCGAAATGCTCATTCCGCAAAACTCGGCCCATTCAAACGAAAACAGGTATCTGTTTCATGCTTTAATGAATGTGAAATGTTTGTCCAGAACATTACGGCCACGTTCCAAAATTTACTCGATCTCACTCCAGACTATATATACTAAGTTACAGCTCAAGAAGGTGGGGCGAGGGAAAGGAAGGTTGGGGAGGAAGAAGCAAACGGAACGCTGGAGAGGAGAAGGGGAAATCTCCTCTCTCGAGTGTTTCGACTGCTTCCTCCTCCCTGGCCTTCCTTTCCCTCACCCTACCTTCTTGAGTTGCAACGTACTATTGAGCTTTTGTACCTTGGCACTCAGAAACTTAGTACTCGCATCCAGCGTCACTCTGTCTGCGTTATTGCGCGGTACGACCCCGTGGGAATAACTTTGATTTTCTCGAGCAAGGTTTGGAACGCAGCCTATTCATTAGTCGAGCTAAGAAAATCTGCGGCGGTGAGGACGAGGTTTCTAAACAAGGCCGACGGCGCTCTCGCAAGACGCCCGAGAGCACGACGCTGCTGCGCGCTCCAGGCGCAGCGAAGCAAAGGCTGCTTGGGGTTGGAGGTCACTCACGTGTCCTCGAGGGCGGCGAAAGAGGCGGCCACGGCCGAATCCTGCAGTCGCCCTGGCCGGGGTCCGCAGGTCACGGCCACCACCGCCTGGGAGGTGGTCTTCAGCAGCGCCTCGGGCAGGGCTCCCGCAGGGATGCAGACGCCGTCTGCTCCCCAGACGTGTCGGAGAAGAAGAACTCGAGAGATTAACAAGATGCGTTCGGGTCTTTATCGTAATAATAGGTAATAGAAATAATAATTTCGTTTGGCATAAAAATACACATCGAAACGAGCTGGTCCATCAAACCAAAAATTCTTCTATATGAAACCAGGAAGCCAACAAAACACTGTACATCACTGTACAATACTGTAAGCAAAAACAAACCATGAAAAAACAGAATGACTTAAATGAACTCACATAGTGATTATTGTGGAAACATGACACCATTCGCATGCATTCTTTTTGACAACTCGAATAGACGATAACTTAAACAGACTCTGGCAAAGCTTTAAAAATAAAGGAAAGTATAGTGCCGTCTCTTTTTTTTTACCGTAATTAGTTGATATTTTAGGAATTATGAATCTTTCTGTACACCACCAAGTCTCTTTTTCTTACTTCAAATTTAAAACTGTTGAGGACCAGAGACTCCGAGTTCTTCCATAAGCATATCTAAGCAACTGGAGGTCCAAGCCATGCCCCTGGGACAAAGCTAAAACAACCGCGCCACCTATAAGCACTCTTTGTCCGTGCAGGAATGCTGAAAAAGCTGGCAAAGCAGAACGACGAGCTGCCCAATACCGCACGCTGTTCCGCTCAAAATCATGCCTTCCGGCGCAGGAAAGGAGCCCGTATGTGAGGTGCGGGATCTTTTTAAATTGGCCCACAAATACAATTATTTTTTTTTTGGCATGCTGTCGTACAAGCGCGGTACAGACAAAACAGTGCTTTAAAGGTTATGTATCATCGCCCGACGAGAAGGAGAAGCAAGCTCCCGAAAGCGGTGTTCCAAAATTAATTGCAAAGCAGGTCCCACAGCTACTTCAGTAAACTAGAATCTCTTTGAATGGAACTCCAAGTGTCAGCAGGTACTGGTGCCTTTGTTTGTTTCGTTACAATGTTGAAAAGCTAGTTTTGCAAGAAAAATCGACGTACATTTGATTGTAACCAAATTAAAAGGCGGTCGAACAAAGACCGATTACAGAGCAAAGGTTTTCCGTCTGTCTCATGCAGGCATCGAGACAAAGTGAACTGTTGCTTTCAGCTGCCAGCTAGATCATAGTTTAATAACGCAGGAATCGATCGAAATACCTCGTCACACGGTTTCTGAATTGACTACACCGTTGATCGAGAACTGGCCGATTTGAGTCACGCTCACTCCCTTCTCCGTGGTCACGTGCTGTTCTTTATTGTTTTTTTAAGCAGACATATGGGATGGCATCTCAGAACCCCCTACTCTTTTTTTTCTTCGAGCCTTTTCATTCATGTCAGCAGGAGAATGTGTGGTTTTCTTCTTTTTTTTAAGCAGACAGATGGGATGGCATCTCAGAACCCCCTACTCTTTTTTTTCTTCTTTTTCTTTGAGCCTTTTCATTCATGTCAGTAGGAGAATGTGTGGTTTTCTTCTTTTTTCTTTTTTAAGCAGACATATGGGATGGCATCTCAGAACCCCCTACTCTTTTTTTTTCTTCTTTTCTTTGAGCCTTTTCATTCATGTCAGTAGGAGAATGTGTGGTTTTCTTCTTTTCTTTTTTTTAAGCAGACAGATGGGATGGCATCTCAGAACCCCCTACTCTTTTTTTTCTTCTTTTTCTTTGAGCCTTTTCATTCATGTCAGTAGGAGAATGTGTGGTTTTCTTCTTTTTCTTTTTTTAAGCAGACATATGGGATGGCATCTCAGAACCCCCTACTCTTTTTTTTCTTCTTTTTCTTTGAGCCTTTTCATTCATGTCAGTAGGAGAATGTGTGGTTTTCTTCTTTTTCTTTTTTTAAGCAGACAGATGGGATGGCATCTCGGAACCCCCTACTCTTTTTTTCTTCTTTTTTTTTTCATAATTTTTTTCATCTTTTTTTCCAATTTTTTTTTCCCTACACGAGCACGTGATCTCACGAGCAGAAGCACGAGCACCCGACGCCGGGCCTACGGCGGACGGACATGGCTAGCCCCTAAGGAGCTTCGCCCCTAAAAAAAGACACGGAGAGGAGCTTTTTTTTTTTTTTTTTGCACAAGGCAGTCGGACTTTGGGTCGCGCCGCGCGCAAGGAGATATGAAAGAGAAGCGGAGAAGCCCTCGCCTAAGCAAAGCGAAACGAAACAACTTGCCAAAAACGGCAAAAAAAAAAAACAGCCCACGGAACCAAGAGAAAAGAAAAAAAAAAACATAAAGATGAGCTCTTTTTTTTTTTTTTGCACAGCGCAGTCTGGATTTTGGGTCGCATGCCGCGGGCCAGGAGATAAGAAAGAGAAGCGGAGAAGCCCTCGCCTAAGCAAAGCGAAACAAAACAGCTTGCGAAAGGCGGCAAAAAAAAACAAAAAACCACGGAACCAAGAGAAAAGAAAAAAACAAGGAGGAGCTTTTGTTTTCTTTTTTTTTTTGCACAGTGCAGTTTGGTCCGGGGGGCACGCGTCGCGCGCAAGGAGATAAGAAAGAAAAGCGGAGAAGCCCTCGCCTGTGGGCAAACAAAACAACTTGGAAAGGAGAAAAAAACATGGAGAGGAGCATCTTTTTTTTTTTTTTTTTGCGCATGCATCGCAGTTAGGTTTCGGAGTCGCGCGCCGCGCGCAAAGAGATAAGAAGTTACGTCAATTTTTGGGGATAAAAGGTCCGTTCATTGTGCGAGTAAATACGGACCCAAAAATTTTACTTCGCGTAATGAACGCACCCCCCCCCCCCCAACTTTGCATCAATTTTTCGGAAAAAAAAAGTGTGTTCATTCTGCGAGTAAATACGGTAAGTTACAGCTCAAGAAGGTGGGGCGAGGGAAAGGAAGGTTGGGGAGGAAGAAGCAAACGGAACGCTGGAGAGGAGAAGGGGAAATCTCCTCTCTCGAGTGTTTCGACTGCTTCCTCCTCCCTGGCCTTCCTTTCCCTCACCCTACCTTCTTGAGTTGCAACGTACTATTGAGCTTTTGTACCTTGGCACTCAGAAACTTATACTCGCATCCAGCGTCACTCTGTCTGCGTTATTGCGCGGTACGACCCGCCGGAATAACCTCCGATTTCTCGAGCAAGGTTTGGAACGCAGCCTATTCATTAGTCGAGCTAAGAAAATCTGCGGCGGTGAGGACGAGGTTTCTAAACAAGGCCGACGGCGCTCTCGCAAGACGCCGAGAGCACGACGCTGCTGCGCGCTCCAGGCGCAGCGAAGCAAAGGCTGCTTTGGGGTTGGAGGTCACTCACGTGTCCTCGAGGGCGGCGAAAGAGGCGGCCACGGCCGAATCCTGCAGTCGCCTGGCCGGGGTCCGCAGGTCACGGCCACCACCGCCTGGGAGGTGGTCTTCAGCAGCGCCTCGGGCAGGGCTCCCGCAGGGATGCAGACGCCGTCTGCTCCCCAGACGTGTCGGAGAAGAAGAACTCGCAGAGATTAACAAGATGCCGTTCGGGTCTTTATCGTAATAATAGGTAATAGAAATAATAATTTCGTTTGGCATAAAAATACACATCGAAACGAGCTGGTCCATCAAACCAAAAATTCTTCTATAGAAACCAGGAAGCCAACAAAACACTGCTACATCACTGTACAATACTGTAAGCAAAAACAAACCATGAAAAAACAGAATGACTTAAATGAACTCACATAGTGATATTGTGGAAACTGACACCATTCGCATGCATTCTTTTGACAACTCGAATAGACGATAACTTAAACAGACTCTGGCAAAGCTTTAAAAAATAAAGGAAAGTATAGTGCCGTCTCTTTTTTTTTACCGTAATCAGTTGCATATTTTAGGAATTATGAATCTTTCTGTACACCACCAAGTCTCTTTTTCTTACTTCAAATTTAAAACTGTTGAGGACCAGAGACTCCGAGTTCTTCCATAAGCATATCTAAGCAACTGGAGGTCCAAGCCATGCCCCCTGGGACAAAGCTAAAACAACCGCGCCACCTATAAGCACTCTTTGTCCGTGCATGAATGCTGAAAAAGCTGGCAAAGCAGAACGACGAGCTGCCCAATATCGCACGCTGTTCCGCTCAAAATCACGCCTTCCGGCGCAGGAAAGGAGCCCATATGTGAGGTGCGGGATCTTTTTAAAGGGGCGGTGCAACGATATTCAATTGGAATGTTTTTCACTTTACACGAGCTTACTGGCACTAGTGGGACTCAAGGATACTCTCACGCAACGCCACTGACCAAGAAACTCCTTTGATGCGCTGTAATTTCGAGGACAAAACCAAGGAGGAGCTTTTGTTTTCTTTTTTTTTTTGCACAGTGCAGTTTGGTCCGGGGGGCACGCGTCGCGCGCAAGGAGATAAGAAAGAAAAGCGGAGAAGCCCTCGCCTGTGGGCAAACAAAACAACTTGGAAAGGAGAAAAAACTGGAGAGGAGCATCTTTTTTTTTTTTTTTTTGCGCATGCATCGCAGTTAGGTTTCGGAGTCGCGCGCCGCGCGCAAAGAGATAAGAAGTTACGTCAATTTTTGGGGATAAAGGTCCGTTCATTGTGCGAGTAAATACGGACCCAAAATTTTACTTCGCGTAATGAACGCACCCCCCCCCCCCCCAACTTTGCATCAATTTTTCGGAAAAAAAAAGTGTGTTCATTCTGCGAGTAATACGGTAAGTTACAGCTCAAGAAGGTGGGGCGAGGGAAAGGAAGGTTGGGGAGGAAGAAGCAAACGGAACGCTGGAGAGGAGAAGGGGAAATCTCCTCTCTCGAGTGTTTCGACTGCTTCCTCCTCCCTGGCCTTCCTTTCCCTCACCCTACCTTCTTGAGTTGCAACGTACTATTGAGCTTTTGTACCTTGGCACTCAGAAACTTATACTCGCATCCAGCGTCACTCTGTCTGCGTTATTGCGCGGTACGACCCCGTGGGAATAACTTTGATTTTCTCGAGCAAGGTTTGGAACGCAGCCTATTCATTAGTCGAGCTAAGAAAATCTGCGGCGGTGAGGACGAGGTTTCTAAACAAGGCCGACGGCGCTCTCGCAAGACGCCCGAGAGCACGACGCTGCTGCGCGCTCCAGGCGCAGCGAAGCAAAGGCTGCTTTGGGGTTGGAGGTCACTCACGTGTCCTCGAGGGCGGCGAAAGAGGCGGCCACGGCCGAATCCTGCAGTCGCCCTGGCCGGGGTCCGCAGGTCACGGCCACCACCGCCTGGGAGGTGGTCTTCAGCAGCGCCTCGGGCAGGGCTCCCGCAGGGATGCAGACGCCGTCTGCTCCCCAGACGTGTCGGAGAAGAAGAACTCGAGAGATTAACAAGATGCGTTCGGGTCTTTATCGTAATAATAGGTAATAGAAATAATAATTTCGTTTGGCATAAAAATACACATCGAAACGAGCTGGTCCATCAAACCAAAAATTCTTCTATATGAAACCAGGAAGCCAACAAAACACTGTACATCACTGTACAATACTGTAAGCAAAAACAAACCATGAAAAAACAGAATGACTTAAATGAACTCACATAGTGATTATTGTGGAAACATGACACCATTCGCATGCATTCTTTTTGACAACTCGAATAGACGATAACTTAAACAGACTCTGGCAAAGCTTTAAAAAATAAAGGAAAGTATAGTGCCGTCTCTTTTTTTTTACCGTAATTAGTTGATATTTTAGGAATTATGAATCTTTCTGTACACCACCAAGTCTCTTTTTCTTACTTCAAATTTAAAACTGTTGAGGACCAGAGACTCCGAGTTCTTCCATAAGCATATCTAAGCAACTGGAGGTCCAAGCCATGCCCCCTGGGACAAAGCTAAAACAACCGCGCCACCTATAAGCACTCTTTGTCCGTGCATGAATGCTGAAAAAGCTGGCAAAGCAGAACGACGAGCTGCCCAATATCGCACGCTGTTCCGCTCAAAATCACGCCTTCCGGCGCAGGAAAGGAGCCTGTATGTGAGGTGCGGGATCTTTTTAAATTATCCCACAAATACAATTTTTTTTTTTTTTGGCATGCTGTTGTACAAGCGCAGTACAGACAAAACAGTGCTTTAAAGGTTATGTATCATAGCCCGAAGAGAAGGAGAAGCAAGCTCCCGAAAGCGGTGTTCCAAAATTAATTGCAAAGCAGGTCCCACAGCTACTTCAGTAAACTAGAATCTCTTTGAATGGAACTCCAAGTGTCAGCAGGTACTGGTGCCTTTGTTTGTTTCGTTACAATGTTGAAAAGCTAGTTTTGCAAGAAAAATCGACATACATTTGATTGTAACCAAATTAAAAGGCCATCGAACCCAGACCGATTACAGAGCAAAGGTTTTCCGTCTGTCTCATGCAGGCATCGAGACAAAGTGAACTGTTGCTTTCAGCTGCCAGCTAGATCATAGTTTAATAACGCAGGAATCGATCGAAATACCTCGTCACACGGTTTCTGAATTGACTAGACCGTTGATCGAGAACTGGCCGATTTGAGTCACGCTCACTCCCTTCTCCGTGGTCACGTGCTGTTCTTTATTGTTTAGAAACACACACCAAATATAATTAAACTCGCGATTCATCGAAGGTACACACTCAATATTAAAAATAGAAAAAAATATGATCCCATTTTTTGTGGCTTTTAGATTGCTGGAAAAACATTGATTGAGGAAAAAAAGTAGCACCTGGATATTCTCCGCATAATTCTCAACATGGCGTCGTATCGCGGGAGTCGCAGGCTGGACGGCTGAACGAAGAAGACTAAGCGATGGCGGCGGATGACGAGCGTGGGACCTCAAGTTTAGAATTGTCAATCGCAGTACCGGCGAAGCTGTCCAGCTTTAAATCTTTTACTTACCGATCAAAACAATTAGGATTTATTGCGTAAGACACGCCCGACCAACAAGTTGATTTGCACAAAGACGTTGCCGAGTCGTTGCCTCTTCTCCTGGCTGAAGACATCGCTCGCCTTACGAACACAAATTGGTAAGAGCCTGAAAAACGCACAATAGTCAAGCACAAAAGTGCTTGACTTTGCGTTTTTCCTGCGTTGTGTGCATTTCACAGCAGAGCTGCTAAGGGCTAGTTTCCCCAAGATCGTGTCCGCCAGCAAACAAATGCCGACACTACATTCTGGACAGCTACCGCCACCTATGAGCGACGGTGGCAACCAGACAGCTGGCTTGCCGGTTGTCTGGTTGCTGCCGTTGCTCATAGATGGCGGCAACCTTTCCAGCCTTTCCACTCTGGCTTGCTGAATTGCAGCCGGCCATTATTTCATTCCCACCATAGTTCAGCTTCGCTGGTCTTCCTTCTTCACCAGAGTGGAAAGGCTGAAAGTTGTATTTTGTCTGCATTGCACAACGAAAAAAAAAAAAAAAAGAAGCCACATGTATTTTGGCAATTTTTTCCTCCTCTACATTTCTTCTTCCTTCCCAGTTCAGTTTCAGTTTCGAGCAGTTGCATTTTTTTATTTTACTATAAATATATGTGACGCTGTAGCAGAATATTAATTGGGTAGTCTTCTGACACCATATTAAATTGCGTAGTGAAAAATAAAAAAAAATATATTTTTGGGGGTGTCCCTGGACATATGCATTAAAAAAAAATTATGCAAAAAAAAAAAAAAATTTGAACAGTCTGAATGGGAAAAGGATGTCATTATCTACAGCGAGTGACTCGTCGCAACTTTGAAATGGCTGACCAACTACACGCTGTATTATCACACAACCCCAATTACTATTATTAGGATGTCATATAAATTTACAAAGGAAAAAATATTTTCATAGCTCTATTTGCGGCACACAACGAATTTGTAGTTGGCACCCGTGGGAGCCGCCACGCTGCATCACCGCCGCTCCAAGTTACACCGCAGCTGTTCAGCATTGCCGCTGAAGTCCCCAGAACCAACACGCCGCCGCCGCACACTGAGCATGGCGCGTCGCTGGCTGAACTCGTTTCTCCACGCCGCCACTGTCAATTTCTGACTGGTGCACAGGTCTCTCACTGTGGTGCTTGTGCTCTTTCAGGAGTTTCCTATGGGTTCTAGAAGTTATTTATTAACCTTTGGTTTAGGTGCAACAAAAAAACGAAGATTAATAGGTAACTTTTTGAGCCTATAGGAAGCTCCCGAAAGAGAGCAAGCAACACGTGACTACAGCGGCCAGTCACCCGACTTTAGCGGCCACTTTTCCGCAAGCTCCCGCGGGCGGGAACTACAAATTTTTTTAGCATCGTAAATATAGCTGTAAACTTTTTTTTTTTTTTTTGTCGTGAATCTGTTTTATGACAGCAGTTTAAAAAAAAGCTTTTTTTTTCCTTCGCGTATGTCCTTTAACTTGTCACCGACTATAGTAGAAGTTGCAGCCGTTGGAAAATAGGGCCGCTTCGAACGTACAGGCAATCTGATAAACACTCGGCAAAGCAAAGCTCCACCAGATGCCCCACCACACAGCCGCCGCTAGACGTTCTCCTTGTGCATGACGGAACAGCGCGAACCAGTGGGGTGTGAAAGAAACAGACGGTGGCTCCACTCACCATCCGTGCCATTCTGCTCCCCCTCACACGTCCGGAGGAGCAGGGAAACATCTGGAGACGGCGACGCCGCGTCGGGGCGACCCCCGAGCTTCCTGCGGAACGGTCGAGACAAAGGTCACAACGAGTGCTACGTGAGCAACTCCAGATCCGGCAGTCTGCCAACGTCGCGGGCACGCAGAGCACCCTCGGCATGCGCACACGCTTCCACGCCTGCAGGTTCACACTCTCTCGATAGCAGAGTCGACCTATCCGGCGGTTACGCAGAACCGCATGAAAGAACTCCGTATCGAGGAAGATCTGAGACTGGGGGATGGTGCCAGTTTTGAACCCAACGAATGTTCGGCCGTCCCGAGTCTACTGCTTCACCCCGCGGGAAACAAGAGAAGGGATCTCACCGCCTGGCATGCTGCCGGAGGGCCTCGAAGCCGTACAGGATCCTCAGGGTCCCCAGGTTGACGATCTCGCCGCGCTGGTCCAGCCCGCGACCCCCAAACCTGAATGACACGGAGACCACCTACCAGGCAGTTAGACGCTGGAGGCAGCTGCACCCTGGCCCACTGCTGAGAATCCGTTCACATAACGAAGCAAAGCGTGTCGACGCGTTGGCCCCTCTCTATGGGCAAACTCTAGTGGCGCAAAACTATTGTTAGTACTAGCGATACTATAGATAGTGGACTCTGAATCTAACTATCGATAATCGACCATCGTCAAACTATCAATACAATGCTATTGATAATGAACTTTCATAAAACTATTTGTGAGTATAAGTGTCAATAGTTTTTAGTAGATGTCATTGTCCTCTTTTCGTGCCTTACTTTCGTTTTCTTAACACTAGATAGCTTTCTAAAAGTTTACTATCAGTAGTATCGATAGTCAATCGAAAGCCAATAATCGATAGTCGACCGTCAATAGTTGACTATCGATTATTTTTTGACACTATCAATGGTTTTAAAAAAGCTGTTGATAGTATCGATAATCAGTTTATAGATAGTTATGTATCCCTGGTAAACTCTCTTTTACTCGAGAAAACATTTTCAGTATATCAGTACCGTAAAACATCGCATATAATACGAGGTTTTTTTTCCAAATTTTGCCATGTGAAATTTTCGGCTCGTATTATACACGGGTCCCAACAATTTTCAGCTTTTTTGGGGTACATGCGAACGCAGTTTCGGTTTCAACCAGCACCATCATCATCATCAGCAACATTTCTTGGCACGGTAGCGCCGCCACCTGATTCCTTTTTTTGCAGTGCCGTTTTAGCCGTTTTTCTCCTGTATGAGTTGACAACTGTGCTACTATGCAGTCGCCAGTGTCTTTTTGTTCCTTTGTGTGGGCATCTGTGTCCCGCTTTCCCTGCACTCTGGTCTACACTCCGTGATCCCGCTACGTGATGGCGTCATCAAGGAAGCAGTACTTGGCTGCATTTAAGAGAAAAGTTATTTTGGTGGCTGAGAATATCGGCAACAGTGCAGCTGGACGACAGTTTACGGTGAACGAAGGCAGCATCCGTGGATGGCGGAAACAGAAGGAAGCCCTTTTCGCCTGCAAGGGCACGAGAAGAAGTTTTCGAGGGCCCAAAGAGGGAAAGTTTGCCGACATTGAAGAGGGCCTAACTCAGTTTGTCAAGGAGCAACGAGCGCTTCACCTCGCCGTGAACATCGAGCTGCTGCAGGCAAAAGCCAGGCAAAAGCCAGGCAACTCGCAAGAGAAAAAGGCATACCACGGGCGGACTTCAAAGCGAGCAAGCATTGGGTCTCCCGCTTCATGCGCCGCGCCGGGTTTTCGCTACGCCGGCGAACATCGGTATCTCAGAAGCTGCCCGAAAGCTATGAAGAGCTGCTTGTCCCGTTTCAGCGCCACATTCTGGGACTGAGGAAGTCTGTCAAGTATCAATTGGGACAAATTGGCAATGCCGACAAGACGCCAGTGTACCTAGACATGCCTTCAGCACTCACTGTACACGAGAAAGGTGCCCGCCAGATCCGAGTGAGATCGAGTGGGAACGAAAAGACTCCAGTTACCGTCATGTTGGCGTGTACGGCTGACGGACGCAAGCTTCCGCCGTACGTGGTGTTCAAGCGAAAAACACTACCAAAGGGTGAAAACTTCCCGAAAAAAGTCATCGTCAGGTGCCAGGACAAAGGCTGGATGGACGAAAACCTCGTCTTAAACTGGATCAAGTCCGTGTGGTGTCGGCGGCCAGGAGCACTGCTTTCCTTCCCCTCCATTCTCGTGCTCGATGCCTTTCGGTGTCACCTCGCGGACTCGGTCAAAAAACTGCTGCGCGAATCTGGAACTGAGCTTGTTGTGATTCCGGGAGGCATGACGTCTCAGTTACAACCGCTGGATGTGTGCATTAACAAACCATTTAAAGACCGTGTCAAACGCTGCTACATAGAGTGGATGCGATCGGAGGAGCCTGCTGCGACTCCCACTGGACGGCTCAAGCGAGCCTCCCCTGCCACACTGTGCCAGTGGATCGCCGAGGCGTGGGAGATCATTCCCGAAGAGCTCATCGTTCGTGCTTTTAAGAAGTGCAGCATATCAAACGCGTTGGACGGCACCGAAGATGACTGCCTTTGGGAAGATCCTTCGGACAAGGAGGAATCCGAAGACGACAGTGAAACGGACAACACCGACGAAAGTGAATAGGTCCGAAGTGGGCACAGCCAAAATAAATGTTTTCATGAAAGTAGTAAGTGTTCCTGGGTCGCATTATACGCGGATAAAACTTTTTTTTTTTTTTTTTTTTCGCGGTCCTCAAATTATGCCTCGTATTATATGCGGGTTCGTATTATATGCGGGTTTTTACGGTACATTCACTACACCAGCACCTCCAATTCCTGTACCAGTAATACAAGCACACTTCAACTTTGACTCACAAGATTCCTACCTCCGCTACATTGGTCGCTACTACAGAAAGGTTTTACACTAGGAGAGAACAGGATTCGTTCAACATCTCATACATTTCAAGAAGCCAGAGGTTTCAAAGACAAAACATCCAAAACACCCTCTCAAATCACAAGCGCACATTTACAAACATACCCATAATGCGAGCGCACCTTGTATTAAACATCTCAAGAGACTCATCTTTTCCACATTCTGCCTTCGTTTAGATAACGCAATTCAAACCTTTTTTTGAGTAATTGTACTAATTTCTACAAATCCCAACAGCTCGCGTAATGAATGCACCTTCAATTTTCGGCTACGTGAGTCTCGAACTGCGTCCACTCAGCTAGCCACCAAGCCCACCAAGCCAATTTTCTTTTGACGCCATGCCAAGCTGCTCTCGTAATAGCTGCAAGTGCATAGTTGCGGAAGTGATCAACCGTGGAACTGAGCGGCGTGCACACCTAATGAAGCTGGGGTCGAGGAATTGCCCAGCCCCCGACATGCTTCATCCATCGGATGGATTGATGTCAAGAAAGTCAAACACGCCGTCGTCTGTGGTCCGCTTTCGGACAGAAATCGTGAAAGTGGTTAGACCTAAGAACGGTCGCATCGCTCTCCACGCTGAGTGAGCTCTGTAGGGCACTTTTCGTTCAGCACAAGGCACGCCGAAAGCACCCTAAAATAGGTTTGCAATTTATAGAGCATAGTCACTGTGGCGCACCCACGACCAGCCCTGGGCGCGCATTTGTTAGTCGGGACGTGCCTCATCACCCTGGTCTGTCATTTGGCACCTAAAATGACATTTGCGATAAGTGTGTAAATGCAAAAATTTTACCCCGCGCAATGAACGCACCCCCCAAATATGTGTCAATTTTTCGGGAAAAAAAAGTGTGTACATTATGTGAGTAAATACGGCATACTCTATTGAAAACGTTCAGATTGATGGGGGAGCTCCCATTTTAACTAAAATTGCAGCTCGCTCCATCTTATGAGCGCACTCTGTGACAGGTACAGTCGAACTTGGCTATAACGAAGTTGACGGGAATTGGAATTACGTTGACTATGCCCAAAATTTGTCATATCTTGAATTTGCAAAAGACCACTTCTTTCTGTACGCACACTCCAAGCAGCACAAATGTATTAAAAACGTCCACAGGACATCCCTGGAACATTTAAGATGCTAAAGACATCCACTGGACGAAGTTCGCTACTAGGGACGTTACATAATGGTCATGCTGCGTTTTGCATTAGCTCGCACGTCTGCACTTTGGATCGTGGGTGCGCAGCTACTTTCAAGAACTCTCATAATCTGCACAGTTTTCTGAAATGACGAGCGTTAACAGCTGCGGCAGTGATGGGAAAGTGTGCTCAGGCTCGGCAGGAGGTCGCGCAACAAAGGAACCGGGTGCGGATGCCAAACACTGCAGCCGAACCTCAGCCTTCCACAGCGTCGAAGGTTTGCCAGTCAACATACTCCCAGGATGACCACCAGCCAGTAACCACGGCCCGCAGCCTCTGACACGCGACTGAAATCCGAGTTACACGGTGCTTATGCCACAACTTCGAACCAGTAGCTCGCCCCACAACAAAGAGTCCGTAGCGACACAAGAGCAGCTTAACTCCCAGGAACGCTTCCCACACAACGGGAGCTTACCTTGGACTCGTTGCCACGCAAGACGAGGCGTTCAGGCGTCACGGCCAGGCGTCCGTAGGGTCCCTCCCGTGCCGCCGCGTCTGACGAAGACCGCCGCCACAGCGTTTCCCGGTCAGACTCCAGCGAGAATCAACCGAGCAATCCAGACGCACGAGTGGCAGCTAACCCTGCTCGCTTCCTTCCGGGCTAGTTTATACTCCGTTTCATCTTACGACAAATCACGACCGACGCTACGAGCCACCGGAGCCAATCGATGCCTCGGAGTGTGTCACGTGACCTTCTCGAAGCGCGAAGTCACGTGACGCGCTCCTAGCTGTTGATCGGTTTCGGGGGGGTCATAGTGTCCGTTGCGATTTGTCGTAAGGTGAAACAGCGTATAGATCCTTTTTATGTTTACGAACACAAGCCATCCCCTGCCTCCCAAAAAACTTTCAATTTCGCCGTTTTTTTCTCACTTTTTATCTATACCCTTTTTTACCTCAAGAAAAAGGTTTTGCGCATTGCTCATAAGCGGTGCGAAGTAGCTCTTACTAGATTTGGTTGTCGGAGGAAAATGCGATGCGTTTGGAACGTGTACGTCTTGATAAGATATACTAATTTAAAATTCAGCTACATACCTATATATCTTAATTATCAACATAAAAGGGGAAATTAGTAATGCTCCGTGAAGAGCCAGAATTTTTTTTACTACAGTTCTTGAGGTGAAAAGGGGTATAGACATCAATGGGCACGCCTTCCGAGCCTATTGATGTCAAAATTCCTGGGACGATGAAGTTCTACAGAAACCACGAAGTTGGGAATGTAGCGAGGTCCTTACGACATTATTTAACATATAAGGGAGGATTGGTAGTTGTACGGGAGTTTCGAACATTCTCCAACAAATCTCTCGCTAAACGGACCTTTAGCCAAACACGTAAAGGACTGGTCATAAAATATCTCGCGAACATTGGAAGAGGAGGTGCTATGGTGATGGGCCAGTGTTTGTCCTCTCATTTGACTGGAAGCTCGCGGGGATGCGAACGGCCCATCCTTTCGGCATCTTTACGAAAAGAATGCATAGAAAGGCGCTACGACCAGTTGTGCATTGCCCCCGAAGAGGGCGTGCTCACCCAGGGCGAGGCAGACGCAGCAGTCCCAGCGGCCATCGTTGGTGAGGCCGATCTGGCGGGAGGCGGTGGCGCCCTCTGGGAGGGGCATGCCCATGTCCAGCACGTGCAGCGGAGGCCCCGCGGGGTGCAGGCCGGACAGGCGGAGGCACAGCTCACCCCCAAACCCGTACAACTGCACCTGCGGCCCCGGGCAGACCCCGTTCACGTGGGGCCCCCGGCGTCCAGCCCCACGAGCCCCACCCCCGAACCTCGGCCTCGCCCTTTTTAACCCAAATTGCGTTTCATTAGCCGTTCTTAATCGAAAAATAAAATGTCCATCTATCACGCTCGATTGTCATGCTCAGCCATTAGCTTTAACCGTTACACAAAGCTAAAGAGTAAACTGAACTGCTTTGGCACTTGCACGCAAACATCTCACGAAACGCTCCTCCTCCTCGTGGTTTTGCGGCATTTCAGCAGATGCCCCCGAAAGATAACCCGCCCCCTATTTTTGGCACGATTTCCAATTTTTGTCAAAAACACTGAAAGATAGCCCACTGCTAGTAATTGCAGGGCCCTGGTCAATGGTGACCTCGGCAGAAATGCTGTTACTTAGCCACGACGGGAGATAAGCGAACGTTGCTGACTGAGAAGGATAGTTGTCTTTGGTTCACTGCCCTCCCTGCAATAGCAAGTGTCGTAGGTCCCAAAATCTAAAACTAGCATTTTTTTAATTTTTTTTTTATCGCACGCCAAAGGTTAGCCCACTCCTTATTTTCACTTGATTTGCTCTCGATTTTAGGTGGGCTACCTCTCGGGACATTATGGGTAAGCGCTTCCTTTGGAGACACAGACACTGGTAAATTTTTTGGGAGACTGCGAAAAATAGTTTATATTTCGAATATTTCGAATATTCGCTGCATCGTGAATCGAACTGCATCGCAATATGCACACCGTACAGTATTTGGATGACCCTATAGAAAGACACAAAAAATCGCACGGGACGCCGCCGCTTGCGGCGTCTCGATACACCGCGGCATGCGAACGGTCAAGACAGGGTCTCACGCTCTTGTTTTCCGCGGAGGTCGAACTGCGGCTCGCGACGGTGAGGCGGGACTGTGCGAAGCCCACGCGGGTTGGTCTGAAGGTCACCCCGACCTCGAGGCTGGAGCCCGGTGCCAGAGACGCAGATCGACCGCCGCCTTGCACGGACACCTGCGAGAGAAGAAACCCTCGAAACTATGGCGCTTGGAACGCATCTCTTAGAACGCCGGCGACAATGTGGAACTTCTGTGACGTCACGAGGGACTGCATTTTAGGGCGCAGTACACACACCAGTCAGAGATGCATATTGAAACGTCTCTGGAGACGGGAAATGTTCCGACTTGCAAACGGCTTTGCCGCTTACTGCTTCGTTGATCGAATTCACCCCGAGAAAAGGTCCAGGAATTTTCCCAAAGCATAAATCACTGCAGAACACTCAAGCTCCACCGGACAATAGCCCCAGTGGTGAAGACAGGACGCCGAGATTTGAGCCCAATGCACTACCTGAGTGGTTCTCAAGCGTGGATGTGTTGGGGACCTCTTGGGGACCCACCAAAGTGACGGGGGATCCCATGCCAGTGGGAGAAGGGGAAGGGGGAGGGTATAAAATAAGACAACTAATTGCAGTGTGAAAAGGGCATCCTTTACTCTTATAGACAGGAGAAGTGAGAAGCATCAAGTGAAGTGATGAATGGATGGCTAGATGGTAACAGTAGTACCCATTGTAACAAGCAGTAGCTTGCGCCACCTGGCCAGGATCAAAAGAAAACAATTTTTTTTTTTTTTTTTCCGAGAAAAGGGCGCGGGGGGGGGGTTGAGGGTTGAGGCAAAGGCTTCACAGGCCCCAAGAAATTTGAGAACCACTGCGCTACGTAAATAAAAAAAACTGAAGCAATACCTTTTTTTTTTAGATTTATATCGCAGGGTAGCAGCATCTTACGTCGGTGGCAGACATAGGCAGGATATTTGGTTACAACAGAAATTTGGATATAACATACCGATTTGTGAAGTTCGGTTGGTTTTCCTCTACATACAATTGACTCAACTTGATATCTGCATACAACATACCCGTCTTACAACAGACCGAAATCTTGGTCAAAATCAAGGTCTGTTATAACGAGCTTAGACTGTATAGTCTAATTTAGGCTTTTAAACATGTATAGTTCGCTGACTATAGTCTGGAATATACGGTACTTCGTCATTTGCTCGGCTCCTTCAGAAATCACAACAATTTGCTTTCCATGGTGTTGTGGGAAAGTAAATACAACACCGTGTTGTCTATAAAGAAAAACAACAAATTTTTGAGTAAATATAATATTTACCCAGATTATTTTGGTGCTAGAGGCATAACTCCTGAAACAACAGGCCCATCTTGAGTAGTTTACATCCAGAGATGTAACGTCACAGTAGATAACATTTGTACTTAACAAGAAAACTGCACGCTGTACTATTTTTAGCATACCTAAAAGGTTATATGCGGATGACTGTGTGATTTATAGAAAAATAACAAATGTATCCAACTGTGTCCTCTTGTAAACTGATTTGTTTTATGATGAATCGTAGTGTCCACAATGGCAGATGGAAATCAGTGCTAACCAAACTAAATTCCTTTATTTTGCTTTAAGTGAACTGAGCACAAACCAGATTGATTATTCACTTTCTAACATACCACTTAAAGCTGTAACAATGTACAAGTATCTCAACATTAACTTTAATAACAGCTTATCATGGGAGCCTCATGATAAGATATTATCATAATAATAGCTTATCATAAGCATCATCTTCATCAGACCACATCGCAAACTAAACTCACTGCATGTATGGTACTCTCATTCGTCCTCAGCTTGAGTACGCCTCACTACTTAGTCCTACTCAGAAGAAAAACTGGAAGCTGTTTAAAACTGAGCGACTCGCTTCATCTTTAGTAATTATGTGCCTGCTACAAGTATCACTGCATTGAAAGCTGAACTAAACCTCCCTCTTTTGAGACACCGAAGAAATATATCACGTCTTGCACACCTACACAAAATGTGTTACTACTTTCCTTCAGAAAAAGATGCATACTGTCCGTCTGCTTTCAATATCTCCCCTCATGCAGACCACCCACTCAAAATTCAACTGGTTTCACCTAGGACTAATCAATTCAAGTTTTCTCCATTACGACTGGCGACTTCCGACTGAAATTATCTACCCTAGCACACTGTTCGCATCCCAAAAGTCGATACTTTCTGATCTGCCACTATCCACACCATTTGACATTATGTTTGTATGTGGTTAAAAATGTAACCTAGTGTATATTCATATTGTTTGATTTTTCAGTTAAATTTTGAGCACGAAAGTTCCCCGTGGGCTTTTTAGGATAAAATAAATTAAATTATTGAAACATTAGTGCTTTCCATATGATAGTATTACAACAACTCGTGGCATTCTGTAGAAGGTAGCGGTTCGTATACAAATTGAAAGTACTACAAACAATCGTTGCATGTGAGCAAAAGTTTTTGCTTGCCTCAAATTGTGATGCGTCGTGTTTCTGGACTGCAAAGCTGACTTCCATTGGAAGAGAGTTGGGGTTTCGGAACATCACGCTCTTGGTCCTGGAAAAAGTGGGCAGGATATTGATGCTGTTGGTGTCAAGTGCACTGCTTACACAATGAAGCACACTATCAAGAATGAAACTGTAAAAGGTATCTTTGCAGCAATTTAAACAGCAGAAAAAACTGCATTTCAGAGTCGTATGGGAGTAGCATAGCCCGACCAATAACATTACTGAACTGCGATTCAGGAAGTGATGAAAGCACCACAGCTGTTGACCTAGGAAAATTAGCAGCGACATGTGCTTCTTGGAACGAAGCGATTCTCTGGTTACCAATTTATTTGAAAAACAAACTAGGTACCGTGAGTCGCGGTGCGTGGGTACTTGGGCTTTTATATTTACCTCATCTATAAAGATGACAGACTCAAACTGCTTCAAGCACTTGGGCATAATTTGCACAAACATTTTATCTCTTCACTAATAAAAATAAATCTGATTGGCTCTAATAGATCCATTTGTAGCTTACAAAATTTGCTAAACCTCCTCCGGTATTCGTTATGGCTGCCTCTTGTCCAACTTTAAAGATCAAAATTTTTTCGGGTAGCCTATGATCACCAATACCTACACACCGTCGTACACTACAAAACCTACACTCCCAAAACAAATGACGTATAGTATAATAATGGTGCAGGAAACGCCAAAATCGTAACAAAAACAATGATAATCCACCGTCTCAAATCGGCAAAAAGAGAAACGACAATTGGGGAAAGAACAATCCAATGCAGTGAGTACCGCACAAACCTACGCAAGCTTTATTGACATTTCACGGCCAAATGTCTGATAAACCGTTCCGGTCATGAATGATCCTGCTCGTATCTCTTTCGATCCGACTCCAAATGACTCGTTGAGACCGTCCAAGTCGGGCTGCACTTGCGAGTCGAATACAGCGGTATGCACAGAGTTATACAATGCGGGAGCTGTAGGCAGATTAAAGGAGCATACCGTTTAAGACTGTCCAACTATTCCTGCTTTCGACTGTCATTTTCGGGACGGATGCTTAACACACCAGTCGGAGACAGGCGTTCCTTCTAACCAAACTCGTCCCGCAACAAGTAGTCGCCCCCGCCACGACTCGCGCGTGCCGGTCGACCGTGAGACAGGGAACCGGAGCGACGCACGTGGAGCAGCCGACTTGCGTGCCGGGCCAGAAGAGGGTCCGCCTGGTCGCCTCCAGGGGGCAGCGGTGCGGCAAGGCCCGTGTCCCGGGCACTCCCCGAAGTTGGGCCAGGTCCAGCCTGGGGCCCCGAGGCCGCAGCAGCCCCTCCAGCACCCTGGGCAGACGTGGTCCCGCTCTTTTAGAGGGCGCCGGACGTCCTCGCGCGGAGAAAGGAAAGCACGAAATGGCTACAATCTCCGACGGCACGGGAACGACGGGGAGGAGTTTCAGTTGTCCCGCCTCCGGTGTCCCACCTTCGATAACGCTTGGGCAGCTCGCGGGCCTCAGGCGTGCACACGCGGTCAAGGCAGAGAAAAAGGCAACGAGCGGGAGCCGAGGATCGCGTGTTCGAAAGAGACCCCCCCGCACGCGCAACCAAAGCGGGGCAAACACTGCGCAAAAGGCGCGTTCGAAAGAGATGCCCCGCCATTCTCATCTTGCGATAACGATTGGCCTAGTTGGCTGCAATTCATCTTAAAGGGACACTGACCGGGTATCTATGCTCTCCAAAGTTTTTATTTGAACTATGACCGACGAGAGCCCAACTAGCCGGAACACAATTCGCCCCGGCTCCAAATTCAAATTCTTTCTGCCCGAAAACCTCCGGTCGAGAATCGGCCGATTTCAGGCGTGCTCACTCTCTTTTCCACGGTCATGTGCCATTCGAACTGATGCGTACCGAATATATTCAAAGTCGTGGGTCATCTAAGGTGCACATTCAATATTAAAAATAGAAAAGAATATCAACACCATTTCTTGTGGCTCACAAGAAGCTGCAAATATATCGATTGAAAAAAATTGTTGCACAGATCGCAGCAAGTAGATGTGCACATCATTCTCAACATGGAGACGTACTGCGGGCTGGAGGACGTAATGGCGGCACACGATGGACCAACGTTGCGACGGATGTGGGACCACTACTTCGGAACTGTGTTTCGTGGTACCAGCCAATCGATCTTCAAGCACAGAACAGCAAGGGGAAGAGATATATTTTCGAAAAAATTGCGCGACAAACGGTTCAAGCAATGTCCTCATTGTCGTCACGCCCGAGAAGTGGAGGAACGTAAAAATAATGGGTAGAGAGCGATAGCCACGTGACTTCCGGCAGCTCTCTTCCTCAGAGTCATCCTGACCATATTTCAGTTTGAAGCAGTCGTATTTTTTACTTTATTAAAAATATATTACGTGACTCTGTAGCAAAATATTGTTTGGGTAGTCTTCTGACACCAAACTTAATCACCTGGCAAAAAATGAAAAAAAGATATTGGGGGGAGGTTGTGTCCCTTTAGGGGAACATTAAAAAAAAAAAAAAAGACAGCCCCGTCTTAATGTAGTTTTAATGCGAAAGCATTAACTGTCTCATGGAGCAAACTGACTGAAGCGCAAAAACGGCTCCTAGTTTCCGCCGTGATCCCAATAGGAGCGATTCGCCTTCGGTTCCATTGGCTGGCGCGCGTCGAGGGGGCTCCCATTGGCAGCTGCGCCATGGTGTGATGATGTGAACGGGTCATAGAAGAAAAGGAAGACAACATCGTAGATGTGACAGCTCGGGCAAGCTCGAGCAGTGCGGTTTCGGGGTTGGACACAGAAGGAACGAACACAGCTCAACGGTGTGGGCCCCAGCAGCCAAGTAATGTCCCGGACGGACGCCTGAGGCCCGTGGGGGCACCAACCAGGCTTGCCAAGGAACCACCGCCGGCATCGAACATAGAGCCCTTCGCCATCCGGAAAACGCCAAGGGCATCCGAGGTTCCGACAACACCAGAAGTGCGGCGGCGAGTGAGCAGAACACCCGAGACTTGACTTTGTGTATATATTTTTCGTGGTTACAATAATGTTATTATTCAGATTCTTTTCAAACAATATATTTTTCCTCACATCCACCGTGTCGGAATCCCAAGTCCATACTTCTTACCATCACACATGGCCTCCGAGATCACGAAGCGCGCGCAGACTAGTACGCAGCAGACGACAAAGGGAGCGAACGAGCGGCTTGCATGCTTTCGCATTCACAACTCATAAGAAATGCTTAGGTGTACCTCGAGCGTTTTTAGATGCGGAGCATCTCTTGCTTGGGTCTATGTCCCGCGGCGTCGTAGTCCGCACTCACACTACGCATGCGCAACTCTCCTCCTTCCCTCTCTCCAACAGCTGCGCGTTACTCTCTCCGCTCTCTCTCTCTACCAGCTGCGTGCACTTCGCGTGCGTTGGCTTCTATCACACCGCGCGCGCATGCGCAACTCTCCTCCTCTAGTCTCCTCTCCTTCAAGTGTGAATATAAGCAGCGGTAGCGCGCTGCGCGCGTTCGAGGGGAGGAAGTGGCCGAGTGGGCTAACGCGTCTCAGCTCGGAGCGTGGAGCGAAAGCTTGCGCTGAGAACCTCCTGGGTTCGATCCCCGCCGCCCCCGCCCGTTTCGATCTGGATGAGTTTCGTACCGGCATGCGTTCGTGTGATCACTACTGCGTGATGCACGTTAAAACCCCAGGTTGGCGGTTGTACTGCACTGGCTCTACAGCTAAGAGACCGATTACCCGTTGAGGCACATCTCCATCAAGGCTGTATAAACATAAAGAGCAAACCAATTTTCTGCGCGCGTTCAGTTCAGCGCTGTTGACTCCACTTCACTTCCGTTCTTCCGATGAAGTGTGATGGAAGCAACAGTCCCGTCAGTTAGTGGGTTGGCGCAAGCAAGCGTCAGCACCACCCCACAAACTAACAGCAACGCAACGTCCACTGAAGACAAAAACGTTACTAACAACGTTACTAACACCGTTAATAACGATCCGCGATGCTCCGCATCACCCCATGGTTCCCCTCGGGAAGATGGTGTAATTTTTTACTTCATCGTCTTTTTTAAAATTGACACTAAAAAAAAAAAAAAAAAAGTGAAAGCCGTTTACAACTTTCTGTAACGCCGAATTGGAGCGCAGCTCTTGAGGAGGAGGGGGGAAGGGTACTCAGGGGAGGGTATACTCCTCCTCCTCCTCCTCCTCCCCTCATTCTTCAATCTCCTCAGGGGGGGGGGGGGGGGGGTCACGTGACCTTGGGGGGGGGGGGGGAGGGGGGGTGTCTCGCGCGGTGCATTATGGGACATTTCCCATAATGCACCGCGCGGTTACGCCGACGCCGCTCAAGCCGGGAACGGGCGCCTAAGAGCTGCGCTCTAAAATGGTGCAGGACGTTATGACATGAGTGCAAGTGATAAGTCAAAAGAAATATGTGCAACAAGTAAATAACTGTTGCCGACAGAATGAGAATGACGGGTAACGCTCCAGTGTCTCGCGAGCTTGGAGCAAGGACGTGCCGCCAAAGCGGGGCAAAAGGGAACGAGTGTGTGCGGGAGCAACGCCGGTTAGAATCATGGAGGCAGGCAAACGTCCTCCTCTTCATCCGCGAAACGTCGTCACGGTCGAACGGTGCCGATTCGGCAACTGGACCCGAGCCCGGTGCCGAGCGTCCTTCGATGCGTTGATCACACACGAGGCTTGGCCGAACGCCGCCATGGTGCTCGGGTCCAATTTGGGGTTCGCTCGATCTCGCCGCGACGACGTTGAAATTCTAAAGTGCAGGACTCGGTTATTCTACGTGGCATCGACCCGAGGCCGCTAGAAAGCAACGGCATCCTAGCCGGTGGCCGAAGTCTCGGCGGAACGGGCCTTTGGACCCCCAAGAACCTCTTCTTTCCGGCAAGTGACGCATGCAAAACGTCCCTCGACGGTCCTCTATGGCCCTGCGAAGGGCGGCGACTAAACCGCACGAGACGGGCAATGACAGTATGCGTCTCCTATCGTGAAGGCGTCTCCAACCGTCACGTTTACCGCGTCCCAAAAAGCGGTCTCTCGATTTCCGCCCGACGACGCTGTAAAAGTGTCGCGACGGTAGCGGTGGACATGGCAGACACCCGTCCCGCCGCCGGTCGCTCTCCGGCTCAACAATTCGCGGAAGCGTCGACGGCCGGGAGTCGGCACGCCACGACGACAGCGATGCTCGCTCGCGCTTCTTTCCCAAACTTGTACGCCCGGCCGCCAAACTCGCGACGTCCGACGGCGCGACACTCCGGCTTTTGCGAGGTCGGTCGTTTGGGCCCACTTTCGACGCGTGGGTGGAATGAGATGCCAGACGCAGAGCAGCGACGCGGACGGCCGCACCTACCCGGTACAGTCTGCCGCCCCGTCGGCCAGGGACAGCCGCAGCGAGGCCCCGAGCGAGGGTCCCAGCACGGCCCTGTCGGGGCTCACGCGGAACGGGGTCGTCGCCCGGAACTCCACGTCCAGGGGCCCGTTGCCTTGGTTAACCACCCGGACCACCTTGCTCCCGCCACCCTCCACCACCAGGGGCTGCGAGGGGAAAGGGCCTTGCTTCGGACGACTAAAGGCCTGTTGGCACTCTCGCGACTGCTTGTCTACCTTCAAACCTCTCTCTCAGGACGAGACAACACACTGGCACCGCCCATTGGGTACTTGTGGAACACTCGACTACCCGATGGAACACTTAGCTACCCAATGGAAAAAAAAAATATTTCCTAATTTTTGAGTGCATTTTTTCTTCTTTTATAGCGGAGCTGTTAAGGGCTGGGTTCCCCAGGATCGTGTCCACCAGCAAAGAAATGATGACACCGAACTCTGGACAGCTACCGCCATCTATAAGCGACGGCGGCAACCAGACAACTGGTTGCCGCCGTCGCTCATAGATGGCGGCAACCTTTCTTCAGAGGAAGAAGAGCGGTAGCGGAACGAGCGGCGATGTGCGCAGCAGCACGAATGGTTCCGCAACCGCTGCGAGGCCGCTGTCGCCTAAAGTTCCACTGCGTCGAGCGCTTCAGATTCCCTTGGGAAAGAAGAGCAGATCGCTCGCCGGGAAAGCCACCGCAGAGAACAGAAGCAACAGCTCCGCTGCTCTTTTTTCTTTACCAGAGGGGAAAGGCTGAAATTTTTTAAAAAGCTTCTGACGTTATAAACCGCCATTTCTTGTAGGTAGCGTAAACATTTGATCTCGCAAATACTGAAATTTTTTTTCCTCTAGTCAAATGCAGTTCTGGGGCAACCTCATAGATGATGCCGGCATGCTCTCTCGTAAAATATTGCGAGGACTTGGTCGTAAGTAGGATGTTGCAAACCTGCCCAGGTTAGAGTTCGACTGGGTTCCACTTTTTCTAACTTCTAACGCAAAGTTAAAAAAAAAGGTTCAACTTCCACGCAAGTATACAAAACTTTAAAGACGAGCCGACGCCACCCTTCGGAGAAAAAAGTGGGACATTTGTTGGAAGTATTATATTTTATCGTTCTGCATTATTAAAGTAACTAAAGCTTTTTTTAGTTACTTTAATAATACAGCATTTTTAGTGATGCTTTTTGCGATGCTGTTGAGGCATTTTATTCTTTTACATTGTTATAATCGACATACAAGTGAATTTCCAAGTAAAACAGTATGAAGTATTTATGACTTTGTATAGTGACTATTTAAAAATAAGCCTTTTGTACCTGTATATGTTTTTATGCCGGTGAATTTGATTCAACCTCTTTTTTTATTAATTTAATTTCAAAGTGACTTCTTTTGAAGGAATTCTTTTTTTTTCCACTCCTGCTTGGGCCAACCATTGGCCAGCAGCAGACATGTACAAGTTATTCAAAAAGTAATTAAGTTAAGTTACTGAATATTGGCCTCAAAAGTAATTTGAGGCCAATACTCAAATCATAGTATTCAAGTAAATTATTACCTACCATAAAAAAGTAGCATATTACTTTTGAAGTTACTTTTATATTTTTTATGGCAACAAGAATTACATACTTTTTGATTCGTTAGCAAAATTCTGCCAGCCAAATATCAAGCGGCATGTGTTTTCACAGAAATGCTTTAAAGGGGCCCTGCAACGACTTTTTTACTGTTTTTTAATTTGCACCGAACCTGAGCGCACTGAACGTAGAAACTTAGTGAACTTTTTCTTTTCTCGAAATTCGCTTTATTTTAAAAGTTGTAGGCCTATTAAAATTACAAAAACAAGCAAACAATAACCTCCTTCATGACGTCCTTGGTCCTCTGTCCCCCCCTTTTCCCGCGCTCGCGAACCGCGGTGACTGAGGAATGTGGGGAGGGAGGGGAAGACGGGGAAAGGAGGTGAGGCCGAGGAGAGAGAGCTACCCGAGAACGGGGCAGCTCTCTCTATTTGGCTGACCAACAACGTCATGATTTCGTCACATGCCGCGCGCGTCCGACACCACGAGGCGCCCCCGTAGGAGGAGGAGGAGGTTTCCGTGTCGTCCGGTTAAAACCTAAAATATGACGCACTGATATTTAGTTACTCTCTCCGTGCTCGCTGGGTTGCCCGAACCACAAGAGACGTGGAAACTGCAAAAAAGGTAGACGCTTAAATAGGATTGCAGGGCCCCTTTAATAGCTGGTTCTGCTTCTGCGTGCCAAATTGTTTTGTACTTTTTTTCTTTTTGTCAATGATGTATGCGGATGTATCATTTCTACTTTGAGGTTTAGCACTGCCCGAGCTTGATTTTGCAGACAGCGTTTGCTTGTTTACAGCGTTGCATAAGGTACATCTAAGAAGTACTTGAAGTATGAAGTAAATGAGAGGTTATGTACTTCAAATGAAAACTTTCAGCCTTTCCACTCTGGTGAAGAAGGAAGACCAGCGAAGCTGTACTATGGTGTGAATGAGGTAATGGCCAGCCGCAAGTCGGCAAGCCAGAGTAGAAAGGCTGGAAAGGTTGCCGCCATCTATGAGCGACGGCGGCAACCAGACAACTGGCAAGCCGGTTGTCTGGTTGCTGCTGTCACTCATAGATGGCAGTAGCTGTCCAGAATGTTGTCGACATTTCTTGAAGTAAAGTACTAGAGATACAATGTACTTTCAAAGTAAACTATAACTACTTTTTAACACAATCTTTCATAATGCCCGTTTATCACCTATACAGTTTTTTTTAAACTGGTATGCATTCTTTTTTTTTGGAAATGGGAGCAAATATTAGATAAAGTCCAGTCGCCTCAACGTAGTTGTTTTACACTCGCTGATGAACTATTAAACTGAAACACTTTACTTGGGGATTGTTGAGAAAATATGAGGACTCTAGGATCCCCCCAGGATACCCTGTTTGAAAACCCATGGGTGAGAAAAACAATGTTTATCTGGAAACACCGGCGCGGGGACCGGACGTGGGCTTACCCCGTCGCCCTGGACGACCAGCGGAGGTGGAAGCAAGGTAGCCGAGAGGGTCATCGTTGCCAGGGGCACCCCGGGGACGCTGGCACCCTCCAGGGTTACCTCCACCCTCGCATCCACGCTCAGGCCTGCAGCCAACAGACGCACCCTGCCGTTCGAGCACCCGGCAGTAATAGTCGCAAACAGCCGGCGACGACAATTTTTTTTTTTTTTTTTTTTTTTATTTCATGATACTATCAGTCACTCGTGATACTACGATAGGTAGAGTCCTGCATATCCGCGGATTACCTGCGTATCATCCGCGGATATCTGCAGTCAACTGGCAGATGCAAATGAAAATGATTTAGATTTGGCAGATTGGAGATCTGATGCGAACGTGGGGGCTGCGGACATCACTCTACACTCTCCGGGACCGATGAGTGTAGAATGAACAAGTGAGTGATACTATGAAGTGCATCATTGAATGTTCTGCAAAAGAAAATTACTCTCTTTAAAAAAAAAAAAATAAAGCCGATCGGGGAGAAAATTGTTTTTTACGCCAAGAAAGACCCGATTCTCACCAAAGATTGCTTTAAGGCCCATTCTTTTGACTGCTTGACCGTAAGACCTTAAAACCTCTTACGACGAGAGATCACACTGGTGCCCCCTATCGGGTAGAAATACGTTCAGTGTCTGCATATTTCCGACTGATTCCTTCCTTCTTGGCTTGAAATACTTTTGACAATGTTATATACGACCATCTGTCATAGATACATGTACATCAGGGGACCTATGCTACACGGCGGGACCAAGCGGGATCAAGGGATCGGGACAACGCCGTCTGCTGCGATTGGTCAGCGGAGCAGCGCTGACCAATCCCAGCGGACGACGTTGTCCCGGTCCCTTAATTCCACTTGGTCCCGCCGTGTAGCATAGGTCCCCTGATTTCACAAATATTGCAAAACCTTCACTCCAGTGAAATGAAATTCCAGGATCACCTTATAGATGGTGGCAGCGTGCTTTCTCGTCCTAAGAGATTTTAAGAGGTTTTAAGGCACAGGGACCTAAGAATGCAATTGGGTGAACGAGCCTTTGAGTATTCTACCTCACCAAAAATGGTGTCCCTAAAAAAAAGTAAAGAGTGCGGGGGCATCTATCTTCACGGAAAAGCGTGTTCTTGTTTGGCAATGAAAGAGCAGACAATGTTCTTCGGGCAAAGACAACCTAAAACGTACGAGCTGCAAAAAAGTAGAAGAAGCTTCCTCAACAAGTGAGACGTGGAGTGCGTGTGCATTTTTATTTTTCTCGACAGTTGGTAAGTTGTTGCTAAGCATGTGGTTCGGAGCATTGCAGTAGGTGTTGCCATTATTGAATATTGTGATATTTTTTCAGTGGTGTGCACTAGCATTACCACGTTTATGCGAGTACTCTGCTGCGGTGAGTGATTGCCTTTCCTCTCCCACTTATTTATTGTTTGACTGAAATAAAATGACACAACATTATTAGTTTGTCCTTTATTAATTGTCATGGTTAGAAAATATCTGTCTGCTTAAAATGAGTGTTACAGTAGAACCTTGTTTATATGTTGCCGGTTTTTACGTTCAAAACCACCGGTCCCACCGAGCTCCCACAGATCCCATTGTCGATTTGGAACTTTAGAAGCAGAAAGAACAAAAGAGAGAGGGGAATTCCAGATTCACCAGCTATTCCTGAAGCACACTGCCGTTCCTCGTTATACTTTGATGGGCAAATACACAACTGGTTTTGTTTCATAGTTTATTGTTTTTCTTTGAGTAGTCCTTCAATTTAAGCAGCAGCTGCCTCTCAAAGTTTTCATCGGTTATGTTTCCCCGCTTCCTTGAGAACACTTCTCCAGGCGACGCTGAAGAGACTAGTTCTACTGATGCGCTCAAAAGAACGGCAGTGTTGTGCTTCAGGAAGAGCTGGTGAATCTGGAATTCCCCCCTCTCTTTTGTTCTCTCTACTTCTAAAGTTCCATGTTGACAATGGGATCTGTGCCTTCCGGTGTTGGCATTCGGGTTCACATTCGGCCTGTACACAATTTTAAAAGGTTCAACTAACGAACCTCATTGCGCTCGCTGGGTAAAGGACATTCCCAGCTGTAGAGTTCGACTGACGTGTTCAGCAATAAACGATGCAATACTGTTATGCTCTTCAGTTGTTTTTTGGGTTGCCCATCTGCTTTGTCGCAATAAATGCATACTCAGGTCAGAATTAAAATGACCCTGTTTAAACGGTGTTGTACATGCTACTCCTCAGAAGTAACGAAATACCGTTACTCCTTACTTGGCTTTAAAAGGAACTAAGTATGTTACTCATTCCTTTTCTAAAAAAATAACTAAATACGCTATTTGTTACTGAAAAAATGAAAGACGTTTACAATCCCCTGTAACGCCGAATTAGAGCGCAGCTCTTGAGGAGGAGGACGGGAAGGCACGGAGAGGAGGGAATTCCCCTCCTCCTCATCCGTACCCTCCCCTCCTCCTCTCCTGCTCCCCTCCTATTCAGCGGGAAATTTTCGCTAAAGTTCCTGCTAAATGTAGCGGAAAAAGTTCCCGCTAAATGTAGCGGAAAAAGTTCCCGGCTATATTTGGCGAGGAATTTTTTTCGCTAAATCTAGCGGGAAATTTTTTTTCGCTAAATTTAGCAGGAAATTTTTTCCACTAAATTTAGCGGGAAATTTTTTCCGCTGAAATTAAGCGGGGAATTTTTCCCGCTAAGTTTAGCGGGAAAAATATTTTTGCTAAATTTAGCTGGGAAGCTTTTTCAGCTAAATCTAGCGAGGAATTTTTCCCGCTAAACTTAGCAGGCAAGTTTTTCTGCTAAATCTAGCAAGGAATGTTTTCCTGTTAAATTTAGCAGGGAATTTTTCCCGCTAAATTTAGTGGGGAATTTTTTTCAGCTAAATTTAGTGGGGAAGTTTGTCGGCTAAATTTAATGGGGAATTCTTTCTGCTAAATTTAGTGGGGAAATTGTTTCGCTAAATTTAGCGGGGAATTTTTTCCACTAAACTTAATGGAAAATTTTTTCAACTAAATTTAGCAGGGAATTTGTTTTGTCAAATTTAGCGGGGAATTTTTTTCGCTGGATGGATGGATGGATGGTAATGGCTATACCCTTTGTAACAGGCGGCAGTTTGCACCACCTAGCCTAACATTTCGTCGTCTTTTTTTTTAATTTGTATACATTTTATTCTGACACAACCCCCCCCCCCCCCACCCCTTTTTTAGAGTGTTTCAATTGCTTATTTTTATCTGTATTTTTACCCCTCCCTAGATTTTTTCCAGCAATCTTCCTATCTCCTCTTAGTTACCGCAATTCTTTCCCTATCCATTCGTCCATCCATGTCTGCAAATCCCAGTGCCCCCTCCAAATCCATTGTCATCCCCCTCAAGAGGGTGGGACGAAGCCCTGTGCAACTTAAAATTACGTGTTCTATCGTTTTCCTTTCGTGGTTGCATATGTTGCATAGAGTATCTATTTTCTGGAATTTTGCCCTATACGTTTTTGTTCTTAGCACCCCCATTCTAGCTTCAAACAGCAATGAGCTCCCCAATGAATTATCATAGAACTGTTCCTTCTTTATTTCTTGTTTCAGCTGGATCACCTCATTTCCAGTTCCATAATCCAGCTGGAAGTGGACTGATTTTCGCCTGGGCTGATACCGCAAATTTGTGTTTCACGGTGCGATAAACACGCAGGAATTCATTACTAACTCCTGTGTCACGGGAAAGGATACCGCAGGTTGCAGACGCAGTAAGTTCAAGTTTTATGCAATAAACACACGTGAATTAGCTACAAACTTGCCTGTCACGGGAACTGATTTTGCACGCGCAGATTGCGGTTGAAAACGCGGGAATCCACTACAAACTCGTATGTTACGGGAACAAATACCGCAGATCGCGAATGCAGCAGAACCATATTTTACGATGCAATATACACGCAGGATTAACTCTCGTGTTACAGGAATCGATATCACGAGAGCACGTCGCGGAAAAAACGCGGGAACCCGCTAGAAACACTCATGTCACAGGAACGGATGTCGAGGGTGCAGCATGTTCGCATTTCATGATGCAATATAACATGGAAACAACTCGCGTGTTACGTGAGCCGATATCGCGTGTGCAGATAGAGGACAAAAACATTAGAACCTGCTATGAAGTTGCTTATCAGACGTACCGGTACAGCAGATCGTGCGGCGGATGCGATTCCTGTCGAACATCGCGTGAAGTCTGACAAGAATTGGGGGGTAGGCGATGTTTCGAAATTTTTACGTTACAAATATTCAGGTAGAAAAACAGGATGGGCGATCTCTCGGGGGGGGGGGGGGGGGCATTCTCTTGGAACTTTACGGTAGATAGTATATTTTCACTGCCCACCGTGTATCCTCAATTTCAGCCAGTCTTTGTTAAAATTTTACTTCACTGATCGCTTCTCTACTCTCGAAAGATGCCCAACCCATATCCCCCTGTACTCCCTCATTTGGCGTATTCCCATATGTCCCCAATGCCAACCTACCCACGCTCCTTTGTTGTATCTCTCGACCTGCCTGGATTTCATACCTCATGTACAATACTGCATTCCCAAATGACAGTCCAGGCACCATAACTCTCTTCCATACACCCCTAACGACTTCATATATATTATAGTTCCAGAGTGCCGTGTTTCATAATAGCTGAATCTCATTTCCCCTTCTTTATCACAATACCTTCACGTTCTTTTAGATACTTTCTTCCCTCACTTAATAATACTCCCAGATATTTGCACTTTTCTATGTGTTCTATCACTGTGCCCTGTATCTCCAGGGGTTCCTCCTTCTCGTCGTTGAAAACCATCATACCTGACTTGTCTCTACTGAATTTTAGACCTAAACTGTCCCCTTCCCTGCCACAAATCCTAAGCAGTTCCTGCATTGTCTCGCGACTTTCTGATACGAGTACAATGTCGTCTGCATACATTAACCCTGGAAATATTTGACTTACTTCAAGTCCTTCCTCCATCAGTGATGTGATTGGCCTAAGCCACTTTGGAGCACCTTTCGGAGCAGCCAAAACCGTTTCGGAGCAGAAAATGTGGCCTTTTGAGCAACGAAAACAGTGATTTGGAACAGCAAAGTGGCTTTTGGAGCAGTCAAGACAGTGTTTCAGAGCAACAAAAGTGGCTTTTGGAGCAGATATTCTTAGAAAAATAAAAATATTAATTTTAAGTACTGTACAAACGAAGGGCACTTTATGTTGTGTTGTGTTCTGATGTGACGCGCTGTGACGGAACTCGCTGCTTGTGCTTTTACTGCTGAGACATCCCCCAAGGGTACAGTGCTGTAGACATTGCCGAGCAATTCCGAAAAACCGCTTGCCACCGTTTTACTGGTTCCCGACTTCCAGATTTTCGTCAAAAGTAAGCAAACGTAAAACAATGAATGACAAGCATCTCAGCTGGTGCCTCTGTCGTGCAATCATGTTCGAATGCACGTGAGGGCAACTTGGCAGGCTTGCAGTTGCGCGTGTTTCGTCGCGAGAGCGGAGACAATGGCTGTTAGATTGAAACCGAAACCATGCTATTCCGCTCCGTTGCCAACTGATTCCCAAAATTGTATGCAAAATGTAACTGTCGAGCATACGATCATAGCCTCCCTATGATACGACAAAAAACAGCCCAGCAGCGCCTGCTTGCCAGGCCGGCAAACAAGGTACAAGTTAAACACACACACACAAAAAAAAAGAACCTGAGCACATCGATGCAAGACGTAGCGAGCCAGGGTCAAAAAGTTCTTGGAGCGCTTTGTGCAACGACTGAACTGCTTTAGCTCACTTCTCTTCACCAACTTTCTTTTGCGGCAGAGTTTTCACGCACCGGGGTCCCCCTCGAAAGAAAGCCGAAAAACCTAGGTAATCAATACTTCGACACAGCAGTCTTTGAGTTAAAGAGGGATTTTCGTAGTAACGTACGGTTTAAACAAGAACAGAAATGTTGATGAACATGCGGCGGTCCTTACGTTTCAGTTTAGAAAGTGCCACATCTGCAGCGACGTGGGGACGGCAACACCAGACGTCGCGCGACCACGGTGATTGGAAGGCAGGGACCAAATATAGTTTTCCATGGCCGTTGCTTTCGGGAGCGAGTGCTTCAGCTCACTAACTCCCGCCACACAAAAACGTGGTTTCGTTTCACAACATGACGGCATGGCTGGTACCCGGCACACTAGCGTCGGAGCATCCGCACACACCTACGTCACGTCTATAGTTGGAAATATTTAAAAAAAAGACGCGAGACGATACCCACGAGATGACGACAGAGCGAAACGTGAGACGGCGGGAAAACCATGCAAGACCGGATGGACAATTTGTGCAGGGTAGTTTGTGTCGGGCGGTCGCTTGCGCCACATAACGCACGCATGCTCAATTACAGTACTCAGTTTAGCTCCAAAGTTTAAAGGCAACCGAAATTGTTTCTTTGGCGCAGGCTTGGCGCAGATTACCCATATTTTGGCAAAATGTAGCATAATGTAGCAGGGTTAGTTCCTGGGTGCAGTTTGGCGCAATTGGCGCAGCAATCACATCACTGCTCCGTGTAAGTCAAATCAAAACCTAGGTTGCACTGCTCTAATCTTTTTTCCATCTCACTGAGGTATATCATAAAGAGCAGGGGAGTCCTCCCCGAAATTCCCCACTAAATTTAGAGGAGAAATTGTTCCCGCTAAATTTGGCGGGTTTTTCTGCTAAATTTAGCGGGTTTTTCTGCTAAATTTAGTGGGGAAATTTAGCGGGGAAATTTTTCCGCTAAGTTTAGTGGGCAAGGTTGGTTTGCCTACGAGATGCAGCCTCACTGGTTTAAGCTGTAGATGCAGAATGTGAACATGGATGTAGGGCGTGCATCACACAGTAGTGATACACGACTGCACGCCGGTACGATGCTCATCCAGATCGAAACGGGCAGGGGTGGTAGAAAGTGCCCATTTGAGACACCGACCTAAGCGGCGAGCAGGGCCGGCCCTAGGGGTGGGCTTTAGCTTTTACATTTATTTGAACACGGCGCTCGACACGACGCTACATGCTCGATCGCCGTTCGTTGTTTGGGCCACTACTCACATCTTTCTAACAATGTGAAGTTTTTGGGCCACTACTCACATCTTTCTAACAATGTGAAGTCATACCTAGTAGATAGAGGCATATAAAAAGGGAAAGGGGGGGTGACACGGCCAGAGTTTACCCAGGGCGCTTGATGGTGTAGGGCCGTCCTTCGCGGTAAGGTTCGGTGCTCGCCAATACCCTTTTAAAGTTGCGGATCTCGTGAGCACACCGCGAGAGGCCGGCACCTCGTGTAGAAGAAGCGGCGTGGACCTGCTGGGACTGGGAACACGGGGAGGGTGCGCAGGCTCCCCACTAGACAAAATAAAGCAACAAAAAGGTGTGGACACATGGCTGGTCTCTATCGGATGTAGGATGCAAAAAAAGGCGCCGACGTCATTTTCACACTAACAGTGTTGTGCAATGTACAATGTGCGACACTGTTACAGCGAATGCGACATCGACACTTTTTCCCACTTTACTTCAAAAGGGCATTGGCGAGCACCAAATTTTATCGCTCAGGTTACCGTCCCAAATAAGCACTTTCCACCAGACTAGTAGTTTTGACGACAGCCTCTAGATTCTGCGAAAAAATAAACGGGAAAAAAACGGTCTTGACAGACTTACATGTGGCATGTTCTGTGGAGCAGGTCACTTCAAACTCGGCCACCTGCCCTTGCCCCTTGCCAGGAAGCACGCAACAGACGCTAGGGGCTTCGGTGCAACGTCCGCTCTCATCCCTGAGCGCGCTCAGGGAGAACAGTCCTTCACCCTGAAATGGGGAGTGCACGTCTCTTTGCCTCCCTGGATCCCATTTGGGCTATAGGCACGAAATATACAAAACTCCCTATTGCCTGTCTTTTATTAAGAAAGCCTCGCCGCAAGAAAAATTATACCTCTATACCGATGCAATGCATTGTGTATCGGCTGATGTCGTACATCACTCCAACCGCGCTGGGGTGACTGGGCGTTGCTGATCAACAATTTATGGTCACCCATTTTTAAATGTGTCAACTCACTTGTACATTTCTTCTCGCTAATGCAGACATCTCCATACTCTTGTAGCACTCAGAATTTCACGAGGTTTCGTGACCTTCAGCCACAAGAGTCTGATGACTGCTTGCTGCTCTTCATTGGAGCAAACGGCTAAGGGCACCGTCATTTTGTATATGCTGCTCTTCCCATCAAGTGTACCATACTAGCTTCCCTGTGCAAGAGTTCGAAATGCCTGCAGTGTTTCTGGCATAAACTATTGTCAATTTGCTGTTACTTTCTGAAACACACACATACGATTCTCCACAATCCCGAAAGTCCATGAGAAATAAATCGCTGCGGGAGTTTTCCAGTCTTATTTGTCGATGTCGAAGAATCGTGTCGCTCAATCGTTCAATGGCAAGATCGAAACTGGGCGTCTTTTATTATTTACGTTCAAAAACAAGTAAGGGTTGTCCAGGGCAATTTTATTGTTGTGAAACACAGAATTCTGTTCCTTTAATGATAATACTTTTATTTGCTTAGTTTTTTTACTCGGCAGCATGCGAGGTTGGACAAAAACAGAGACGGAAAGGTAGGACCCTCGAGTGGAAAATCCGACTGCATTACGTCTAAACGCAGTAAAAATAATGCGGTACAAGACTCTAGTATTATATTCTACACCTGGTCTCTGAAACGCCGTTTTGCCTTTTGTGAATATATGTATTTTGTTGCGTGAATGGCGTCAATATGATGAATTTCGCTAATCATATGAATATGAAACCGAAACTTCATTTTGATTATGCCTTTAAAGCTGTGCCACGAAGAGCTTCCAGGAGTAAAATCAAAGATTCTACTGTTTTTATTTTTACACGTAAAAGAATTCTAGAATTTAAAAGTGTAGTCATAAATTTCCGAGTGTTTTGTAAAAACACAGGACAATAATATTTAGATCTTGTTGACAATATGGTCCGGCCACGTTCCGAATCTATCCGAATCGCTACGAGATTTGGTCAATTATCTGAACCTTTCTGAATCTCTAGATTCGGGTCAGAATCTCGGCTCGGAAAAAAGTCTGCCCTGTCACTATGTAAAGGTCCTTCCAACATGCTTGAGGCCGAAGATGCCATCGTGTCAGCAGCGAGCGTCTTCTGTACGAGGCAGGTGAGCAGAGTGACTAGGGAGCACGCACCTGGCAGACGGTGATCCTCACGGGAACCGGGCAGGTCCCGCAGTTGGTGACGATCAAGCGTCTGCTGTGCTTCCCGCTGGCCCACGGCAGCGCGTCCCAGCGCAGCCCCCCACGCGGCTCCAGGCTGACCTGGGGCACCTCTGCGCTGGCACGCACCAGCACGCAGCACCGCCCCAGGGAGAGGCGCGACGCTTGGCCGGGCCCCGAGACGGGCGCCTCTTCCACGTCCACCTCTGCCAGCACTTCGCCGGCTTCCCTCGACAGAAACGTGCCCTGAGGAGAGGGCCGCGCCCAGTGCAGTTGCCAGATGGTGGCCCAGTGCAACTCAATCAGTTCCAGGCCTCCGTTCCTTATTTTCCCAGTAAAAATGTGAGCAAACATCATCACAAAAGTTTGGTTTTCGCAATAAAACACAAACAACTCTAGTGTTGAAAGTGAAAAAGACACAGGCAAGCTCGTCAACTAGCTTCATAATGATACAAATAAACAAACGGACAACTACACGCACAGTCTAAAAGATTTTGAGACAGAGTGCTTGGTTGTACGTTTCTTTATTTGTTCTCAGACCCAGGTTTATCATTTTGAGCAGTTCACTGTCCCCTTAACACTCTGTCTTGAAATGGTGTAAAAGCTCCCAAGTATTCCTGAACTTTCGGCGAGATTTCGAGGCGAGTACAGATATTTTTCTTGTACTCTGCAACTGTTCTCCTTCGGTTAAAATAACCTTCGTGTCCCGCCTCATACAAAAACTTAACAGGCTACCTCGAGATACGTTAAATAAAAAAAAATCTCTCTCGGAAGGCCTTTTGCCCATAAGTCCCGCTACAAAATGCACGGTGTCCTCCGTGGCGCCGGAAGGAATTCTTGGAACTGACTGTACGGAACCGGTTGTAGCAAATGTTGGAGGCAACGCAGGCAAGGGCGGGCACGCAACTGCGCTATCCTCTCTTTTCACCGCTATGTGACAGAGGCTGCAGGAGCCAGGAAGAGCATACAGGATATTTCCATACCTCATTGCACGCTTTATGCGTGGCCTCCTGGGATTTTTGAAACCAGTATATTGGTTGTCCCCTGGTGCAGAAAGCACATGTCTTGTGGCTCAGGTTGCCCTAAGTCACGGGTCAGCAAACTCTTAGATCTCTAAGAATGCCCGTTTTTCTGAATTGATAACACTTCTCGATCTTGGCATTGACGCAATAAAGCGGCACACAAACCTACACACTTAGTAAACAAGTGATGGAAGTGTCATTTGATCTTTTGTAGCAGGCTTTGTAGCAGGCAAACTGTTGGCTTAAAGCAGCCACTGATGCTTTTGGAGCAGATGCCAACTGTTACCACATCACTTGAAAATGAAAATTGATTTGAATCGCTCAATCAGTTAATATTTGATAATGACAGAGGGTTCCTCTTTGACACTACAGCATATTACTTATCATCTTCCGTAGTAAGAATGGTTAGGACGCAAAATGAACATACAGTCGTCTTTTTAGAAATAAGGCTCAGCTCAAAGTAGGTCCCATTTAAAATTGAAAAATTGTTGAAAAACGAACCATAGCCCAAACCTTCAGTTGAGATGAAGTCTCTCTTCCTCCCCCTTTTACAGTCTCTAGTTAATTTAGCCAGTAAATATCATTTCTCTTATGCCAGCAAAAACCAACATACCCACTAAAGTCTATCAATAAAAATACGCCCCACCAAGTTTTATGAGCACCGAACTCAAGGTTCTAATATAATAAACTGCGAAAACAACCACCCACAAATATTATGAAAACCTACTCATACATTCGTGCTTTAAAAGTGATTCTGCGTTTTAGTTTTTGCGTTTTGCGTTCTAATCGTGCGAACCCACGTGCTCCCCAGGTCAGCCGCTGCTCCTAGCACTCCGGTGCAATGCAGTGAAGCTCGGCGAGGGCGTGCTGGTGTGAGGCGCGAAGGATGACACAAGCTGCGCAAGTGTCACGGTACACTGCAGCCACGGCATGGAGGCATGCAGCAGATATAGTATCGGGGGTAAGAAACCCTGGTTCCGTCTGATTACAGCAGCTACCCTCACACTGTTTTAAAAACATTTTCTCATAACTTTTAGCTCCTGAAATCGCCAACATCGCCTGGAAATTCAGAAGACGACGGGGCCAGCGCAGTGGATGAGCATTTTCTTTACATAGTTTCATCGTAATTCAAAGCACAGACGACGCTACCGGCCAATGGGGCCAATCAAACAGCATTAAAAGCACGACGTCATGGCATTCGTCGTCTGTCTGTTTGTGATCTTTAATCAGCTAAACCTATCAAGTGCAGCAAATGCCGCTAGACTTGCGCTTTCAGTAGGTGTGTTCCTGATTGTATGTGTTTCAGTGTTCAATTGTACCTTGACATAAGATGAAACAAACTATACGGTGGAAAAACGTGCCGTGAAATACCGTATTTACTCGAGTATAACCCGCACTATTTATGAACAAGGCCCTTGTGTCTACTTTCCCACAAAGCACATATACAGCCAATCATCGCGTTGCGCATAAATAACATTGCGAATAACTAGATCAAGAACATGACTCTCCATACAAATGCAACCTTCACAGATTGTATCTTTGCGCGAAGACGTTATCTCTATCCTGTAAACAGCTGGTATCATGCTGTCGATCGCGGTGATTGGCAATCCGCGGAAAAGCAAACCCTCAGGTTTTCTTCATAAATAGTGCGGGTTATACTCGAGTAAATACGGTATATAGTTGTACTATTTTCGACTCCTTCAACTTCTCTAAATGTTAAAATCGAGCAAAAATAAAATATTGTATTTTTGCTTCGTTTAGGCCCACCTCGGCCAGCCCACCTCGGCCTCGGCCCACCTCGGCCTCGGCACAGGTGTGGCGCCGAGGTGGGCACAACACTTGCGCCGAGGTGGGCCAAAGCGCAAAAAATGGCACAATTAGCCTGAGACTGGGGTATGAAATAGAAACTTAAGCGTAGAAGAGACAGAAAACCGGGAAGAAGAGAATGTTTTCAGACGTTCTCTTCTTCCCTGTTTTTTGTCCCTTCTATGTTTTAGTTTCTATTTCATACCCCCCCCCGGTCTCGGGTTCAGCTGCAACATGGTAAACGTACACCAGCCCGCCTGCACTCTAATCGTTCTTAAAAAAAAGTAGCGGACTTGTTTATGGCGCAATTTGGCGAAAACGGCGCGGCACTTCCATCGCCGCAATAATGCACACACACGTAGCAACGCGTATTTAGCGCATAGCTGTGCTTCAATGAATGGCTCACATCTCAAAGAAAGCTTAAAGGACACATGTAAAGAAAAAAAAACACTTTTTTAAACAACCTAGATGGAAAAAGAATGTTATAAAATGAATTTACAATGAAGGAAAAAAATTTTTAGAGCTATATTTATGGCGCAAAACGAATTTGTAGTTGGCGCCCACGGGAGCCGCCGCGGGTCACGTGGTAGACCTGTGCACCGTCGCGCGGCGCCGCTACTGTCTCAAAGTCCCGCCGCCGCGGCTCAAGTTCGTCTGCTACGCGGCGCCGCCGCCGTCATCTGACCGGCGCAAAGGTCTATCACGTCTGCTTGCGCTTTTTCAGGAGCTTCCTTTGGTTTTAAAGGTTACTTATTAATCTTCGTTTTTTGTTGCACTTGCAATAAAGATGAATAAGTAACTTTTAGAGACCATAAGAAGCTTCCGAAAGAGCGCAAGTACCACGTGACAAATAGCGGCCGGTCATGTGACAAATAGCCACTTTTCCACGGCGCCCTTGGGCGCCAACTACAATTTCGCATAGCGCCGTAAATCTAGCTCTAAAAATTTTTATTTTTCGTCGCAAATTCGTTTTATGACTTCCTTTTCCCAACTAGGCTGTTTAAAAAAAAATTTATTTTTCCTTTGCGTGTGTCCTTTAATTGTTAGAACACTTTACTTAGAAACAGGAATGGCCGATGAACCTTGGGAGTTTGAGGAATTCCCAAGAGTGCTCTGGGGAACCCAGTTTGAGGACGCTAGGGAAACCTCTCTCGTAGCGTGGCAGAAGGGTTCCAGACCGGGGCATGCGAGGAGCGCAGTCTCGCGCAGAGGCAAAGGCCCTCACCTGGACCTCAGTCGTGCGTCCACCCTCGAGCGTCACGGGGGACGGCAGGTCGACGCGCACGGCGGATTGCTCCGCATCGGCCACCTGAGCGGGCTGAGTGGCCCAGGGTGCAGCGCACCGCCGCCGCAGACAGGTTCACCAGCGTGAGCACCAGTGGTACGGGCACGCCAACGCACACGTGCCCCAGGGACACCTCTGGACGCTGCAGCGGGCCCCCAATCACCGCCACTGGAACGCCGCCACACGCAGATGCTCACGGGTGCTCGCCACCGCAGAGTTTGTCTATGCTTCGCCTCACCTTACGTTTGGAAAGGGCCAATGCTACCGGCTGATGGGACGAATCAAACGGTACCCCACTGGGCCTTTCCTGTACACGATTGGTTCGGCGATAATAGAACGCCCCGTGAAACGTGATGAGCGCCTTGCTAATGCACTTTGGCGCCGTACAATTGGTCCCATCGGCACGTAGCGTCGGCTGCGTCCAGATTTAAAGGGATTAGGACACGGAAAATTAGACGGGTAGATTATTCTTGAAATGGAATGCTGATAGGCTACTTACCGTAATCTTCCGAAAGAACGCACACACAAAATGAAGAGATAAATGGTGAAAAAAATAGGGTGGGCTATCTTTGCGGTGATGGAAGCGGCATTTGACCCTTTGGAGCAGGTTCTGTAGCAGGCAAAATATTCGTTTGGAGCAGCCACTGACGCTTTTGGAGCAGATGCCAACGTCTGTTAGCATATCACTTGAAAATCAAAAAACAAATTTATTGCATCGCTAAATGAGTTTATATTTGATAATGACTGAAGGTTTGTCTTTGATACTGGAGCATATTACTTATTACCTTTTGTAATAAGAACCAATAGGGCACAAAAGGTACATAGAGCTTTCTTTTTAGAGATAAGGCTCTGTTCAGAGTAGGTTCCATTTATAATGAACACTAATCAAATTGATAAGAAATGAATCCCACTTCAGTTAGAATAAAGCTGCCCTCCCCTCCCACTTTTACACCCGGTAGTTTATTTAGCCTGTATGTATTGTTTCTGTAAAATGCCACCAAAAACCCTAAAAATGCACCTCCCAAATTTGATTGTTACCAAACTCAAAACATAAATATTATAAACTGAAAAAACAAAAAACAGCCATTTACAAATATTATAAAAACTTACTCTAGCGCTTACATTTATTACAATAAAGCATTGCATATTTTTTTTTTTTTTTTTCTTGACACAGCACTTGAAAACGAGATCATATAATCGAGACCAAAGAATGTGGACCTGCAATAGTACTGAGCATAATTTACATGTATATCGTGCTAAACCAGACGCTCACCCATGGCAGCGGCTACTCCGAACACTCCGGTGCAAGGCGGTGAAGCTCGACGCGCATGGGCTGGTGAGAGGCGCCATGGACTCATACGGCAGACATAATAATCAACTGATCTCACCAGGAGTACAAGAGCCTAGTTCTGCCTTATCGCAGTAGCCGCCATCCTACCGTGTATTTTGCTATGTTTTGTCGCGACTTTTGGCTCCTGACATTGCCTATATCGTCTGAAATTTTAGAGGATGTCGGTGATCAAATTGTTAGCGCATCAACCGGCCAACGCGGTGGTCGAGCAATCTTAAAGCTTCGTTTCACCTTAATTTAAAATGCAGCCGACGCTCCGAGCCAATGGGACTAACCAAAGAAGGTCAAAGCGCGACATCGAGGCATCAGACCATCTTACTGTACGTGTTCTTTCATCGATTAAACCAATCAAATGCTGCGAATGTCCCGTGACTTGCACTTTTACTGTGTGTTCGTGTTGTATATGTTCGAGCATTTGACTGTGCTCTGACCTTAGATGAAACACCGTATACGGTGAGTAGAGACGCCCTGAAATACATATTTCTACCGTTTTTCTTTCTTTCTACTTCCTTGAATATTAAAATCAACCAATAAAAAAATATATCGATTTTTTTTTGCCCATCTCGGCGCAGGTGCGGCGCAGTTCTTAGCCGAAATGGCACTTTGGCGCAAGTTGTAGCAGACTTTCGCTCAAGGCGCAATTCGGCGCAAATGGCGCAGCACTTCCATCACTGTCTTTGGGGACGTCACAGCAAAACTTCATCAAAAATTAATGATTAACACCCTGGCACCGGCTACGAACCATGTGACGTGGGAACTGATACCACAGACCGCGGACACCCCGAACTTGCGTTTCACGATGCGATAAACACGCAGGAATTTGCTACGAACTTCTGTGTCAAGGGAAAGGATAACGCAGGTTGCAGACGCAGCAGATTTGCATTTCACGGTGCGAAGGATCCGCGGAAACCCGCGGAGAGCTCGAGGTAAGCTCGAGATGGCGAGAGAGCCAAGTCTGTTAATGCGTGTAAGTGGATGTTGTGCAGTGGGCAGGCGACGTCACCAACCCAACAACCACGGCGGCATTTTCGCATCGGGCGGACCCAAGGGTCCCGCATATAAATTGATTAATCGACGAAACTATCACATCATTTTCAAAACCAATTTAGCAGAAATATAGAAACAAATAACGGGTCCTAGTAGGGTGGTTTCCTTTGAAATCGAACACGTTTTTCGAAGTGGGTCTTTCGATTTTTATTTAAAAAATATATGTAATTGCCCCATTTCTGGAAAAAACAAAACCGCATTTCAAAATTTAAAAAAAAAAAAAAAATATTTCGCTTCACAAAAAATTATTGAGTGGAGCAGGGTGAAAATCTGTTTTTTACTCCGTGATTTTTCTACCCAGTTCTGTACGCTGGTATGAATACGGAAAGCATTCAAAACTCACCATACTTTTTTGTGCTCTTGTATGTTATTTCGACTATTTTTTAGTTCAAAGGAAAATACTTTTGTATTTTTGTTTATTGAGGTAAAAAATGCCAAACATCGTCTCTCACTCGCTTTGGCTCCAGCTTTCGTTCTGTCCGTCTCGACTTACCACGCTATTGAACTTCTCGGCTGCATCCCACCGCTGCGGTACAAAGTTCAGCTCGCCCCCGCGCTCTATCTTCTCCGCAGAGGCAAGCCGATGCCGTTGTCAAAAAGTTCCAATACAGTCTAAGCTCATTATAACAGACATAGTTACAACAGGCATTTGGATATAACATACCAATTTGTGAAGTTCAGTTGGTTTCCCTCTTTGCACCATTGACTGAACTTTATATCTGCATACAACATACTCCTTTTACAACAGACCGAAATTTTGGTCAAAATGGAGGTCTGTTATAACGAGCTTAGACTGTATTGCGTTGCTCGTGAACTGTACTATTTAAAGCACAGCAACATATTGTTTTACAAGTGCATCCTAAATATATTAGCGTTAATTAATAAAAGTGACTATTTATCGCCAATTGGTGCTTGTGTTCTGTAAAAAAAATGTCTTCGCTTCATGTAAACTCAGTCCGTTTTCCGCACTTTTCTTTTGTAAACTGCTTTTCCTTCTTAAAGAGGGGCATGTGATATTACATATTTTTGATATACACACTGACAATGAAGTACAGGCAATTACATGGTTATTTGATTGCACGCGACAAGACACATCATGGATTGGCGGCCCGTGCCGGATGCTTCCTGGGTGTAATGGAGATGGGCCTATAGCGTGAAGGGCCGGGCGTGCTGTACGTGCCTTACAAGCTGTGTATAGCACAAACAGATAAATGACCCCGGTCTGGCTACATGAAGAGCTCGTTCCGTTTTCTCCCCCCTTTGTGCCCTGACTTTAGACATTGGATAATAGAACATCCACTGCACCACTAACGATCGGACTAAGGAATGTCACTTGCCATCATTACAAAATTAAGAAAATGCAATATGTAGCCGAGCACGAGTGTTCGCAATCAAAATAAATTTACCCGCTGCATTTTAACACAAAAATAAGCAGTATAGTCTTTGCAGTGAAGCCGACCTGTGGAAACTGCGTTTGGCCGTTCCGAGAAAGTGGGAGCGATTTCGATCACTTCTAGAGAAGATACAACAAAAAAAAGGGGGAAATCGCATGAAGCCAATTGAAAGTTTATATGATCGGCACCAATAATAAAAAAATTGAACGAAAAAAAAAAATGGACTTTTTCGATTAAGTGGGTTCAAAATATCGGTTAATCTCATTTTCGACGATATTTCAAATTTTATATAAAAAATTACATAAAAATAAATAAAACTAAACTTATGCCCGTCGATAGCCCATGTGTAGGACTACACCCGCATAGTATTTGGTAAGCGACAGATATAATAACTCATGAGTTACAAGGCTCTGAAGGTGCCACCGGATCGTCAAAGAGACAATGTTTTGTATTTTTTACCTCAATAAACAAAAATGAAAAAGTACTTTTCTTTGAACTAAAAAATAATCGAAGAAGCATAAAACGCACAAAAAAATAACTGAGTTTTGTATGCTTTCCGTTGTTGGAGCTGGGACGAAAGGAACCAGCTCGGACAGCGTTTGGATTCGAACTGATCTTTTTAATCTCGCGCGCTGCAGAGGCATCTTCACCTCGTTGTCATCGTCTGTGCGACATGAGCGGGCCGTGAGTGTCGCTACAAGGCTCCCCCCCGTAGATCCGTAGGCCCCGGGAGGGCCCATGTGATATGCTTTGGGCTGGTTGTGCGCAGCGAAGGTGGAGACGGGGCGGCAGGGGTTGCTGCAGCAGCTGAGGTAGAGATGCTGGCTAGATATGCCGGCTTGACGCGGTCGGCTGTGACCACGTCACGACGGCCGTTGATGTCGAGTGTGAATGTCTTTGCTTTTCGATCAAGCAATCGGAACGGTCCGTCGTAGGCCGGTACCAGAGGTCAACGCACCTGGTCGCGTCGCAAGAAAACGTGCGAGCATGTCTCGAGGTCTTGGCTAACGAAGACGTGTCGATGGCTCCGTTGAGCTGGTAAAACGGGACGGAGAAGACGAAAGGTTTGTCGAAGGTCGTCGACGTAGCCACTGGGGTCTTCTCTTGACTCAGATGAGGGTGGAGAGAAGAACTCGCCAGGTAGGCGCAGTGGCGTGCCGTAGACCAACTCGGCTGCAGAACAGCCAAGATCTGCCTTGAGCGCCGAGCGAAGGCCAAGCAGAACGAAAGGAAGGTGGTCGGCCCAACGTTCTCGCGGCTCGTATGTGGCAAGAGCTGCCTTCAACTGGCGGTGCAGCCGTTCCACCATGCCGTTAGCCGACGGATGATAAGAGGTGGTGTGGATGTGTCTGATTCCCAGGACGGTGGTGAAGGCGGCAAACAAGGCGGCAAACAGGGCGGACTCAAATTGCCGTCCCCTGTCAGTAGTGACCACAGCAGGGCAGCCGAAACGGGACACCCAGCCGTCGACGAAGGCTGCAGCGACTGTTTTTGCTGTGATGTCAGGGACAGGGAATGCCTCGGGCCATCTCGTGAATCTGTCCACGCACGTCAGCAAATAGCGGGCTCCCTGTGATGATGGAAAGGGTCCCACTAAGTCGATGTGGATGTGGGAAAACCTGGAGTCCGGTGGACGAAAGGGTGAGAGGGGGGTGATTGTGTGTCGTGTGATTTTGACGCGTTGGCATTGAACGCACGTTCGTGCCCAGCGACGTACTTCCGCGTTCATATTCACCCAGAAGAAGCGAGCAGTTGTAAGTTTCTGTGAAGCGCGGATTCCGGGGTGGCTCTTGTTGTGTAGATGGTGAAAAAGAGCGAGACGAAACGCTGGTGGTATGAATGGGCGGGACACACCAGTTGATGTTTCGCAGGTTACCGTTACCGGGGAAAACGGGAGGGAAAACGTCTGCAAACTTCAGCGATCCGGGAGAGGCGCGCAAGCGTTGGAGGTCAGGATCGTTTCCTTGAGCGGTCGCCAGCTCTTCCCAGTCTAGTGGATGTGCCGAAGAAAGAGCACCGACGCGGGAGAGTGCGTCAGCAGCAGTGTTGTCATGACCGCTGACATAGCGGAGATCGACGGTGAACTCTGATATGAAGCACAGGTGCCGGATCTCACGTGCTGTGTGGTCGCTGTGGTTTCGTTGGAATGCGAAGGTCAAGGGCTTGTGGTCTGTAAGAACGTGGAAGTTCCGGCCCTCGAGGAAGTGGCGAAAGTGCTTGATTGACAAGTACACTGCCAGAAGTTCGCGTGCAAAAGTGCTGTACTTTTGTTCTGGGTTCTTCCTGCTCGGACTGTGACGTGCTGGCGACCAAAATATCGTCGAGGTAAGCGAAGACGAAGTCTAGACCTCGAGTAACCTCGTTGATGGTACGTTGAAATGTCTGTGCAGCATTTCGCAAACCGAACGGCATCTTCACATACTCAAAGAGGCCAAATGGTGTGGTGATGGCGGTCTTTGGTATGTCGGCAGGCTCAACCGGAATCTGGTGGTATGCCTTCACCAAGTCGATCTTGGAGAATATCTGGCAACCAGCCAGATTCGTTGTGAAGTCCTGTATGTGGGGTAGCGGGTAGCGGTCAGGCTGGGTGTTGGCATTGAGGGCGCGGTAATCGCCACATGGTCTCCAGTCGCCTGGGTCTCTCTTGGGGACCATGTGCAGTGGGGAGGCCCAGTTGCTCGATGATGGACGAACAATGCCAAGTTCAAGCATATGCTCAAATTCACGACGAGCAATGGCCAGGCGTTCTCCAGAAAGGCGCCGAGGACGAGCGAAAGCAGGGGGGCCAGTGGTGACAATGTGGTGAGTGATTGTATGCTTCACCGGCGACTCCCTGGTGTGTGGCCTCGTGATGTTCGGAAAATTCGCGAGAATTTTCTCATAGGCCGATGCTGGTGAAAATGCTCGAAGTCCTGTTGCCATTGTCGTGGAGAGCACGCCGTTCACGGAGAGACGTGTCGTCTGGTCGATGAGGCGTCGTGAATAGATGTCGACGGCCAGCTTGTAGAAACTGAGGAAGTCCGCTCCCAGGATGGCCTGCTTAATGTCGGCAACGATGAAGAGCCATCGGAATGTGCGGCGCAGTCCAAGGTTTATCGTGAGGGACCGCTGACCATAGGTTGCGATGGGCGAGTTGTTGATCGCCTGGAGCGGAGAGGTCTTTTGTTTGCGTTGTCGGTCTAAAAGAGAGGCCGGTAGAACGCTGACCTCGGCTCCCGTGTCGACCAGCAAGCGATGGCCAGCCACTTTGTCAACTACATAAAAAAGGCGGCTTTCCTGTCGACCGGTATCACTTGCCGCCGTCAGTGTCCGGTCTTCATAGTTTCCCGCCGAAGAGCAGGGTTGGCTGCACTTGCGGGAATCGTTGCCGAAGGTACGGTGGTACCAACACATGTCCGAGTCAACTTGACTGCTGTTGGAGAAGGTGGAGCGCTCTACTGAGGTTGAGTGGGAGCGCAGGCTTCGGCGAGAGTGTGACCGTTGTTGGCGACGTCGTGACAAGGGTGCGAGGGTGGCAAGCTGACGACTCATGGCCTCGACATGGTCCTCAAGACGAGACAGACTAGAATCTTCCGAATTTGTTATGGGTGCTCGGTTAGTGACAGCCCTAATGCCAGGGGTTCGCGAGTAATCGGCGACACGGTCGGCAAGCTCAGCGAGCCTGTCTAGCGACATGTCTTCCGCAGCCGCTAGAACCGGGAGCATGGTCGTTGGAAGTCGCTGCAAAAACAACTCACGCAGGAGGTGGTTGTTGAGGTCCGGGTTCTGGGCTCCCAGCAGCTGACGCATGCGATGGAGAAGCTGGGATGGGCGTCTGTCACCGAGCTCCTCGGTGTTGAGGAGTTGCTGAAGTCTGCTGCGCTCCGACTCGGTCTTGCGGTCAAGGATGGCGGCCTTCAGTTGGTCGAAGGGGTTGACCGGATCCGGAGCGGCGAGAATGTCCGCTAGCTCCTCGGCGACGTCAGCTGGTAAGGAGGACACGGTGTGCAGGTATCGCGTCTCTTGACTGGTGATGTGCCGGAGACGGAACTGGGCCTCGACTTGCATCAGCCACACGGTCGGATTTTTCGGCCAAAATGGTGGTAGCCGAAAATTCTGGACCGCTGCCAAGGTTGACTGGAGGGGGTCGCCGTCAGAAGCGTTGGACGCGCCGGAATGAGCCATGGAGCAGCAGACCTTGAAGGAGCGAGTTCGATTCCGGGTCACCAAATCTGTTGGAGCTGGGACGAAAGGAACCAGCTCGGACAGCGTTTGGATTCGAACTGATCTTTTTAATCTCGCGCGCTGCAGAGGCATCTTCACCTCGTCGTCATCGTCTGTGCGACATGAGCGGGCCGTGAGTGTCGCTACACCGTATTCATACCAGTGTACAGAACTGGGAAGAAAAATCCCGGAGTAAAAAACAGATTTTCACACTGCTCCACTTAATATTTTTTTGTGAAGCAAAATATTTTTTTAAAAAATTTTGAAAAGCGATTTTGTTCTTTGCAGAAAAGGGGCAATCACACATATATATTTAAAAAGAAAATCGGAAGACCCACCCCAACAAGCGTGTTTAATTTCAAATGAAACCACCCAGCAATATAATTATCTCATTTTTATTTCTGGCATGTCCTTAACCCCTGGGTGAAACAAAGTATAAAGGAAAAGGTTCGCCCCCCATCTTCCCACGCAATTCGGCCACCTCGGACCTGTAGAGCCCGAAGTGGGTGGGCCCTGACCGCCGGCAAGGTTTGAAGAAATGCGAAGCAGAGGCGAAATATCGTTGGCGAGGTCAATACCTAGCCTTTATCGGCTTTAACGCGCAATAAAGCGCCAATGTTGAGCATCTCAGAAAAGAAACTACAGTTGACAAGCATTCAAACAACCTCCATGCGTCGTGGCAATATGAGTGCACCTGATGTGTCACCTGCTTTTAATGGGAAAGCATTAACTGTCCCATGGAGTGAGCCGACGTCATCAGCTTTGAAGGAGCGCCAAACGGAACCTTAACTCCTTTCTCCAAGTAAAGCCGGCTCCCAGCTTTGAAACCACGCGAGAAGCCTAGCCAAACGGCACCTAGTTTCCCCGATCCCCAAAAAAGCGGAGTGAAGCTGATGGATTTCAGCTTCGGTCCCATTGGCTGGCGCGCGTCACAGTTTCAAGGAATGAGGCTCCCATAGGCCGCTGTGCATCAGTTTCAATGACTGCCACCCCATGGCACTGCGTGTCTGCGCCGTCAGCACGCCGGTAACACAAAGCGTCCAAGGTCAGAGCGGCGAGAAGAGAGCGCGCTCTGCCGTCGACGCAGATACGCCGCAGACAAAATAAGAGAGAGGAAGAATGACATGCATGCTTTTGCATTCACAACTCATAAGTGCTTAGGTGTACCTAGAGCCTCTCTTCTTCCTGTTTTACGTTGCTGTGTTTCTCGTTCTGGCTCCGGGACCAACCAATGTTAGTGCTTACAATTTGGCGTGCTTCACGTCCGTTTCTATCCCCGTCCGCAACGGCGTCCGTCGTATTTTTGCAACAAAGCTGTTAGGAAGCTTACGGGGCTCTTGGTTCGTTAAGGGGTACTCCGGCAATTGTTTCATGGTCGTTGATTTGCCTCAAAATTGGCTCAACACACCGATAGACATGGCTCTACGAGTTCCCGAAGTATTGCGTGAAAAGAAAAAAAATTCGCGAAGTTATTGAATTTTCGAATTTCGTTTTCATCGTGTTTCTCAAACCGGGAGCCCCTACTGGCAACATTGAAGTGTGACGACAGAAATGGTACAAAGTGGGCAGTAAGCCATGTTCCCAACTGATTACAAGACGTTTGATGGTGGGAAAAGAATGTTTGGTAACTGATTCACCGAGAAGCACGCAAAAAACACTCGACATACTCTGTTTAAGACTACATGCACGACCTGAAAGTCTGTACCATGTGTGACGTCACACCACCGAAGAGCGCGCGAAAATTTGAATGCTGGTTTCGTCATCATCTTCATTTACGGTTTTCTCAATTGCTATTTTGAATTTCGAGAAAATAAATAGCATACCGTGACGACTGAAGTTCGGGCAGTCAGAAAATGCAATTTGTTTAGGTAGCTCAAAAAACGGCCGGAGTACCCCTTTAAAGAGACGCCGAGGACAATTCCGAGACCACTTTTCTAACGGTGGTGCTTCTCACTTTCTTCAGGTGTCTCTCAACTTTGTTCCTTTACGAAAGTTTTAAAAGAATTATTTCTTCCCCAAAGAAAGCAATTGAAAGGTGAAGAGCCAGCCACCGGAACCCAGAAGGCTGCCGAGAACTGGGCGTGACAATCGAGTAAAACCTGGAGATTGAAACGTCACATCTGATGCCTCTCGCTTCAAAACAGACGCCTCTCACTACTGAGATGGTACCGCCAGTACAGTCGGTTCGAAGACTCGCTTTATCTACTTATCTGCGAGACTTGAAGGGATAAAAAAGTTGCATTAGACTAGGGTTTACGAACGCTCTGCGTTTTCGGTGACTTCACCCGACGCCGTTTTTCCGCACCAACGTTTTCTAACTATACCCACGGTTTTAGGAACCCTAGAGTTCTGTAGCGCGAGCCTCCCGCAAAGCAGGGCAGAGCAAATGCCGAACAAAATGCGAGAGGAGCTTACGCCGTGGCTGGGACTCCTGGGATCTCCTAGAACCGGATGGCGTCGCTTGCCCGTAGTAGCCGGACGAAAGCGCCGAGCAACGGGCACTGCCGTCGTCATCGTGGAACAGCCCCAAGCTCGACGAGGCCGCCCCCTTCGAAACGACCTCGACGTCGAGACGATCGCATGTGGCAACAGGTCCTGCGTCTTTTGCGCATCCGCCGCCAAACCTCCGAGGTGGACGGATCGGCGCGGCAAAGTCCGTCGGTGCCGCAGAGGGCGCGGGGTCTGCGTTCCGCGAGCTCTCACCGGGCGGAAGATGCCGGGCCAGTGCAGGTTTTGAAGGCGCCTCTTCGACTTCCGCGCGGCAGTCCCTCGAAGTGGTGGCCTTCTTGGAGCGGGGTGCGGCCGTGAGCGGTTGCTTGAAGGTGGCATCGCCAGGAAACTCGCTCCGCTGCTGCGGGTCCGCTCCGGGAGGAGGCTTCTGGCTGCGCGTGGCGTGGATGAACTTGCGCACCATCGCGGAGGGACTCTCGCTGATGGAGATGTCTTCGAGGACGTGGTAGATGGCGGAAGTGGACGGGCCCTGTACGCTGCCGTCCGGGACCGCCACCCGAGGCGTACCTTTTTTTGGGGAGGGGCAAAGCGGAGCGAGGAAGCTCAAATCCCCACAGCCCCATCCATGAAGGCGGAGGACGCAAGCGCGAGACAAAAGAGCTCATTTTTACGCAACTAGGGCAAACCTCGAACACTTTTTGCTACAAATAACTTTAGGCTCGCACCTTCACAAACGAGACGGTAAACTTTACGGGGGGAGAAACAAGGCACGCCGAAAATGATGCACCATTTTCTTGTCCTTGAAGACTGGATTTATCTAACCCATTATAACCCATTACATCCGCTATATCCGTTACTGCATGTGTTAGTTTACCAGTTTTTACCCAAACACGTATATCCTGCACATTTATGCGTGCAGAGTATGGCCTATTTACATCGTACTACTGTCGTAACAGATTTACGAAAATGGGCTAAACTCGGCGTGTCACAACGGGACAAGTTCCACCTAGTAGAAAGATTTCCCGATTTGGTTGTTGCATATTCTGGGTCTTCATAATTTCGGGACAAGTAGAACTAGTGTCACTATATTTTTGTTTTATTGTAGCCTACTGCCATCCAAAATACCTATCATCATTCTACTGTAACGGATCCAGTACTTTACACTTCTCCTTTCTACTTCTCGTGCAGGAGAAGTGAAGGGGTGGTAAGCAGATCACTCCTCCAGAAAAACAAAAGACGAAAATGACAGCTATTCAGGAGCTGAGATAACACCAGTCGAAGAAGCATTCCAGACAGCCAGCGGCGTGCTTCGGGCATGCGTGGCAGAGAAGCGGTCGGCCCGGGTGCCCCTTACCCAAGCCCAGCTCCTGCACAGCCATCTCTTCCAGGGACTGGGCCGTGAAGGTCTCGAAGCCAGGCTCCGCCGCCGCCGGCACAGCCACGGCGTCGGACTGGATGGGACGAACAGAGGAGCCGCATCCTTTACTCAGACTTCCGTCTCTCCCTTGGCTGTCACCTAACCCTTATGTTAACAACAATAAAGTGAAACAAACGTAAAGCTAAAAAAATTGTAGAGCCCTTCCACTTCCTGTGAAGATTGAGGACCAGCGAAGCTGTTATTTTTACGACGTCTAGGACGATGCCTAGAGGACGACGTCTAGGACGACCTCAAGGACGACTTCTAGGACGACCTCGAGGAAGGCCTCGAGCACGACGCATAGAGGACGACGTCTAGGACGACATCGAGGACGACTTCTAGGACAAACTCAAGGACGACTTCTAGGAGGACCGCGAGGATGACGCCTAGAGAACAACCTCTCAGACGACCCCAAGGACGACTTCCAAGACGACCTCGAGGACGACTTCTAGGACGACCTCGAGGATGACGTCTAAAACGACCTCGAGGATGATGTCTAGGACCACCTCAAGGACGACATCTAGGACGACCACGAGGATGACGCCTAGAGAACAACCTCTCAGACGACCTCAAGGACGACTTCTAAGACAACCTCGAGGACGACTTCTAGGACGACCTCGAGGATGACGTCTAGGACGACCTCAAGGTTGACATCTAGGACGACCGCGAGGATGACACCTAGAGAACAACCTCTCAGACGACCTCAAGGACGACTTCTAAGACGACCTCGAGGACGACTTCTAGGACGACGTCTAGGACTACCTCAAGGACGACTTCTAGGACGACGCCTAGGACAACCTCTCGGACGACCTTAAGGACGATTTCTGGGACGACCTCGAAGACGATGCCTAGAGATGACAACAAGGGATCAAGACCTCACTATCTAATACAGTCATGTCTCGTTAATATGGACACCGTTAATATGGATACCCTGCTATATGGACACCATTTGCGGGGACAAACTGGAAAAATATGTGCATTTTTTCTCGTTATTATGGACAACTCACATTATGGACGATTTTTTGGGGGGAACGGAGGCGTTCATATTAACGAGACATCACTGTAATGCAAAGGAAGGCTGACTCACGCTGCTTACCGCCTTTTTATTTTTATTTATTCATACTTGCCACGACCAATGGGGAGTTTTCTGTCAACATCCACAGACACATTTTTTCCCAGATCCTAGCGCATAACAGCTCCGCTCTAAAACGACGACATGTTCACTCAAACCGTTCTTCTTGCAAGTTTGGCAATACACGTCAACTTCTATTCTATATAGAACAAATCATTGTTTGGTAGAAACTATTTTTGCTTGGTCTTGGACATTCATTAAACACCTATGAGACACTGTACGCTTGCATACATTTTTTAGAAAATATCCAAGTAGGCGACATTATAACAAATCCACTTCACCAGAAAAAAAGAAAAACTCCAATATTCTATTTATGAGGCAGATTCTGAGTTTGGAGCGATTTTGTCCTCCCGCGCAGGCTGGATCAAAAGTAGCTCTTATTAGGCCGATACCAGACTACTGCAACTTCAAAATAAAACTCACTTTGTTAGCCTCCAATTGGCTAGAAGCAGCATGAGAGAGGGAGCTGCCCACTTCCCACTTCTCCTCTGTGCCTTTTTCCTCTACTCCACACTGCAAAACAATGCTCAAGAATCAAAGAGATGAAGATTTGCCCACCCCCCATCCCGCTCTATCTGCGGCTCTATCTAAATTGAGTCTTGCGACATAGTAAATATTGTCGAAAATAGATTAATGGCTGCACAGTCGATATTGAACCATATTACTTTTGCTTTTTGTAATATGACGAGCATAAAAAAAAGCGTAGCAAACTGCTGGGCAATTGTGCTGCACATAAAATGTGTGGCGTCTATGCTCTCGGCGCACTTCATCGGTTAGTTTAGTGACTGGCTAATGCGTGGCATGTACACTCCATAGTAATTCCTGGAATGGAGATACTGGTGCTAACTTGGGTTTTAAAAACGTGTGACAGGGTGTTAAGTCGCCATCTGCCGTATGCAGAGTGGGTGCCCCGCGGGGCTTTTTCGACAAATAGCACGTCAACTCGCGGTGATGTGTCGTACCATGCTGGAAAGACACTCGCCTAATAATCTAAATGGTCTGGATTCAATTCCTGCCCGGCGCAAACGGTTTCTTACTGCAACGGCCTCTTCCTCCCCAACTTAAAGTGGTGGCAGTGTCCCAAATAGGGGGCGTGACATCATCACCTGGCTTAGCCAATCAGCATAGAGATAATCGGCGACTTCAAAGTTTTTGGAACCCCCACCAAAGAGGCAAAGAATGTTTTACATTAAAAAAGAATATGCTACTGTATTATATTTTTTTTTACAGATAAGGCTTAAGTCAAAGTTAGTTCTGTTCATGACTATTAAAAAAAAAAAAAAACAGTTGAAAAGCCCCATTCTCAAATAGTACAATAAAAAGGTCTTCGGTGTGGATCATAGTGCCCCACTTGGCTCCCCCTCTCCGGTGCTTTTACGAGCAACCCTCGAGGTCGCAATGACTATGCAGAGTGGCGTTGGCCGATGCGTGGAAACCACTAAGGTCACTAGATCCATGAAAAGTAGCGCAATGGCCTTTCCTGCCTGCTAGCCAGACATAGATACTAACACACAAACCACCAAAGCTTGGCAAGAAGCTGTTCGGTTTCTGTTGTCGTGGCACTCGACATTTCGGTGCTTTCAAACCCTCAAAAGGGTAGTAACCGGTCGCGCCAAGATATTGCTCTTCGTGCAGAATTCGAGAGGGAAAAATTCTTTTTTAATGCCCCCAAGCATCAACACCGCGTGTGGTGTCGGTGCGAAAATATGCGCTCGTTTCGCCGGCGTGTGGATAGCAAAATCTGGGTGTATGAGAGAGCAATCTGCCACTGCATCCTTGACCTCTGCATTCATCAAGAATGCAGAGGTCAAGGAGAAACTGCTCGTTCCACGGATCAAAATGGCGACCATACGAGGAGCTTGGTGCTACTTTTCTAAGACGCAGCGACTTTAGACGGCAAAGGACGTCAAGGTCGGAGAAACGTGCCGTGCAGCGCAGTGCAACACCGTGCGGGTGGGCACTCACGGGAAGCCCCTCGATGGGCGCGGAGCGCGCCTTGAAGTAGCTGAAGATGGACACCCTCTCCTCGGCATTCGGCAGCCAGGACGGGCGCGTCACGTCCTGCTTCCAGGGCTGCCCTTCCAGGCTCTCCCCCGACGCCTCTTCCGCCGTCTGCGCAAGGCCCACAGTCTTGCTCGGAACCCGGAGCTACCAGGAACGTGTCTTCAACTCGCGCATTAAAGGCAAAATATTGATGGTTGTCGATTTTTGTAACATTTTCACCATGCACTAAATAGCCATTCCCGAGTGTCTACCAAATATCTAATCAAAATATGCATTTTCTCGAGAGAAAATTAATTTCGAAGTTTACGCGTACACTTGCGAATCACTGGCCGCTGCTCTAGTGAAACAACAAGCAGCGGCAGCGCTGGGATCATTTGCGATGTCAAATGTTGTATCCAGGAGCAGACGCTCCCTCCTCTACGGCGTCGAAGCGGTAGCGACTGTCTATGGTATTACGGATTGTGTCCGGTTTAGGCTATTTGCGGCGTGCGAAGGCAATCGGTATTATATGCTGTCGGGTGCAATAACAGCACGAATAAATATGGCAGAGTGACATCTCGGCAATTTCCGACGGAGAAGACTCTGTGAAGGAAGGGGGTCCGAGCTGTCCAACGCCAACGCTGGCTACCAGCATCCCCGTTGCCAAACAGTTTGCACTGTGCTAGCAAACGGAACCTTCCATACCACCCTGCTTCTGAAGCGGCGTCTAGGTCCACGTGTCGGCGGGTCGCGAATGTAGCTGCCATGAGCTTTCTCTTTGGAGACGACGGCGGCGGATCGATGCAAACGACGAATCATTCGAAACCTCGTCAATCTTGTGCTGAAAGTCTTCAAACGTTTGCCCGTCATCGCTCGACTTGGACAAACACGATAAATCATAGAACTTTGGTTCCCACAAACGATCGCGATGGTCTTCCCACTGCTTCTGATATCGGGCAAAAATGGCTCAAGCTGCCCATGTGCTATACAACATCTGACATCACTACAAGACGGTGGACCAGTAAAGTTGCAGGTTAGTTTTGGTTTTATCGTATTTATGCGATCAAAAATGATTTAAAAGGTTTTGGCAAAATTTATTTACTGCTTTAGGTTTACCGTAAAATACCGGGCAAGCGCCCACTCAAACATTGAAGATAATCGCAAAAAAATGGGGGATGGGCGCTTGTCTGGTCATCAATTTTACGTATAAATGTACTGTGCGTATTTTCTCAGATCTAACAAATTTGGTAATGGGCGCATAATGTGGAATGGGCGGAAGCGCGGTATTTTCAGTACTTTCTTGTATTCTTTCTGAAAATGTTTAGTTGAAAACGTGCATATTGATGCGTTTAACGTCGGAGAAGCTGAAGTGTCGCACCGAGATTCTAAGCGGGTGAATGGTCGAAGTCTCTGTGCAGTTCGCGTCATTTTCTGCGACTCTTCGTGCTCTGCAGGGTCTGTTTACAAAAAGGTCAATCCACACTTGAGAAGATACTGCAGCTAGCATTGCTGGACTGCACTCTGGCAAAACTCTTTCCTGCTGCATTCTAGATGCACACTGCACATAACCAAAGCGGCGCAAGGTATTAGGAGCTACGCTACTTCTTTAACAGCAGTACTACTAGTATATATTACTTTTGGCCAAGCCAGAAAAAAAATAAGCGAGTGTATCCAGGAACGCTACAAATGTGTAGCTTATGGAAGGCACGCAGCTTGCACGAGAAACAGCAAACAGAGAAACACGTTTTTCTCCGAGACCTTCGAGAGATAGCCATGTTTTTTCATTAATTTATGTTCCCCGCTCAATTAAAAAATTAATCCGCTAAGCATCCAAATTTTTTCGTTTGAGTCATAAATTGGTGGTCCTATTTGCATCTAGAAAAAACTTTGTTCTCAAACCATTCCCAGAAATGCTAGACATTGCAGGCTGATATTTCTCTCAAGCACACTTAACCGCATCAACCCCCAATGCCGATCCTTCCAACCGTGCCGCAACCTGCATCTCACAAACAGTACTGCCAGGAACTTGCAAACATTGTGAGTCAAGCTGGCTGGCAAGGCAAAAAAGAGAGCACTTTAGGTGACTACCGTAAAATACTGAGGAAGCACCCATACCCGTACAAGCACCCACTATTAACATTTTCGAAATTCGAAAATTTGGGCAAGTACACATAAGCGGCCATATTCTCGGAAGCGCCGGCGTTCCTGGCAGCCGCCGCGGCAGGCACCCTGCCGAAGGTTGCCGCGGCGGACCCAGCCCGGAGACCAATTCCCGTAGAATTAGGTCACCGAGGTCACTCCGGGCACTTTGTCCTTCACGTTACTGCAGCATTGTGTGGTCCGCACAATCCGGGGGTAGCAACGAGAGGACCAATAGGAGTGTAGATAACAGCCAGTTCGTCCCAGCATTTTGTAAAATACACCTTGATAAATGCTTCGTGCTTCCCGATTGCCGTTGGTCACTCAGTTGGCAAGCAACCAGCACAGGATGCACTCCTACACAGTCTCCAAAAAGATTGAAGTCGTCGACTGGCATCGGGCGTCGGGAGGCAATGTCAGCCGCACCTCTCGTCATTTCAAGATCGACAGGAAGCGAATCCGCGAGTGGGACTCTAAGTACGAAACCCTGAAGCAACTTAACTACGGTAAGCAGAAGATGAAGAGGAAATTCACGAATGGGGCGCCCGTCTTCAGTGAGGAGGTGGATGACGCACTGTTTGAATACTTTCAAAGGGAGAGAGATGCCGGCCGGGCCGTCAGCAAACGGCTCCTGGCAGACGAGGCACTAAGGATAGCTGAGTCTAAACCTTGGCAACTTCAAAGCGTCGACACAGTACATCAAGCGATGGAAGCAGCAATTTGCAGCGACTATGCGTGCGGCGACCAACGACAGCCAGAAGGCCCCTGCTGACTGCGGCGAAGCTGTCACTGCATTCCACTCTATTGCTACTTTGCGAGCACGGCACGACTACACGCCATTCAACATCTGCAATATAGACCAGACCATGGTCAGAATGGACAACCCAGCGACCCGCACCAATAATGTTGCTGGTGAAAACAGCATCCGGATCGCAAACACCGGCTGCGCCCGTCGAGGCTTCACCGTCGTACTGGCAGCTCGCGCGTCGGAGGCGAAACTTCCGGCATTTGTCGTACTCAAAGAACCCACAGGGAGGATCCCTGCTCGTGCTTTCATGGCGCTCCCGCATACCAAATAAGTTTGGCGCATTTCCTAACAAGTTCTGCTTCGTTTCGTTGACTGTAACGCGGTTCTTTCGAAAGACGAAAGCATGGCAAGAGCAACGAGTTTGTAAAGTTCAACGTCAATGATATTCGAGATTCGCGACCACCGTAATCGCGGTCTGCTCCACTTTGCTATGACTAAGACGCGGTTGACGCACTTCCTGACAAAAGACAAAAGCATGCAGAGAGTCACGAGAGACGAAAGTTTGTTCTACGCCGAATCGCGACCGCCAAGCGCAGACGCAGAACTGCGGCACCGTAGCAGAACTGGCAGAACTGCAATGACGAAATGACCCACCCACCTTCAGAAACGTAAAAGCCCGACTGTGCTTCTGCCAGAGTAACTGAGGGTAACTGCACTAACGCTATGGCGTAACGCGTGAGGTGTGGACCCAACAGACGAATATGCCCTCGGTGCCCTGAGCAGGAGGGTCGTGTTCGATGTGCTCGATTGGATCCGAGTTCTCCGGCTTACCGCGACTTAAAACTGTTATCATGGGTCTGATTAGTAACTTCTGGAACACGACCAACCGAAGTAGTAGCAGTAGGCAGTAGTAGCTGCACGGCTGAATGTTGTTTGACCCCGTCGGTTGCGTAGCTGTACTTTTGTCCTGTTTCCGTTTTTGCAGCGAACATTCGCTTGACGTCGTCCAAAAATGGTTGGATGACAACCGACATATGTCTGGAATGGCTCAGCCATGTTTGGGGTCCCAACATCGACGACGTTCGCCGCTTGCTAGTGATCGACCAAGCGCCGATACACAAGACGAAGGCGGTCATGGACACTGCAGAAGCCTCCGCTACAGACATCGTGCACATTCCAGGAAGCTACACTGGAATTCTACAGCCTGCGGACGTGTGTTGGAACAAGTTGTTTAAGGACTCGCTTCATACGTCATGGGCGGAGTTCATGCGGAAGGGAGACACGACACCAAAAGGCAGTCTTCGGAAGCCTTCGAAGCAGGACGTCCTCAACTTCGTGTCAAAGGCCTGGGCAGCTGTGCCCGAAGACATGATCGCCCGATCTTTCAAGGGGTGCGGCATCAGTGGCGCGCTGGACGGTAGCGAGGATGGCTACCTGCACAACGGACTTGCAGGCATCGAAGCACCAGCAGCTTGCTCCAATCCCGAAGGTGTCAGCGATGAATGCGTAGACCTTGTCCTTTGCAGCGATTCCGAAGAGTCATTTGACGGATTTAGTGATAACGAGTGAATAGTGGCGTCTACCAGCAGAAATAAAAGAGCCAGGCTGGCTGCTTTCTCTGTTTCCACGGCTCTATGAGGCTCTTCATCGGCCGCCATCTTGATTTTGGCGCATGAACCTAACAAGCGCCCATAGTTGGTTTTACGCGTATGTCGATAAAATGGGGGTGGGCGCTTCTTCGGTATTTTACGGTAGATGCAAAGGAATTGCACTGCTACCATTTCCAAACATAGCATAGACTGCGGTCGGGAACAAAGTCACCCAACTTGCCTGAAATTCTCCACCGAGCTTTTTCAACATTGCGGCCGAGGTTTCTGAGGAAAGGTAGAAGCAAAATGTCATCTTTTAATCTGGTGCACCTATGCCTGCGAGACAGACACAAAGATGAGGCTAAACAGGTATACGTATTTAGTTAGTATTGATAATCTTAGATTATCAATATTACATAATAATGCAATGATAATTATAATACATAACAAAAGTTCTTTAAAGCTCGATGTCTATCTTCAGCATAATGTGAGCCGTGACGGCATGAAGGTTTTGTTGCAGGAAAGACCATTTCAAGATTTTGTTTTTTTTCACTTACCGGTTACGTGTGGAACGGGTTACCCCGTAGCGTGACGGGCATTGTCTCTTTTGCTACATTTTTTAGTGCAATTGATGAACTTTTCTTCGTTAGAATGGGCTCCACAGACTAAACTGTTAACTCCTTTTATTGAATACTTATGCCCATTTATTCGCTTTTATTTATTTATTTATTTATTTATTTATTTATTTAAGTACCCTCAAGGCCCTGACTTTTCATTCATTTTCTGCCTAGATCATGCCTTGGCCTTTAAAAGTTGGCTGGCAGTACCTTCAAAATAAATATATAAACAGAATATACAGGGTGTCCCCCAAAAAAATTCACATGGTTTTATTTAACGCAAAAATAAACTATAACATCACCAAACACTCATTGTTCGCCCAAATGTCCAGTCCGAACTAGAGTCACTGAATGTTCCCAGAGTAGTGAAACTCCCACCCTCGAGGCGCCAAGATGGCACAATCTTTTGATGCGAAAGCATCGACTGTCCCATGAGCGCAGCCAGCGTTGTCTGCAACCGCAAAAAACGACACCTAGTCCCATTGGCCGAGTGTAACGGCACCCTAAATGCCCATTGGCTGAGCGAGACGGCACCTAAATGCGAGTCATCAAGCACGCATGTTCAGAAATCAAACACAAAGAAAAGCGCAGCAACGCAGATGCATTGTCATGGAAGGCGTGGAGCCGGCGAGGTTCGCCGCGCCTGAGCAGTCGGGGAGCACGATGTCACCGCCGGAGCGCCGTGTGCGATAGGAAGACGTGGCGCACTGCTTGTAGGAATGCCTTCGCATTCCTACACGTAAGCAGTCTTAAGGGTCTCTGCCGAATTTTTTTCTTTACTGTGGTCATCATGAGCGTTTAGGAAGCATGTTTTTGCGTAAAAACAAACAGAAAAAAAACTCTTTTTGTAGAAACTTTTATTCGAGATTAGTATAGAATGACAGGAGCATGACATTTCCATAAAACTTTACCGTATTTACTCGCATAATAAACGCACACCCCACAACGGGCATCAATATTTGGACTTTTTTTTTTCCCTTCCCGTAATCAACGCACCTCCAATTTTCGGATCCGCGAGTCTCGAATTGCAGTCCAATTTAGCAAGCCACCAAGCCACGTTTTTTTTTGCCGCCAAGCAGTCAGGCCAAGTCAAGTCAAGTTAACCCTCTCTCGTAATGGCCACAAGTGCGTAGTTGCGGTAGTTGCTGAAGTGATCAACCGTGAAACCGAGTGTCGTGCACACTTGACGAAGCTTGGGTCGAGGAATTGCTGAGCCCCGGACATTCTTTGCCTATCGGATGCATTGATGTCAACAAACAAGCCGTCGTCTGTGATCGTGTGTGGTCCACTTTCAGACAGTGAAATCGTGAAAGTGGTTAGGCCTTATTTCACATACTCCGGGTAAATGTGTTTTTAGGGGCGAAGCTCCTTAGGGGCTAGCCATGTCCGTTGGGCGTCCGGTGCTCCTGCTCCTGCTCGTGAGCTAACATGCTCACGAGCACGTGAGCACGTGCTCGTGTAGGGCAAAAAAAAAAATATGATAAAAAAAATGATGAAAAAATGTTTGCGCAGTCGACAGGATTCGAACCTGTGCGGGGAGACCCCAGCGGATTTCTAGTCCACCGCCTTAACCACTCGGCCACGACTGCGGGACGAGTAGGGGGCTCTGAGATGTGGTAGTAACTCAAGAGCTGGGGATGTCGTGGATGAAACGTTGCATGTAGCCGCTCAACGTCTATACAGGAGAGGGCGCTGCGGTCAAATGCGTATATAATCGCGTTAAACTTTGCATGCATTGGCTGAACGTTTATAGACGAGAGGGCGCTGCAGTCAAATGCTCAAATGCGTAAATAACCACGTTCCATACCACACATTCTCTTTCTGACATGGATGAAAACGAACGAAAGGCTCGGCATGCTGCGGCTCAGCGTCTACGCAGACAAGCACCACCACAGCTTCGCCCCAATCAACATCATTCACCACGTGGAGATGCGGTCAATTTTTTTTAATCCGTAACAGAACGGCACAGCGAGGTGTAGGCCGAGAGTGTCTGGTAACCTCTCCGTGAACGAAAGTTGATCCGTGCGAGCGGGCTTCCGCGGTCGACGGTTGGACTTCGTCAAGTTCTTGTCTCCGTGAACGAAACTTGATCCGTGCGAGCGGGCTTCGGCAGTCAGGCAGTCGGCGGTTGGACTTTGTACGAGTTCTTATACGCGTAGTCGCGGATATACCTGAGCGTGCCGCCGGATACTAGCAATATATATCGCCTAAGAACAGTATCGTTGCTTTTCGTGCTGAGTGAGCTTTGTAGGGCGCTTTTCCTTTGGCAAAAGGCAACTCGAAAGCGCCCTAAAAAGGTTTACAATTTATAAAGCATGGTTACTGTGGCGCGCCCCCGACCAGCCGTGGGTGCACCTCCATCACTGGAGACGTGCCACAGTATGTACCTTGCCGTGTCATATTGGCACCTAATATGACATTTGTGCGAAGTGTGTAAATGCAAAAAATTTTACCCCATGTAATGAATGCCCCCCCAAATATGTGTCAATTCTTCGGGAAAAAAAGCGCGTTCATTATGCGAGTAACTACGGTAGTTTACAAGGGTCTGCGGCACAATTATTATTGTTTTTACACAACCATGTCTCACCGGTGATTTCAGGTAGCCTGTTCCGACCTGGGCGCGACCTAAATTTGGTGGTAATGCGCGGCGCATCCACATGGGAGACGGGGGTCGTCAGCCCTGAAACCCCTTCCACCGTATAAGTTTTGGTGTCAAAATGGCCAAACAAAGCCAAAATTAAACGGCAACAGCGGATGCTATCGAATGCGATACTCTGGCAACATACAGTGACTCTAGCTCGAACCAGATGCCAAAGTTACAAGTGATTTTCTGAAATTCTCAATTGTAAAATGGGGCCCATTTTCGCACATTTTCGATAACTGGCACCATAGAGCTCCGTGTATTATAAGAGGTTCATCGGCCGCCATTTTCACATTGAAAATTTCAGAAAATCGCTTATAACTTTTGAATAAGATAATGGTTGGTGCTAAAACTTTGGCTCCTCCTTCGGACCTCTAGCGATACATAAGGCAGAAAATGGGCGTTTGGCAGTGCATACCAGTTTTTTTGCGTGGAATAAAACCCCATAAACTTTTTGGGGGGACACCCTGTGCAGTCCAATCTCGTTAATGCAAACTCTCTTTCTTCAAACTTGTGGATAATTCAAACAAACATGCAGTCCCATCCTATGAGTCTCCATGGGGGGAAACTCACATTAATTCAAACTTTGCTTTATTCAAACAAATGTTTGGTCACCCTCAAGTTTGAATTGACGAGATTCAACTGTATTTATTATCATAATTATAACTGTAAATTTAAAATACTGAAGTCAGGACGAGCGCATTAATAGTATGAATCGCACGATAATAAAGGTAACAGAAAGACACACTTTGGATGTTCATGCCTTCCATCCTTTTGAGTTGCAAATTAAAACTATATGCTAGAACCTCAATTGACATGTTTCCAGTTGATGTGGTTTGCCCGGCTGTCAGATTCAAGAATGCGAGTCCCGTCTCCCAATTTCTCGCCTCTTGCGTTTACTTTCCCGCTCATTACGTCCAGCCAGCCGACGCGACCAATGCGACGCCCTCCTCCTTTGGCTGCCCCATCACTCTTTCACCTCTTGGCCTCTCTGTGCCGCGATTCCTTGCCCGGGCGGCAGGGTGGAAAAACAAATCATAATCACTATTTTCTACAAAAAAAATCAAGTAAATCTGATTCATTTGATTTAAATTGCTGTAGCTTGAAAAGAGAGAATCGTTATCGAAAGATGTATTTTTAAACATGGCAAATTAATTGACCAATTTGCCCAATCCCTGATAATATTGCGGAAGAAAGAATTTCAGTAAACTTAGTAAGCTAGAGCATTTTATTGATGCAAACCTGCGAAATTAGAACACAAACATGTTGATTTTCTTAGTTAAAAAGTTCTATCTGCTTTCTTTTTTGCGTTCTGATTTGCTTGCGATAGGACATTACTTTCTCTTGTTTTTGTTTCTTTCTTTCACATTATGATTAGCTTTATGTAACTGACGAACAAAGCAAAAGGTAGAAAGCTCGAGGCTCCGATTGCTCAGAAGAGCACTGCTTTTTGCTCGTGTTCAACTTGATCTAAATATTTCCACCTCGGTGATGATTTGATTTAAATATCAACAAATGCACATAAAAAGAAAGCATCAAAATGATAGGTAACCAGAAAATAAAAATATATTTTTGGGATTATTTTTGTGGGAAAGGTTTGATGTAAGCTATCATAGTCAAACTGATCCGATAAATAGCCTGATTTAAACCATCTTGATTTTTATTCTCCACCCAGTCGGGCGGGCACGACCTCAGACTAGGCTCGAAAGGGATTATGGCTTTTGTAACAGCCGACCGATTCTTCCATCTTTTTTGCACACCAGAAGCACGTGTGTGCTTCCGTTGTGCTCGATTTCCCCGGTTCCGTTAGCATCATTTCACGAGGTTTTAAAAGTTGGTAATCGTACACCGTGTGGGTGCGTGCTCATAAAGCTTCACCGCTCCACACCGGACCAGTAGCAACAGCGGCTGATGTGGGGAAGCATCAGCCCCCAAACCCCAACGGACTGTGCCAAAAAGATTATTATTAACCGCGCCTTTATCGAAAGGGTTTTCCTTAATCACTTGTCTCCTGACATCGGAGAGAATGTTACGAAAGTACCTACCGATACCCGAATAAAGTTCTCTACAGCCGTGGAAGCCCAAAGCAGATAATTTGCTACGAGAGAGTTTCTTCCTGTCTCACCCTTAGGCCCCAAAAGCGTTACCGATTGTTACATTGTCAGGTTTATGCACATTTTTACTGTGGTCTGCTGAAAAACGTATAGAGAAGGCTCTAGCATACTTCTAAAATCTAAACAAAATAAACTATTCTAATAATGGAAATAGAGAAGATATCCCAACGACAGACCTCATAAAACTCCCGGATAGAAGCAAATAAATAAAAAGTTATTTTTATGTGCATTTGGGGTTTCTAGAATTTTTATTGCGTTTTGCATAGGTGTGACAAAGAAAAGATTGAAATTGTAATCTTGAGGGACTGCAAGCAAAGATTAGTAGTACTATTATTATTAGTAGTGTCGGAAGAGGTATTGGAAAGAGGCTTGCCAGCACTGATGAACTCTTCCTGAGACGACAGCTGCGGCACAAAACCTGCAAGCAAATGCAGCGGGCATGAGTACAGTCCGACACAGCGTGTGTCACCTTGCAGATTTTGACTGCACCGAATCCCAGAGACCATCGTGACGGGCCTTTCGGCGCAACAGACAGTTCAGCACGCTGGCTGCGGTGACAAATGTAAACACTGTCGAAAGCATTGCACGTCCGGAATACTGAAACCGGGCCTTTGCCAACACAATGAGCTCGTACTCATTTACTAAACACCAAAAGGTTACGTCGGTCAAGGGGAACAGACCATAGGGAGGCATAAATCTGCGAGACACTGCGTTCGTGCAAAGCTAACCGCTTGCTTCGTAGGATAAACGTGGACAAAGCCCGCCTCAACTTGGAAGAAGCGTTTCTTTTCTTTGCACGTGACATTCTCGTGGCCAGTATCACGGCGTAAGCTGAGACCTGGAATTTTTGTTGTCCTGTTTTTCCACTCGCAAAGAGGCCAGACAAAAGGGGCAATTGTCCAATTCAAAGTCAGGTGCAAGAACGGAAATGAAGCCGAACATGACCAGGCAGGGTGGACCAACCTGAGGCCAAAGCTGTTCCGGTCTCCACGGTGCGAGTTGCCCGCCTGGCCTCGCAGGGACGGTCCTGCCAAGGAAGATAGAGGGTTTCATTCGGAGCACCCTTATTCAGAAAAGAACCTCCGTCACAGAGTACAGCAAAGAACAATTAGGTGTCATATCTCAAATCTGATACAGAGTCTCTGGTTTTGGGTGCTAACTTTCGGCAACATCTGGCACAATAAATCTGCACTTCCTTCTTAATGCAAAATCGATATCAATCGGTGACACGGATGTAACTCCGGCTCGTGATACGGTGACAAACGTATTCAAATAGGAGAGCAGTGGTGCACAAAAGTGAGCAAAATTGCGAATTAAGGGAACATTGGTTTAGTTGTCGAGTGGGGCAGTGAGTGCAGAATGCCTTCTTTTTAGGCTATACGAACCGCTTTTAGAGAAAGCCGCAAAAGCTACAACACTAGTGCGAGGCACTCGTGCAACAGACGCGAGCCTGGCTGTTTGAAAAGATAAGGGATGGAAAAGAGCGCAGGTGCGTTTCTGTGGGTGCGAAAACTCAAGTTGAGCAAGTGTTAACTTTGCTGCATAACTGCCCTCCAGGTCTTTCTAAAACGATTTACAAGTTTTCAATGATGCGTCGGAACGAGGCACGCGACACCACGTCACAGGAGCATGTGTGTCACTGCACCAAGGAACCGGCTGTCGCCTGCTGCGAAACCAACCAACTTCGGATGAACGTCCACCGCCGCAACATTGCCGTCTGCTAGAGCAGCGGGCTCTTCGGGAACAGTTTGTGAAACAACCGTATGCTTAATTTACCCGCAAATCTGTAGCGGATGCTACAGATTTGCCAGGGTGATGTTTCAAGCGGAAGCGGTCAATTACGTGGCTGCAATCGCCAACGGCCACGGCACTACGAGGAGAAAATAATCTGGACCGGATACGGATGTGGCGTCACTTTTTTGGTTTAAATATAATTGAAACTCATAAATTCGTCGACATTTATTCGTCGATTTTTATGTATTCTCAATAGAGATGGAATCGCTCGAGTGCAATTACCGTTAAAAGAAAACAAAACCCAGAACTACACTTTCTCGTGGACATCACTGTTGCTGTGGCGGTATTGAGGCCTCCGTGGCCTCGGCCATGGAGTGGTATCACGTGACTTGCTCCGACGCTCTTGTTGGGTCGCGGGGGCCAGAGCCTCCGCAGTTTGCCATGTTATTTTGAAACGGAGTACTGGCAAAAAAAGAAGTGCACCTAAAGAAGTGGCACCGCGACATGCTCTGAACGCACAAACGTAGATACAAGAAAGACAGGAACTGCATCACAACGTGGGTCCCCCTGCCATATTATTGACTGAACATTGTCATCACCATTCTTGGTCACCTGCTTCGGGTCTGCGTAACCACGTTAAAATTCCTTCGCATTATCACGCACATTGTGCTAGTGACCTTTGCCATGACTACTGCATATTGTCAGCATTTGTTTTATCATTCTCACTAGTCTTTTGCGCTGCGCGAATGTGCCAAGGTTCCCATGCACTTTGATTTCTGCCTAGAGAGTTTTCTTGGCCACAGTTGTGCATGCGCATTGGCCACTGTGCATAAACGTGACGCTGATGCCTAACGACTTCTATGTCACATGTCACAGCTATCACCGTGACTGTAATGTGGATTAACGCAGGACTGCTCAATTATTTTTTTCTTTCTGATACTCATAAATTTTTTTTTTTTTTTAATGTTGAAAGGCTTATTTAAGATTATATATTTACTTTTTTTCTCGTTCATAATTACTCTTTTGTTCCGGCCCTCGAGACTGCGACAGATCCTTAATCCGGCCCCTTAGTCACAAAGTTTGGAAACCCCCGCATTGGGCAATGTTGAGGCCACCATTAAACATGACATGCCAACCTTTCCCCTATCAACATCTTCAATCCTTCCCGCTCCGCAATTAGTATGAGGCAACACACTTTATATGGAAGCGAATAATTTGAGATAGAAACCTAAAATATGAAGTGTTTATTGCTTTCGGTGTACCTCTAGGCAATTGATGCAATGCAAACATTAAAAAAAAGTGATTTTCCTAGCGAATGTTGGCATCCCTAACAGATCAAACACAAGACGAATTCCATGTTAATCGGCTTTGTGCAAAGTATCGAGACACTTTTTTTTAGGAAGTGGAGATCTTATTAAACTAGAGACTACAAAGAGCACGGGCGAATTCGAGTTTTGCTCGTCAAATACCTCGCTCTTGCCGGCGTAGAATTCCCCTACTGAGAAGCTGCTCTTGTCCGCAAAGGGGTGGCAGAACGAGGTGCCCGGCTCTTCGGATGGCTTGTCCTGCAAGAATCGGAGAGCGTCTGCACTGCTAGCGGCTTTCGGGTGCAAAGGGGATGTGCGTTGCTTAAGGTGCATAATTACACTAACACACACTAGTAGAAGAATGCTTCCCAACAATTTCCCACAGCGTCATCCTACATGTGAAAACAGGCAAGACTGAAACGTCTGCCAGAAAGATGTCTCACTAAGAGATGGGAGCTTGGAATTTCACGGCGTCAAACATACACCTCAGTCCGAGCAACGACCTCCGGACAGCTGTACAAACTGGCTTACCTTAGCTGGCAGACTGTCCTGCCTTCAAGCTCTCCCCCGTGGATGTGGACGCAGTCCCTCTAGCGAGAAAGAAAGCCCCACCCAAGTTGTGGTTTGAGACACTCGTCCCAAACAACGGTACAGCTAGCAAGAGCAGGAAGAACTCTTTAGAGCGGTCGCTACGGCTCGCGGTTTGTGCACACAGCAACGTGCTGCAAGCTTCTAAAGGAATGCCCATCTTGAGCGAAGGGGTGTGGAAAATGTCAAGTGGGCAGTGAAGCTAAGGACAACGCAAGGATCCACAAGCGTGCTGCAAGCACGTGAGACGCGAGGACCTATACCACAGATTGACGGCACGCCAATCTCGCATTCTGAGGTTCAACGGTAGAGATCTCGGCACCACATCACGCGGCACACCGAATTAAAGTAAAAGACGACTTTTAATATCCCCCAAAAGAGATTCCAGATTCCCTCACACGCAACCGCTTGTCTCTCGCTGCTGCACCAACTAGGCAGTGCAGGCCGCAACCTAAGTCCGTGTACCACTGACCATGTACCCATTCGAGTGCACCCAGTTCCTCTTCCCTATTTGCAAAACATGCAACGTCTTTCGAGACGTCATTCAGCCAGTTCTTTGAGTGAACTAATGGTGGTTATAAGATCGATACAAATACAGTCTAAGCTCATTACAACAGACCTGGTTACAACAGACATTTGGATATAACATACTGATTTGTGAAGTTCGGTTGGTTTTCCTCTGCATACCATTGACTCAACTTCATATCTGCATACAACATACTCCTCTTATAACAGACTGAAATCTTGGTCAAAATCAAGGTCTGTTATAACGAGCTCAGACTGTAAGTGCCTCATAAGTTGATTGTGTTAAATAGTTTGTCAGCTGCCAGTGAGACTAAAACAACTACTCTTAGGCCACTCAATTTTATCCAATATTTGCCGCCATTTCCGAAAATAACTGATGCACCCGCATTTACTCCTGAGGCAATGCATACCAGTTAAAAATAAAAGACTCTACAAGGAAATGAAAGTGCATCACGAAAGATTGTGTTAAAAAGTACCTGTACTTTACTTCCAAAGTACATTGTATTTATAGTACTTTACTTCAAGTACTGTATCTTCCGGGCTATAGTCCGCACTCTGCGATAGTCCGCAGGGGCCAATTTAGGCTGGCAAAAAAAGTTTCTGCTTAGATAGTCTGCACCCGGTGCATAGTCTGCACCTGGTGCTTAGTCAACACGAAAATCTTCTCATACACAGCACACCTTGAGAAATGTCTAAACATAAATCCTCATTAACAAACTCTTTCATTAAAAAAATCTGTCACGTCTCATCATAATGAACAATCTTGAAAAACAACATTCCTGTATAGTCCGCACACGTAGATAGTCTACACAGCCTAAAATTTCAATCTTTAAACATGTGTAGTTCGTAAACTTGCTACTTTACTTGAGGTACATAACCTCCCATTTACTCTGTACATTACTTCAAGTACTTTTTAGGTGTACTTTATCGAACACTGTGTACAGGGTTTATTGTTGCACCAGGGGGATCGGTGGCTGAGAGGTCTAGCGCACATCAGCTCGAAGCACGTGGAGCGAAAGCTCGAGCTGCAGAACCCAGGAATCCTGGGTTCAATCCCCACCCCTGCCCGTTTCGATCTGGATGAGCATTGTATTGGCAAGCGGTCGTGTATCACTACTGCGTGGTGCACGTTAAAGACCCCAGGCTAGCGGTTCTACTGCACTGGCTAAATTTCTCATCTACAGTTGGGAGACTCGTCGCTTGTTGAGGCAGACCAAGTTCTAGGCTGTATAAACATACACACAACCCAATTTTTTTATTGTTGCACCATATGACTGGGTAAGTAGAGCACATTTATTGGTATTTGAGGCATGGCTAAGCATTTCCCTCTAGTCTTCTTAGCTTACGTCTGCTCAACAGTTTTTTTCCGTAGATGGTGCAGCCCAGAAGGGCATCCCATTGACTATCGAACAAAAAGTTTTCAGTAATTTTTGTACAAAATCATTGGTGGCCTCAAATATGAAAAAAGCAACCTACATAGGGCGGGCATTTGTTGGGAATTTTACGAGGGACAGTTGTACACCTAATGGAGGTGAACACAACCTTACTCTGAATGTGCACGCACATGATGTTGATGCGGGACTAGTAGTGCAAACTTACAGGGCGTCCTGGCTCCTCGTGATCTTGACAGTGCTGCAGTGGGGACCTAGGAGGATGGAATTCTGATGGGATTGCATACTTTCACACAAAATATCTACTGATAAGAGAGGATGAGCCAGGCGCACTGACTCCTTTCTAAAACGATGCACTTCGATCTACCAGAACCAGCTCACTTATGTTAGGCCAGTCACAACCTTGGCACGAGTGCCAAGCATGCGACTGTCCTCAAAATATTACGCCGGTGCTTCTTTCTCACAAGAAATTTGCGTGTAAAGGGATGTGAGCTTTTTTTCAGCACTGCAAGCCAGTGCCGTGGTTAAGCTTAAGAGGAAAGGAGACATATTTCTCATCCCAAAGGGTGCAGGAAGAACAAGAGCTCTTTATTGTTTCAGCCATTGTTTGCGTGGATTAATTAATCGAGTGCTCCAGAACGAAGATGATTCAATATGAGAGCTCTTCGGGCAAAATGTCTTTTTTAGTTTAGGAAAACAGCAGTAGTTGCTTCAAAATCTATACGGTGATGTTTGCTCGCAAAAGGTAAACTTCACGTGGACTCGACTTGTCCCAGAGAATGGCTCGGAGAACCTTTCAAAGTGACATATTGACAAGCTTTCTCGGAATACTGCGCAAAAGTTGGCGCTAACATATAACATTGAGGTTTTTTTCCCCTTTTTATACAAACAAAGCATCGACAAGGATCAAATTCTTTGCCCAAAGCATCTCGTTTGGAATCCCAAATCAGCACCTTCCCCCACACTAGTAGGGTCGATGACACCCTTTAATTCCCCCCCCTCAAAATACGAAGAAACCAGCTGTCGGCCGTTTGCAGTAACTGTGTTGCTCCCTGCGTGAGCGCCGACACAAGAACAAATTTGAAAGCGAGACTGGGCAAAGAGGAGTGAATGCAGCGCCGACAAGAGGGAGAGACAAAGGGGCGTCGGCGTACCCGGCTTCCGTTCAGACGTCCGAGAGCACCTGATGACGGCTGCCAGGCGCTGCTTGCTTTCTTCAAGCATCGTGGAAAGCTCAGCCTCAACCTGCTGCAGAAAAATCGCTCGAGCTGCACACTGTTCCTCGAGCTCCTTGTTCACTTCAGGGCGAAGGAAATACAAATTAAGCCGCATTTCGGTTCACCCCCCGAAAGACTGAGCTTCTAGCTTTTTATATAGTATTTTATTAATATTATTATTATTAAATCATCTTTTTTCGTTGGATACCCAATATAGTTAATAATCTTTTCTTGGTTAGATTCTCTTTTAATTTTTAACCTCCAGCCTGCTACCCTTTCCAGCTGAACTATAGGTGCTCAATAGTGCCCACTAACCATAGACAATATTGTTGCTGGCAGCTTCGTATGGGGATTCGCCTTACAATGCTCGATGATGACACAGTAGAGCGGATTCTTGGCAGATCAGCGAAGCAACACTGCCGGAAGCGGATAGGTTCGAAATTTATGAGTATGTCTGAATGCGAGATCTCTGGGTACCTTGTCCACAGCCATCTTCTGCACATGGCCAACAGGGCTGAGGAGGCTGGTGTCCAGGGTATCGTCTGAATGAGGGACAACAAACGGCTGTCACAGGCACTGCTGTCCAAAAGCTGGCCAACTTGTGGAGCACAACAAAACGACCATCATCCCTGCTGCCACTCAACCGCAAAACAAAGCACGAGTCGGCGAGTCTGCATGCAACCTCTAACTTAACGGCAAACTCAAACGTTTTCACCATGACATAGGTAACACAGAGAAGAGTTGCCAGTCTCCTTTTCTGTGCTACCTTCCTCATGGTGGATACTGTTACCAACACGCTCGTTTCGTACTCTAAACTTCTGCTTTGAATTGTTGCATCAACCGAGTGTCATTTCCAATTTCTAAAATTAATTTGCACGAGTTCTATTGTTTAGACCAAAAATTACTTTCGGCCCGAGCAAGGATTTGGCCCGTATAAAAATGCAGGGAAAATATAAGTACTGTAAACGACTTCATTTTTGCGAGAACCTAATTTTCGCGAATCACCTACAATTTGCGAAAAATAGGTCCCGTGAACGATTCCGGTAAAATGTTAACACATTGGAATCTATATTTAGATCCCACACAAATTATTCCAAAACTTCAGCTTTGACCTAAATCGCGAACTATTGAGCCCGCAAAAAATAAGCCGTTTACAGTATTCGAAAATATCTAAGTTTCAGCAAAATTACCACCAGCAAGTGTTGTGACACACAGTCATTGACATCAACTAGTCTTGACAGCGAGTAAGAATCTAGGGTGCTAACACTATGATTACCATAAGCGCAGTCAGAGTAGCACCTAGGCAAACAATTATGCCTCCACCTCAGTGCGAGCATAGCAGAAACTACCGTAACTCTGTTCACCCCTAAGCTGACAGTGGAATGGAGGCAACATGATCGTTGGGCCAGTGATATGCCCATCTTTTGCCATGTGATCAAGTTAAGGTGATGAAAGGGAGGCAGTCCATTGGTCCGGCAAGTGTGTAGCTCCCGTCGCACTCTTAGGAATGAACACAGCTTACGAGAGAAAGCACTGGGACTTTTTCGAAGTCCCTGTCGAGCCCACGCGCTCGTGCTTGAAGCTTCAGTTTCACTCGCGCAGAACGTGAGACAAACTACATGTACTGTGCATGGTGGTATGTTTAAAACCCATTGTGCTACAACCAGGATGTCTATGTAACTGAATATCCCAATTTACTTTTACAGGATTTTTGTGGCCATCCTGTCAAAATTTCCTCCAGACGTCCGGTGGAACAAAGCTATCTCAAGTGGCCAATGACGACGATAGTGAGACACCATACTTGTGACCAGTGACCTCACATGGGCTAAAAGAAATACTGAGGGCAAGAAATATCTCTAAGCACACTACCTTATTCTCAAATATATACATTTCTCACCCTCTCCTGCCTTATATTGAGCCGGCACTGCAATTCATTATAATTTTTGATGTGTTGACAGTGACGTTGGAAGCATATTTTCAGTGGGGGGGGGGGGGGCTGAAGCCAAGTTCCTTTTAGTGCTTGGTTCCGTGGCTTGCACCTGGCATGGACGCACAAGACGAGCGCTTGGTGTCTCCCCCCCTAAGTACTTCCCCCCCCCCCCCCCCCCCCCCCCCCCCCCCAATCCCATTCCAGCATCACTGCGTGTCTATGGCATTTCTTAAATTGGAATAAAACAAAGCTAACGTCAAGAGCAGCCCGGTCACCTGAGAAGACGGTGTCCGACAGGATCCCCAGGGAGGAGTTGCACGAGGGCCTGCCCTGCATGGGCACCGGCTGCGCATTCAGCCAGGACCTGCGCATGTTTGTGCGCTTGCATCAATCTCGTCTCTGCTGCAACGCGAAAGGAACCTACCATATTTTCTAGTCCCTAAGTTGCACCGTGTATAACTCACATCTCCTCCAAGTGGCAGTTTCCACAAAAAAGTTGGTACATCAGTCGCACCTTCTTGAACGCAACATTTGGGTGAAGTGGCCATTGACCACTTCACCCGAACGCTGTGTTCGGCTGGGACCCGTGTTCTATCAGTGAGCTACCGATTGAGACCCAGCCGAACGCTGACGCGTTGTCCCATTTTGGGCCTCGCGTTTGATCCAGGGAGACGGTGTAAAGAATTCAGTCCACGGACCTTGTGTTGGGTAAACACTGAGCCGTGTGGCAAACAAACTGGACAAAGCACACCCTATATTTCAATCACCTTCCAAATAGCGCACATCTGCTTGTAGCTTTCGACTTGGTCAACCGTGGGACTCGTAACTGTTGACGGGGAAACATGTCAAGCGGGTGATGTTTTAGTGTTTATTAAAACAAGGCGATCAGTTTCTTTATCTCGAGGTTTGCGTGCAGCAAACTATACCGACCCTCTGCAGAAGCTGCATAGGATGTGGAGTGTCAATCTGTTGTATGTAAAAATGCCACCTAGAAAACAAATACCAACAGATTAAAGACAAAAAGAGAACACTGCACAAAGGCTGGACTTTACAATGTCCAGCCACACCGAACACTCAGATTCTGCCTCAAAAGCACCAGATCTTAAGAGAAAAGAAAGATGGTGCAAAGGCCTCACACATTTCCGGCAAAGACACGAAGGAACTCTACAAAAGCTTTGTAGAACTGGCCGGCATTTCGTCGGTAAAAAATTGTGTAGCAAACTGCTTGGTGCTCCACGTGAAACATTCTGGTATCGCTTTGGAACGTTACTAAGCCCGACGCCTACGCTCGCGACGCTCTTCATCGGTTAACAAGTGGCATATAAAATTGATGGCATTTCCTGGAATGAAGATACAGGCACTAGACGGGTCTTAATTATTGGAGTGTCCAGGATTCCGTCCAGACGGAACGTTGACCACCACTAGAGTTTTGCCCAAGCCCGGTGCGCTCATTGCCAGTGGCACCATCTAGGTGCAATTCCCTTGCGCACGTCACGCCGCCGCATGCCATAGCCGCGCTTTCTCCAGTCCAGTAAGTGTAGCGCCATCGGCACTGCCCTTGTGCCTCGTCCACGACAAGATGACGAAGTGTGACAGAGTCGATTCCGCAACACAAGCCGCAAGTACGCCGCCACTTGCATGCACCATGGAGGTTCGCGTGAAGTTTGTGACGCTCCATCTGGACGGAACTTTAGTGGTGGTTATCGTCTGGGCGGAACGCTAGCCACAGCCTTTAATTAACACGATACTGAAACAAAATTCTAGAACCTATTTTACTGTCTAAATGTCAACCACAGTCTGGCCACACCACGTCGCTATGCATTCAAGAGCAGCGCTGCTCCATGGAAGTTTGGCGGCAAGCTGCGTGCGCGCAAGCCCTATTGAACTGAATTTTCGTTCTCACCCGGCCTACTCAAACCTTGCGGGAAGGGAGGTGGGGGTGGGGGGAGGGAGGGGTAACCAAAAACGGCTAGGTTGTAACGCGTTTATGACACCAAGTGGGAGAGCTGATAACCACACCGGCCCTCAAGCAGCTATGCCAGTGCTGTACCAAGTGACGTCATTTGGTACAGCTCCCGTGATGCATAGCACTCTTCGATGGCTGATATTAAGTGCTCGCTGGAATCGTTCCTTTGGAACCAGAAATGTAGTCATCCCTTCAAAATACGAGCATGCGAATGTCATTAGCAGATTGAGGTGATAATGTTTAACTTATTCCTGAACGTGAGGTATATATTAAGTTTCGATTCAGTATCCCTTTGAAGCCCGGTAGGCATTCCAGAACCTCCCACACTCACCGGAATCAGCCAATCAACATTGATCACGTGACCGTTCCTCCAGACAATCAGCGTCGAGCTTTGCAGTCGATATTTTGGGCTTCACTCAAGCCCAAATGAGTTTGTTTGCAGGCCGAGGCGACGAGCCAAAAAACGTTTCACATTACAAACTCCGGGGCTCGCTGCGGCCGCCCCGCTGTTTCAGAGCCTCATGTGAGCCCAAATGTGGCATCAGAGATTAACTTGAGCGTCGCATCTGCTCTGCTACTGCGGGCCCCACCTAGAGGACAGACCAGTCGTCGTTCGCTGCTCTCAAACGACCCTGGCGTTTCCCAGGGCGCAAGATATTACGGGCTCGTTCCCCTCAGCTTGCAAACAAACTCTGAATGCAAAGTGATCTCCAGTGGCCGACCAGAGAGAGCAAGAAAGCAGCCGGCAGTTCAAATGCCGCGCAACGGCAACGCCATGGCGCCGTCCCGATTCGAAGCTGCTCACCTCGTTCGATCCTCCATCACCGTTGACGTGGCTTGGGGTGTTCTGTGCAGGTTATTCAACTGCGACAATGAGGTGTCGTCCAAAAAGTGCTTCGACGACATTCTCTTTAAGGAACGACGTCGAAAAGACGTCAAATTGCGCGGCAAACGTGACGAAAATGAAGGATCTGGATAGTGAAGCTGAGTGAAGCTGGTAAGCCCGGATTGAATTGGATTGTTGCTTGCGCTATGAAAACATAGATCATATAAATAAAGGCAGTGAAATGTATTGGGCGGACGCGTGTGTCACCTATAGTACAACATTAACATTGTTTTGATGTTTCATATACCGCATTAATTTCACAAATTTTCTTTACATTTAGATTCCGTACGTACTATTAAAGGGATTGTCCGGTCAAATTTTGTATTCGAGAAAACAATTGAATATCGTTGTTATTGCCTCGAGACGCATCGTACGTGCAATATCTGAATTCCCCTCTGCGTAAGTAATTGAATTTACACTGCTCCAATCGCATTCTAGCGTAAACGCTGCTTTCGTTGGCAACATTGAAGCTCTGATGTCACAAAACACAAAGCGAGCATTTCTGTCTCGTCGGTTGCCTGCGAGTGAACGCCTCAGCGTGCTTCGTTTTTGTTGTTGTGCTCGACTTGTTTCGTGGTTGGGTCGTTGGGTCAGTTGGGTGCCACAACCACCGGGCAGCACATGCGAGCCAAGACATGACGTTCCATTCTTTTCCGCGAGACGTACAGTGACGAGCAAAGTGGATCGTCGCCGTGCGTAGGGACTAGGTTCCCGTCAAGATCGAGATCCCGTTTATGCAGCAATCATCTCGCAGAAGACAGCTACAGCTGAGCTCTAAGCGGACAGAAGGCTCGTAAGCTGAGGTGTGATGTTGTGCCAACGATATTAAACTACGGCCATCCACTCCTCGCCCAAATCGGATCAATCAATTTGATTATGCAACGAAACCGAAACCAACTGCTAGGCCATCTGGAAACGATACCAGAAGTTGTATTTAGCACGCGTGCAGCCCGATTCTGTTTGACCCGAGTGTGAAAATGGAGAGTGACTACGATTCACCCAGCTCGTCCAAGTCAAGTGACGACATGCATTTGAACGATTCGCCGTTTGCCTTCGACCCGCGGACATCGCCTCTGAGGGAACAACCCTAGCAAAAATTCCCATAGAGAATTCCCATAGCCTATCGGTTTATTGACACCTATGGGTGTATCGGCCTATGGGTGTATCGGCCTATAGGTGTATGGGCCTATAGGTGTATGGGCCTATAGGTGTATGGGCCTATTGGTGTATCGGCCTATAGGTGTATCGGCCTATAGGTGTATCAGCCTATTGGTGTATCGGCCTATTGGTGTATCGGCCTATTGGTGTATTGGCCTATTGGTTTATTGCCATATAGGCCATCTGCATGAGCACACAGGGTATGGTGGTCCCTTTATACATTTTATTATGCAAAAAAGGGTCTTGGGGTGCACTTGCTCCTGTTATGAAGGCATCTGGATGCTGAACACTGTCACAAACTGAGTCTTGAATGTGCCAGAGCATAATGGCACACTTCTTGCTTGAAATCCTGAAATGAGCAGCAGAACAAACAAAAAGAGTTAATTGGCGGCATGGCAGAGGTGGAGGATGATGTCACCACAGAAAGTGATTAAGGCTAAAGCGATGAGGTAGATGACTGGAGCATGCTGAAAATTTCAGACCGAAGAAAATAAAATTAAGAGGCTGGATTTCCATCGTTTTCTGTCTTCATCATGAGCCTAACTGCCTTCAAAACTTATCAAGCGTCAACCTTCTGAAGAACCTTGAAATTAAATAATGTCAAATTGATATCATCTTTATGTTTGTGGGATTCCTAACAACGGTTCATTTAGTTAGGACAACATATACATAGGATCGATTCGGGAAGGTCAGGGGATCAAAGTTTGCCCTGTTTGCCTTAACAGTACCATCCAGTCCACTTCCAGAACTTCAAAACTAGTCGCATGCTGTCACAAGTTTCAAAAGATGGCTATCCTTTTGAATCATTTTGACTGCAAAGGCATAGTGGCTCTGCATGAACCGAATACTATGGAAGTGTAACTTCTTAAATGAAATTAAGTATGATCAATGTAATCAATTTATAGTGGGGCCACATCAGTCCACTGCTAGACCAGTAAAACATTTTCTAAAGGAACGGATTGAAGGTAGCATTAAGGAATTCAATAAGTGTGCTCTGTTGACATAAGCTACACTTTTCAAGCACAGTTCCAAACATAAGAACAGGTAAAGCAAGCAGAGAACTAGTTAAAAAAAATTAGCTTAACAAGCAAAAGTGTGCCTAGAAAATAGGGAGTTTTAGAATAACGGGCGCTACTTGATCTCGCGATACGGACGGCAAAAGCGTTTCTCTGCCGGGGACTCAAAACGCAAGCATCTCGCACTTCTAGCGCCACCAAGATGTTGCGATAGCTTTTATTATGAAGTTAGAATGTTATATCTTTAAAATTAAACAAGCTTTTCGTCTGGAATAACATTTTTATAGTTGTTTTATACTCAATGCCGTATGCCTCTGTCACTGCCAAGCTGCTCTGTTGTACTTCCGAGGCCACGACGAACCACTACCCCGGCATGTTTACATTTCTGCCGCGATCGTAAGTACACGCGCTTTGATAGCTTTGAGCTCTGAATCCAGCGGAATGTGGCATTTTCAATACGCTTTGACTATACCAACCGCAGTCGCGGTCGCTAAGTGCGACTCACGCAGTCCCGAGCGGGCGGCGGGCGTCGAAGACGCGATCAACGGAGATGTCGTGGGCGCCGCCATTTGCGGTACCCACGCTATTTCCGAGAAATAACGGGCCCCAAAGCCCAAGCCCCAATGCTCCTTTTGGGTCTGCGCATTCGCAGTAGCTTTGAGGTTGCGGACGTTTTTCTATAACTCCCTAATGTTCATAACTTCCACGAGTCTACAGGGTGGAACAAGGAGACGGCAGGCTCTTTAAATCGACCGGAAAATTCGGTTTCTTAACCTATCGCGCTACGACTTTGTGCAGCGTTGCCCACAGATGGTGCATTTTTTTTTGTAAAATTTGCAAAGAACGAACTTACCTGAGGAAAAAGTAAAGAAAGAAAAAGGCTTAGCTCCTATGGAAACGCAGCGACGCCACCGGTCTTCAAACAACACGACGCCGTTTCGCACGGGAGGCAAGAGATGGCGCAAGCGGTCGCGACGCCAACTGCCGCCAACGAACGAGCAGACGACGCCGAGAGCCAGCGTATTTAGCAGACAAGGAACTGCAGTTGCTTGTTGTTACCGCGCCTGTTTTTGTTTCTGCGACTGTCGCCGCCTGCGGAACGCGCGCCGCTTTTGAGTAGAAAAGATGTCTGCTAAAGACGCTGGCTCTCGGCGCCGAATGCTCGTTCGTTGGCGGCGTTCGTTGCGCCATCTCTTGTGTCCCGTGCGAAACGGCGCCGTGCTCTTTGAAGACCGGTGGCGTCGCTGCGTTTTCATAGGAGCTAAGCCTTTTTCTTTCTTTACTTTTTCCTCAGGTAAGTTCATTCTTTGCAAATTTTACAAAAAAAATGCACCATCTGTGGGCAACGCTGCACAAAGTCGTAGCGTGATAGGTTAAGAAACCGAATTTTCCGGTCGATTTAAAGAGCCTGCCGTCTCCTTGTTCCACCCTGTACAATGCAAACAAAGACCAAAAGAAGCATGCTTACCAACTGTGTTGAGTTGCTCGCTGGACTGTCGCGTCCTGGGCCTTCTTCGCTCTTCTCGAACATAATCAACGTAAGAGGAAACTTCACAGATAAATAAACTTGAATAAATTAGCACATTTCCATGTCTAAAAGCATCCCGCGACAGAAACGCACCCGACACACGATAAAACAATGTCGGGGAAAAAAAAAAAGTCGGCTGTCGCTAGCGATGGGGTTCTGTAACTAGTACGAGCTCGATATGGATAGATAACTGGGCAAGTTGGTGAGAATTCATGTTGAGAGACAGCGCGACCGGGACGTGGACAAAAAGACGAAGAGAACACAGGACAACGCTTGTCCTGTGTTCTCTTCGTCCTTTTGTACTCGTCCCAGCCGTGCTGTTTTTCAACAATACGAGCTCCTTACAAAATCGAAACCGAAACTGACCGAATCGCGATAGAGGGGTGCCGTAAAAATGTTTTTACAAACTTAGGAATAAAAGAGGGTGAATACAACTATTGCTATAAGCACAGGAAACAAATATGTAAATCATGACTAGTACCGACTTTCCATTTGTTTCGGGTGAAATGGAGTAGGAAGTAGATTTCTTGTTTCAACCCATCAAGATATTTTCTTCATTTTTCGTGCAGATTACTTTTATTTACACTCTCCTTACAGTATTTTATTAGTAAATTATTTTAACGCACCAGGCTCCCAAGTTTTATTTAGAATATTGCCCTTAAATTCATTCAGAAAAGCAAGCATTTCAATCTGCAATTATCCTCTAAATGTGACTGTATGCGAGCCTCTTATTCTAGCATTAATTTGGAGCTACAAAACTATATGAATTTTTATAACCCATTGATGTACAACGATGGTGTGTTATGTAACCTGGGCTTAAACCATTTTTTGCCATTCGAAAATATTGAGAGAAAAAAAGCGCAACATTGTCGCATAATTAACTTGACTAATGTACTTTTATACATGTTGTTCTAGTGTGGACACATCCGTGGGACGTGGAATAGATATTTGCATCACACAGCCCACACAAACTATTCTGACAGACATATGTCTAATTGATTCCTATTGCTCAAATAGACATGCACAATTGGTTTAGACATTCCTATTGAATGATTCGAGGTTTCCACTAGTCAAGGAGGCATTCCTATTTGGCCGACAAAACTTTTCGTTTGACTGATAAAATTTCCTAATGGTCCGATAAAGTCCCTATGGGACCAGTCTAAGTTCCTATGGGACCAATTGGAATGCCCATTGGACCGATAGAAATTCCTATAGGCCCGATAGGCAATCCTATGGAACCGGTACACACTCCTATGGGACCGATACACACTCCAATGGGACCGATACACACTCCTATGGGACCGATACACACTCCTATGGGACCGATACACACTCCTATGGGACCGATACACACTCCTATGGGACCGACACACACTCCTATTGGACCGATACACACTCCTATGGGACCGATACACACTCCTATGGGACCAATAGAACATTCCTATGGGACCGATACAGATTCCTATGGGACCGATACAGATTCCTATGGGACCGATAGAAATTCCTATCGGACCTATAGAAATCTCTATTGGTCCGATACAAATCTCTATCGGAATTTTTGCTAGGGAACCAACAGCCTCATCACCGCTCCAGCGGATCCGCCGACATGTAATAATAATAATAATAATAATAATAATAATAATAACGGAGAAGGGGAACAAGAAGGACAAAGGACAAACACAAATCTCCAAACACAGCTAGGTGACTGGTGAGCGACCGAAAAAATCCGCCTGGTCCGGGTATCGAACCTGGGACCTCTCCATTACAGGTGGAGCGCTCTACCAACTGATCTGCATGACGTGGTTTAATTTTACGCCATCTTCACCCCTCTGAACTAAGCCTGGTTCTTCACAGAAAATATAAACGCACATTGCGGAGGGCTTTACGGCCATGGCGATGCACTTGTTTTTGTCGCTCGTTTACCGACGCCCGCTGCAATGGAGGCCAGCAAATCTATCGTGTTGTCTGCTACCAAAGCAAAGCGGAGTGTAATACTTCAGAAATGGCTTTCATCGTTGCAATACGACACTGAGACGGCAAGAACATCTTCATAATTCGATATCAAGAAGTTAGGTTGCTTACAAAAAATTATTTACTTACTTGTAAGCATAAATCTAGCGTCATGTGGAGTCTCCATGCATTAGTCCATAGCAACGTCCCTAGCAACGGTTTGTTTGGACCCAGACGCCTTGTTGTGACGTCATCACTTACGGGGTCAATTAAATCGGTCTTTTGCTATGTTTTCCGCGTCCACTGGCTTCTTGAAGTGCTGTAATGTTTTGCAATTGACTGGGCAACTTTGCTGTGGCAGATCTCCGCGAAATAGAAGGTGCAACGAGCCACGACTACAGGGCCGCCGAGCGCGGACAGTTTTTTACGCGCGCGTCGATTTCACGCTCAGAGTACTAGGATCGCTTAATTTTGAAATCAAAGATGCACACATCCGACTGTTCTGGACAGCGAAGAAACTTGAACGAATCACACTCGAGTTCTAACACAAATAATGGATTGAATGAAATATCAATTAATATTCGCCTAAATATAACTGGGTGGTTTCATTTGTATTCCGGCAACGAGGTGCAGTCGTATTTTTTTATTTTGCCTCATTTTTTTTTATATTTCGTGGCGCATGTTCCAAGAATAACAATACTTTTTATTTTAATGTCCTGACATGTTTAGTTTCTGAGAAAAAAAGAACTCAAAGAAGCGGGAAAGAACGACGAGGTTTTGACGATTGTCGTGTGTGGCGTTTTTTAATCGCTCTCAATCTCAAAGTATTCAAAACAGAGCGTCTATATGTTTTAGTGTGATATACATGCAAGTAGGTAAAACGAAATTAAAACTACTATTTATTATTCGTCGCTCCAATCTTTGTAAAAAAAAAACACCAAACATGCCTCCGCGAACAACTGTGACCTAAATTGCGTTTTTTTTTTTTTTTTTTTTTGAGTCGACTATGTTTAGTATTGATTTTAAAATAATACCACGTGTAGAACATTTTATCGCCTTCCAAATTAAGCAAAGTTTGTGCCTTTATCATGTACGAGTTCTGAGAAATAAATTATGAAACAGAGAAGGTTTTCACTTTTCGTTCAATTTCAACACTGTGTATAAAAAAAAAAAAAAAAAAAACATTTTTGATTTTTTTTTTTTTTGCGTCGCGTTCTTTTCACAGCTTTCTTTTACCCAGAATACCTTCCGTAGAGGTATTTGCAGTGGTTTTGAGTTTTAAGCCTCTAAATAAGCAAAAAAAGAGCAAATGCCGATGGTGGGTTTATGGGTTAAATTGACAATTGTCGTTCGTGCTAACAGTGTCGCGCTCTGTACCTTGGTCTCTCGGTGTCCTTGTATTCTTTACGTTTCGCCTGCCAGAGCGCAGGACTTGTGCAAAAGGTATGGTAAACTGACGTCCGCGGGGGAAAGGACGTAAGTACCCATGTTCGCACTGCTGCGAGCGTGGCGGGGCGGGCGTGCAAACTTTGTAAACTCCGCGCGCGCGGGTGTGCGTGCGTGCGTGCGTGCGTGCGCGCGTGTGTGTGTGTGTGTGTGTGTGTGTGCGTGTGCGTGTGTGCGCGCGCGCGCGCCCTCTGCCTTGGAATGGCACAGGGTTGTTACCCGTTCTTGTATGTGTATCTTTCTGTTTTGAGTGTTTGTATTTATTTTCCCGTATCCCTTTCCCCACTTGGCGGCGGGCTAGCAGGCGCACCTGCGTAAGGGTCTCAACCTTTCTGCCTAGCCTTGCACGCTGTTGAGTGGGTATCGCAATCTGTACAAATGAAAATTATTATTATTGTTATCGTCATTGTCGCAAGGTTCGTGGTTAAAACTAGTCCTACAGTAGCGAAAACAGTGGAGAAAATTCAAACGCTCCTTGGTGAACACGGCCGTTCATTGGTTGTTGCCTTCTGGACGCAGCGGGAGACGCGACGCCTGGACGCAAAATATCTGGCTCCTCCAGATACGTCGGAATGCGCCTAAAAACGCTGCGTTTCGTCCCAGCGCCGGAAGTGATGTCAAAGCGCAGGCGCAGACGCGACGCAGACGCGGAGAAAAGCGCGCCAGGTGGGCTAGCCTTTAGTCGGTCTCTACGCTGCAAGAGCCATGTTTTTTTTCACGGCCTGTGAACCAATGTCCCTGTGGGGGCACAGGGGGTCTGAGGAGGATAAACCCACCATCAGCATTTGCTCTTTTTTAGCATACTTATAGAGGCTTAAAACTCAAAACTAGTGCCTATACCTCTAACGGAATGTATGCTGGAAAGGAGGGTGTGAAAGAAAAAAAAAACGCAAAACGAGAAAAATTAAAAAAAAAATATTTTTTTTATACAGCATGCTGAAATCGAACAAAAAGTGAAAACCTTCTCTGTTTCATAATTTATTTCTCAGTACTCGTACGTGATTAAGACACAAAATGTGCATAATGTGGAAGGCAATGAAAGGTTCTACAGGTGGTATCATTTTAAAAACAAAGCTAAACATAGTAAACTAAAACAAAATCCGCAGTTTAGGTCACACTTGTTCGCGGAGGCATGTTTGGGGATTTTTACAAAGATTGAAGCGACGAATAATGAATAGTAGTTATAATGAAGTTTTACCTAATTGCATATATATCGCACTAAGAAAATATAGACGCTCTCATTTGAATACTTTGAGATTGACAGTGATTCAAAAACGCCACACATGACAATCTTCAAAACCTCGTCGTTCTTTCCCGCTTATTTGAGATTTTTTTTTTCTCAGAAACTAAACATGTCAGGACATTAAAATAAAAAGGATTGTCCTTCTTGGAACATGCGCCACAAAATATAAAAATTTGAAGCAAAATAAAAAATGCGACTGCACCTCATTGCCTGAATCCAAATGAAACCGCCCAACTATATTTTATCCTGAACTCAAGTTTTCACAACACAGACTACTGACACAGACCAACTTGGTACTGCATAAAACATTTACTAATTTAAATATTAACGTGTTTTTTCTTTTTTTTTTTTTACCTTTGAGCGGCATTTTTACTGACGTCAATTTTCGGGTGCATGCGAGCTTGTAAAGAGCGGTTTATGTGAGAGTCCTGAACAAACTCCAGCAGAAAACCCACGGACAAACTAAAAGCCAAATTCCGAGGACACCTGAGCACTTCTTATGAGTTGTGAATGCGAAAGCATAAATGTCGTTCTTACGCTCCCTTAGTTCGTCTGCGCTGTACTGGCGTGGAGGGCCACGTTTTGCTACCGCCGAGGTTGCGGCCGCCGACAATGTACAGACTCCAGAGTGTCAAAAAAAAAAAAAAAAAAAATTACAGGGTTGGTTTTACCGCAAAAATAAACTAGGCATCGCCGAACGCTCATTCTCCGCCCAAAGGTAGCGCTAGAGGTCACAACCAGATGCAAAAGTTTCAGCCGATCCGATACCTTATTCAAAAGTTATAAGTAATTTTCGGAAGAAAGGTAAGAGCGTTAAGCGATGCGTAGTTTAATTTTGCGGTAAAAAAAAAAATAATAACCCGTAATTTTTTTTTTTTTTTTTTTTGTGGCGCTTTGTAGATACCTTAGGCGGCGCCATGTTCCTCGGCACCGAGAGGAGCAGGGCCGACATGCTAGAAACAGTGTCTCATCTGAGACTGGGGGAAAGAAAGCACTGCCAAAGCCGGCGCACGAGCTGAGCGGGAGGGGCTCTTGCTGCATCTCAAGACGCTGGCGCCCCAGCTTTTGTAGTGGTTTCTTTCACCGATCTCAGCTGATACGCTGTTCTAGCAAGTCGGCCCTGAAGCGGCCGAACTGATATCACATTACCTTTTCTCAAAAAGTGACACACTTCTCATTCATTAATTACTTTTAAAACAAAATAAAATAAACATTTTTTTTTCTTTTTTGTTTCTTTTTTAGAGTAAAGAGACGACAGTTAGAAGGTTTCGCACGAATTGAAGCAAGAGAGACATAACGAAAGTCTTCTCGGCACTGACATCACAATGGCTTCCGGCTGGCCGGTGTGTGGCCGCCCCACTGATCTCTCAATACAAAAAAAGCAAAACAGAATAAGGGGACACAGCAGGGACGGCGCCATGATTTTCATAATGGGGGTGCAGTGGGGAGGCGAACCAAATTGGGGGGGGGGGGGGGGGGGGTGCTTTTTCGAGTTAATGGTTATCATAAGGCTAACGGAAAGATAATTAGTAACGAGGAACAATTGTTGGATTGGACTGGGTGTGGGCATTGCCCATACCTGCAGTCCGCAGGCGAGCCACCAGCTCGCCTGCGCACTCACTGTTTTTTCATGGGTATGAGCTCAGTTTATTTTATCTTTTTAGACGTATTTACAGCCAAGTTTTCATACAATTTAATTTCTAAAATATTCACCTGCATTTACAATTTTACACGCTACTATCCTCCGTTTCACCTTACGTCCAAACGCAGCGGACGCTGCGAGCCATCCCAGCCAATCCCGCTCTGTGGACGTAGCCGGTGATACGCTTTCCGCGCGTCGCTGTGCCCCCTCTCCAAGGTCAGGTGACACTCACACGGCATTGGATTGGCTAATCGTAGCATCCGCTGGGCTAGGACGTAAGGTGAAACGGTGTATAGTCCAAAGTTTAATGCAGGTGAATCCGCCAGTTATGATGGGCAGCAGCAAAGGCGTTGCAGTGGCTTTTTCCACAGCGAGAACCGCCAAGCTCATGAGCCTTTCGTCGCACATCCTGTTTCTCAGATACGTCTTCAGCCGACGCAGGCATGAAAACGTACGTTCACATGCGGCACTTGAGGCCGGAATTGGAATCCTGGAAGGGCTACCTGAAACTTGCCTAGAAATTCAGCAAACATTATGGCGGTTGTCACCTTGCATCGGTTCTTTTCGTCGTACATCCCTCCAAAGCTTTAGAAATCAGTTTCATCTCAGCCAACAAACTATCCCAGTCGCATGAGTGATGGCTTGCGAGCCTCTCAACCAGTGTAATGTCCATGAAACGATCATGCTGAGGCTGGAAACAATTAAGGCCTTTGGGAACATCATCGTTCTCGCCAAATCGTCGCTGAAGTTCTTCGCACATCATATCCAAGATGGGAAGAAAAATGTGCACTCGATAGTCATTTTCGGTACAGTGGCTGGTGTCTTCCCCGGGCAGCGTTGCTTCTGTCCCATACTTTGCAAGGTGTGCAGGCAGACGACTGATTCGTCGATCTGGACTAATACCATCATTTTTTTTTTTTTTTCAAAGCTTACGCATTGACTTTAAATGCTTGTGAAGTCCTACTGCCGTCCTCAGTTTGCTGAACCGCTCACATACTCCAGTGATCATCATAAATGCTTGAGTAAGATCGCATGTTTTGTTTTGTAGGTAGTCTGAGATGACCTGCAGCTCGCCCAAGACTTGGCTGAAGATGGACAAATGTGCAACAAACGTAAAGTCCATCAGGTGAAAATTCCCACGTGCTTCCACCCATCTTGTTTCGGCGCTTTCTGCAATCTGTGTGAGCGTAACAGTTCAACAGTCGTGCCGCATACCTGCTTTTGGACTGCGAGAAACATTGCTTGACAGAGACAGACATGTACAAGCTTTCAGTTCACAGCACAGTTCAGTGGGCTCGGCACTGGCTACGAGGCAACAATGACTAAACCACTCGTCCTTTTATATTAGGTCCTGACAACGTTGCTGATCTGCGCGGATCTCGGAGCTCTCAAGAACCAACGCATCACCAGTGTTTCCCATGGTGACAACGCATGAGGAGGCGTCGACCAGATTGCATGCATATCTGGTGGATCGGCACTTGCCGGATTTGCAACACTCATCGCCATACGCCATACTTCAAAGGGCTCTGCATGATTCGTCGTATGGGATAACTTCTTAGCAGCCCATTAGACTGATCCTACAAGTCCGCTCCAACAGTACATCCCCATGCCTTCCAGGAGGCGATCCCACTGGATCTGGGTGCAAGAAGGGACCCCAAATCGTGACCTGCACTATATATTTGACCTCTGGGCCAGCTGATGGGGGCACTACAGCAGCACAAACAGAAAAGGGGATTAGGCCTGTTACAGACTATAGCATCACAAAACCCAGAAATACCTCCATTCATTCTAAACCAGTTTTAGAAGCCACCCAAGCACTCAAAAACGACCTTTCAGTACTTCCCAACTCTGTCCTCGGCAACAAGTCAGGCTGCAATCTGTGCATCATGGTTTTTATCGGCTTTAAAAAGGTTTGATTAAATCCTCTACATTGCACTAGTCCGGGAGGCTCAAAACTGAGGTCTCTATGGAAGACAGCTTCACCTCATCACAGCGTTTATGCAAGACGGACAATATCAAGCTTGAGTCGAACTGAACTAGGCCCAGTTAATGGCATTGGCATTCCTTAGATCTCCGTCCTCTCACCAATTTTTCACCAATGTTGTAGCCAACTTTTTCTCACCTCAAGCAATCGGTGCTGTTTTTGCGATATATTTCAAGCCAGTACAATGACGCCTCTGAAATTCAGGAAATCTATGCCACACCCCTTCAGACCGCACTTCGGTGCACAGGGCAGCCTGCTCCTCATCCACCATGAGGTGTTAGCCAACTCGCCGAAGTGCGACCCAAGAGTCATAATGGCCGTCGACTTCAAGGGAACTTTCGACGTCTCTATTATGCTTCGAAACGGAGCACTAGCACTGGGACTTTGCTCTCCAGTATGCTAACACAAGGTATTGTTATTCCCAGGGTGGCCTCAGTCGTGTGAATGGCCACAGACGTCCCGTTTATGTTTCGAAACAGATCATTAGCAGTTAGAGTTAGCTGCCCACAGTGCTGACACACGTTATTGTTATTCTCAGAGTGGCCTCGGTAGTGTGAATGGCCACCGACGTTCAGTTTATGCATCGAAACAGATCATTGGCAGTTAGAGTTAGCTGCCCACAGTGCTGACGCACCTTACTGTTGTTCTCAGAGTGGCCTCGGTCATGTGAATGGCCACCGACGTCCAGTTTATGCTTCGAACCAGATCATTGGCAGTTAGAGCTAGCTGCCCACAGTGCTGACACACGTTATTGTTATTCTCAGAGTGGCCTCGGTTGTCTGAATGGCCACCGACGTCCAGTTTATGCTTCGAATCAGATCATTAGCAGTTAGAGTTCGCTTCCCGCAGTGCTGACGCACGTTATGGTTATTTTCAGAGTGGCCTCGGTCGTATGAATGGCCACCGACGTCCAGTTTATGCTTCGAAACAGATCATTGGCAGTTAGAGTTAGCTGCCCGCAGTGCTGACGCACGTTATTGTTATTCTCAGAGTGGCCTCGGTCATGTGAATGGCCACCGATGTCCAGTTTATGCTTCGAAACAGATCATTGGCAGTTAGAGCTAGCTGCCCGCAGTGCTGACGCACGTTATTGTTATTCTCAGAGTGGCCTCGGTCGTGTGAATGGCGACCGACGTCCAGTTTATGCTTCGAAACAGATCATTGGCAGTTAGAGTTAGCTGCCCACAGTGCTGACGCACATTACGGTTATTCTCCGAGTGGCCTTGGTCGTGTGAATGGCCACCGACGTCCAGTTTATGCTTCGAAACAGATCACTCGCAGTAAGAGTTAGCTGCCCAGTGCTGACACATGTTATTGTTGTTTTCAGAGGGGCCTCGGTTATGTGAATGACCATAGGCGTTCCCTTTAGACTTCGAAACAGAGCACTGGTACTGCGATTTCGCTCTCCGCTGTGCTAACACACGGCTTTGTTATTCCCAGAGGCCTCAGTCATTTGAATGGCCACAGACGTCCCATTTATGCCTTAAAACGGAGCACTGGCAGCGATCTTTTGTGTCGTTTTTCTTAGACAAAAAAGAGCTTATTTGCAATCAAAATTCTATATGTTGCGTAGCAAAGATGTTTAGACAGCGGGAAGGGCCAATATGGCATCTGATGTCTTTGCCGTAGATGGGCTGCAAACTTTTGTTTTCGCGAAGTTGAGATCTATACTGGTGATTCATGGCACAGTGCAATGTATAGACCAGCTTAGACATTATCGCAACAAAAATAAAAAGTTTGTCTGGTGGCTGCATATCGAAATGCTATACGGCAACGAGCAGAGAAGCATGACAACATGAGACACGGGAGGTCAGTGGTGGACAAGAACAACAATCCGATTTTAAAGCATATGAGTGGTCCTTAAAAGGACCGTTTTGTGTTTCGAGATGTTCCACGCTTTCTCCATAATGGCGGCGTTAAGCTTCGTCAAGGGGCTCGACACCAGACAGGTCACTCTCGGATGGGGTGTCCTCTCCATTCAGCTGGATGACGATGGGCTGGATGTGGGCACTTGTGGCACCGCCTCGTCGGAACGTTGCGTCAATGTCAATAACGTGCCTGACAGCATTAATCCAGTTGTCAGTGGTGACCTTGTCAACTTCTTCGTTGAGGAGTGTCTCCACGTCGACAATCTTGAGCGTCGTGTTTCGAGCAGCAACGCCGTTCTTGACCTGCGTCCATATCAGTTCAATGGGGTTGAACTCGCAGTGATACGGTGGGAGCCTGAAGTGCAGCCAGCCGTCTCGGCAGCAGTGCCCACAAGATACTTTAGGTGCTGTGGCTTCAGCAAGGCCACAATGTCGAGCAGCTGCTTCTTCGGCATCTTGGGGTCCCATGAAATATTTTTAGACGTCAGCCACTGTCGGATGTCGTCCTTGCGGGAACTCGTCGTCGGCACCGCTTCCAACCGCCGTGAGTGGTAAGAAGCGTTGTCCATGACGGCTTCCTGTCGGCAGTTTGTCGAGGACACCGTCGAACCACTTCTCGAAGGGGGTACCATCCATTTCCTGTGATAATCGCCGGTCGTTTGTCCACGGAACGCGTCCAGGCAGCCGCCGACGAAGCCTTCATCGTTGCCGATGTGGGTGACAATAAGACGCTGGCCCTTCCCAGATGGCTGCTTGAGGCCAGTCGAGAGACCACGCATGAAGGCGTCGTAACACGAGGCCACGGTCGTGTCTACCCATACCCTTGAGACAGTGTGCCCTGCCGTCACCCACGTTTGTGGGCATGTAAAATAAAGATTTATTATTATTACTATTATTATTAACATGACGAGCCCGCGAATCCAGTCCGGCTCAGGATAGTGGCACTAAATAAGCTTCGCTTCAGAGTAACGACACTTACCCATCTTGCGGTTTAAAGTCATGGTTGCCATTTATCTCAAGCATTAGAGAGTTTTAGTAGATCGTTTCTCACTCCGATAACGATACCCGATACTGCGCCGGAGCCAATAGGCCATATGCAAAATCCTTGCCAGCTATCATCATCATTCCATTAGGAGCCGCCATATTTGGGGGTTTATCACATCTTCCAGTTGTGGACGAGGCGCATCTGCATTTAACTCGGTTTTCATGATATTAGGGCAATTTATTTGTACACTCAACGGGTTGCTGGTTTCTTTCGGTTCAGAGAAGAAAAGAAAGACGGCCGCAAAATTCTGGAAAAGGAACTGTCAGCAAAGAGGTCGCAAGCCTCGTCACTCAAGCAGTGAACTGGGCCATCCAGGTCAATGAACGGTATTTCTCGAAGACGTCCTGTGAAGGGTTCGTACTGGACTTGCAGCAGGTGATCATATTTTACTTCTACGGCTTCCACTTTGCCGGGACTATTGTTTCTCGGGCGAAACCGTCGGTACGGGAACCCCCCAATATGGAGGAAATCTGATAATTGATCATGAATTCACTAGATGGCGCTTCTTTTCGCAAATGGTCTATAGAGAGTTTTAGTAGATCGTTCCGATACCTCCGACCCCCCCGATAACGATACTATATATGTAAGCGCAAAGGCGGAGGCAGAGTATCGGGTATCGTTATCGGAGTCATCGGAACGACCTACTAAAACTCTCTATTACGCATGCGCTAGAGTATCGAGTGTTTTGGGCCCAGGTATCGGGAATATCCGGAAATATCGCGCGCACTCCCGTGCCTCGCGAGAGTTGACGAGATCCGGCAAGAGCTGAGCGATCATGGCCGCTCCACTCGAGCCTCGCTCTGCCCAAGCGGGTCGAAAACGGTTCACGATCGTCGAGGATATCCTCCTTTTAAGGGAAGTGCTTGCGATGAATCCCTTTGTGAATTTTACGCGGTGGGACACAGTGGCGGCCAACCTGAATGAAGCATTGGGGAGGAACTTCAGTGTTCGCGGAGTGAGAGACCGCTGCGATCTGCTCCTCGGTCTGTTCAAGCGAGACGACCGCACAAACTTGAGAAAGTAAGTAGTTTTTGAGTCCCGTTTGAAAGTTCAGAAGCGTTTTAGCTAGGGTGCCTTCATGTGCGCTTTGCTTGGCGTGATGACATCTGGCCATTTTGTTTCGAACGCTTATTTTTATTTTTTGTTCTGAAGCGCGTGAAAGAGCGTGTCCCTGCACGCGCTCGTGGTGCTGACTGTGCTACGGCGACATTTTGTTTCCTGCGATTTCTTTCTATTTTCCCTGTGAGCGCGTGCTGTCGGCATGGGGTACTTCAAACGATGGCATCACCCTAAACAGAAGGACATTGAGGCACTCTAGTTTTAGCATACTGCCATACCCTGTCCAACAGCTGGCGCAACTGCGAGCTAGCGCGAGCTTGTTGTTTGGAAACCTTCATTGAATGGCCAGGTCCAATAAAGAGTCAGTCAATTGTCAACCTACGCGTTAAGAAAAATTAAAAAAAAGTTGTTTATATGATGCTATGTGCATTGTTTTCTTTGTTGTATTTTTCCAGCAACCAGGCAGAAGCGGTACAGGGAGCACCTTGGATCGCTGGAGAAGAGAGCAGAAGAGGACCGCAGAATAAAAAAAAAACTAGAGATCGCTCTTGAAGAGAGGCGTCTCGCCATGGAGGAGCGCCAGATAGAGAGGCGCCTGGCCATTGAAGAGCGCCAGGTGACCTTAAGCGAGGATCGCTTAGCGTTTGAAAAAGAAAAGTTTTATGTGCTGCAGGAGGATGCAGCAGAGGAGAAGAGACATCGTCTCCAACTGCAAGAACATTACGTTCAGGTAGTGAATGGTCAAATGAAAAAGCAAAGTTAAGTGTGAGCAAGCGGTATGACATCCTAATACGCACTACAATAAATCTTTCATTTTATTAAACAATGTAGTTGGGAGGAAACGGCAGAGGTAGGCCCGTTCGACTTACAATACAAAGAACTATTTTGAGTGTAATATTGAACAGACAGCAAATGCTATGTTGGCAATAACAGGCAAAGCAATAACATGAGACAGTCAGGGTGCCGAGCAAATTAATCTTTTGAAATTCCCTGACCTTTCCAGGTTTTCCCTGACAATTAAAGCTGAAATTCCCTGACCACTGTAGAGGTGGTTAAATATGTAAAACCATTACAACACAAGGCATTGAGCACAGTGAGGATCATTTTGCACGGGCTTAATCTAACTTGCATATTCCGAAATATTCGGGTTCGTCCAGTCCGGAATAAACGAGCGCTTTCTTGCCGCCAACATCGTCGGTGAAGAGCTAGGCCACTTCCGGAAACACGATGAAATCATGACGCTCAAACACACACGTCAATAACCGAATGGCAACATGGCGGCCAGAGGCACTTTCGGATACTTTCGGCTTGGATTGGAATGGGGTCTATTCGGCTTTCCCATTTGTTACTAAACCTAGTAGCTCTAATTTGATCTAGCCTAGTGTCGCGCTCTCAATCCAATCCAATCTCAGGTGTGGACTGGATTTGTCGGCTCTTCCCTTTGCATCGGGTAACACTCTCTACATCGAATGAGCAGAGCTCGCGCTCCGCTCTAAGCAGCCCCAAGTCCACAAGTCTTCGCTCAAAGCACTCGATGGCACTTCCGGCTCATTTTCCCTGACTGGGCTCGCTTTTTGACAATATCCCTGACAATTCCCTGATTTTTTTCCGGTAATTAAAACTTCCCTGACAATTCCCGGTTTTCCCGGTCGCTAGACACCCTGGACAGTAGACAGTGCAAAAAGCTTCCTGCCCGGGGATGGCGACGTTCTGGGCCGTCCTTATAGTATCAGGGACTCGCAGCGCGCTACACAGCTCCGTTAAGCCCATCTGCTCAAAACGAAACTGCTGGCGGAAAGCTTCACTATCTATGTGGAGCACATCCAAGTAGCCTCGCCCGGACCTAAACCTCCGCGGAACGGGGTACTCCATATCCAGAAAGGAGAGTTCTTCGATTTCGTCCCACCTCAAAAATGCTAAGGCCAAGGGATCCTCGAAAACGCACGTTGCCATGGCTCAAGTTGGTCACTCGCTCGACTCGCTCACGCCCGTGCCACCCGTGCTTCCTATGGCTTCCCGTGACAAGCCACCGGAGGAGACTAGATTGGCTTGTCTCTACTTGGCTAGATGTAGCTTGCTGCTGCATTTCTGTAATTTCTGCAACTTATAAAACTTAATTGATGTTTTTTAATTGTATTAAATGTAAGAACTGTTATTTTTCCTTCGGTGAAACATTTTTCTTTTTATTCGTTATTTTTCATTTTGGAAAGTGCAAATCGTTTCCACCAGGGCCTCAAGCGACCGTATCGGATGTATCGTCTTCAAAATGGTCTACTAAATGTGCATTCTTGTTCTGTGTATCGGTATCGTATGGTTATCGTATCGTTATAGGGTATCGTTATAGGAACGATCTACTAAAACTCTCTATTTATGGTGCATACAGCGCTCGAGGCATCGAGAGCTCGCAGTCACGGGACACACGCTTCCGGCGTGCGTCCCAGTGAGTCGCGGGCCGCATGCTGAACACGGGCCGCGTATTTGAGACCCCTGGTGTCAACGTTACTAGAACAACTCAGTTAGGAAACTGCCATGAACCTGCTTTGAAAAAGTGGCTTCGATTCGTACTAGAGAACCGAACTAATAGCGATCGCAGCGCCCCCATTTCTCCCGTAGCGGCCACTCCGGGAACTGCACGTCTGCCCGTATCGGTTCAGGTCGAGTTGCGCAAGGGCTTGTGGCGCCATCTCGCCGTGCGATTTCGTAGTCCATGTTTCCATGTTTTGCCTGGTCGCTAAAGGGTGGCGCTGTTATCGTATTTAGTTTGGTCTCCGTGGACGCGAGCGGTCCGGGTTTCAAGGGTGAGTTATCAAACTGAGTGTTTTAGTAACGTTGCCTGGTGTAGTGAGATACTACCGGAATTACACCGCCCTACACTTTTCTGCACCGGTGCAGGAGGTGCACCTAAACCGAACGCAGGGAGTCTTAAAAAGCGTGGCGAGCCCCGAGCCTCTTATTCTCGCAGCCAATGAGGTGGCGGCATTCACCGATCAAAACGACAAGCGTGAACATAGTTAGTCCTTTCTTTATTAACTAGGCCCTGCAATCATATTTAAGCGTCTACCTTTTTTGCAGTTTCCACGTCTCTTGGTGTTCGGGCAAGCCAGCGGGCACGGAGAGAGTAACTAAATATCAGTGCGTCATATTTTAACCGGACGACGCGGAAACCTCCAACTACGGGGGCGACCCGCGGTACCGAAAGCGCGTGAAATGTGAGGTATTTGGTCCTGGACTTACTACTGGTCAGAGCCGCTAAAAGCTTCTTTTTAGTCGAAATACAAAATATAAGTGGCGCGAACCGTTTCAATTATTTATGAAAATAGTTTTTGTTCAGTATTCTAGATCATAAAAGAAAGAAATGCAGTTTATAAAGTCCGGAAGCCAGAAATGACCCGTCGACATACCCGCCACCAAGCGGTAAAAAAGGCGGCGCATACTAGAAAGGAATAGTGGGATCAGGCTCCGACGAGCGGCGAGCGTAGAAATGTCCCGGATGTACGCGGCGGCGCTGCGGTCGTTTACGGACTCGAGGATCCGACCGGTTCCGAGCGTTCCGAAGGCCTTCAGCGAGCAGCTTTGGCTTGCGGTTTGGCCCTTTGGCGGTATGGCAGCGCGAAGTGGCTCCCGTTCTAAACTGACCTTTACCCCGTGTTTGCTGTCGTTCGTGGCCAATGAAGTGTCATGCCGAATTAGTGTTTAATAGCGCAGCAAATGCAATGCAAGCCGCCCTGGCTGTCCGCTTCATGCAGCCTATCCAGAACATGCTTTAGTGGCGCCCTCTCGAGCCGTCGACACGGAGTGCGGCAGCCGTGAGCGCTCGCTGTGCTCACTACCCCTCCTCTAGGTCACGGCCACTCAAGCAACCAAGGACGTCACGAAGGAGATTATTTTTTGCTTGTTTTTGTAATTTTAATTTGCCTATAACTTTTAAGCTAAAGCGAAATTCGAGAAAAGAAAGGTTTTATTAAGTTACTATGTTCAGTGCGCTCAGGTTCGGTGCAAATTAAGAACCAGTAAAAAAGTCCTTGCAGGGCCCCTTTTACACTCTAAGCTAGCTCGGTAATCTATACACGAACTCAACTCTGTGACGTCACGGCGCGGTGGTGGCGCGTCGGGCGCAGTTCCGGTCTCAGGCTGTGGGAGAGTCCCCATTACAGTGGCTTAAAGGGGGTAGTGTAACGAACGAAACCGGAGAAGCGGCACAGCGTTGGAAGACGGCCGCGGGTGGCGCTGGCGCTTGCAGCACCGTCGTTCCGGCTATGGCTCCGGCTTGGCCGCTTGGTCAGCTTGGCTCCGGCCAGCTCCGGCCGATTCGCAGCTGTCGACTACACTGTCGTCTGCTAGTTTCAGATTTTTATTCACCTTCAAACACAAATCATGTCGTTGGAAGTTCAATGGAAACAAATAATTGTTTTTGAGGTATTTATATTAGTTATGAAGCGTGTTAGGGTGCCTCTATCTGCCGGCCGATTGAGGCACCCTAACGGAGCTGCGGATCGAAGCGCCACCTACACCGTCTTCCAAGGAGCGGCCGTTCCCGATGCATGGTGGAGGCTGCGCGGTAACTACACTACCCCCTTTAAGGCACCGTAGTCCCCATGCCAGACGTGTATTCCTGCGTTGTTTTGAAAGAAACCAGACAAAAACCTGCCTTCTCGTCAAAACGCAGCGACTGGGGCCGTACCAAAAGAGTCGAGAAAGGTTTGAAGGTAAGCTTTCATGTGCTCGGTTCGTCCGAGAATCTGGATATGTGGCGTGAAAAGGGAAAAGCAGACGCCGTCGTACAACGATTGCTTGGGCGGGAAGCACTTTGGGTTGAATTCACGAATACTTGTGGTCATCAGATTTATTTGTTTTGTTGCAACATGAACGCCAGAAAACCGTCAAGTTGTACGGACCACCTGCGGACTACGTTCAGTGCGTCTTCAAGTACAAACGGCCGCCTGATCGCTCGAACTGCCGTCTCCTCTTTCAAGCGTCTCTGCTTGTCGTCTGCTCTCTTAGACGACGCCGGCCCGTAGACCAAATGTTGGCCCGGTACTTGCGATAAGTAGTAAGTGCAGGCCTCAAAAGACTAAAGTTTGAAGGTTGGTAAGCAGGATCGATGTAAACAGTGGATACAAGGAGATGTGACCATCACCGACTTGTTGTGCCTAATTCACTTGGTCCGATTCTGCTTGCGGTTTTCAGTATCGACGTCGACCATCTCGACTACGGTCCACGCTTTTGCAGCCCGAGCGGCGTCGCGACTGAAAATTGCGAGCGAAATCTCATCATGCGAATCAGGCTTTAGCGTACATACTGCGGCGTCCACGTGGAATGAATCGCCACATGTCACATTATTCACGCGAAGTTTTGCGGTGTATACGAGCCTCGGTAATTTCGCTGACGCCGCTCAAGTAGTCAGACATCGCCAGGAAGACGTAGAATCAACAATTCGAACGCGAAAACGGGCAGGGGGACTCACACCGATGCCGACAACATCGCATTTCAATGGTTTGTTTATGGGCGACGGCGAGCTTCTCGCCCACACCCCCATCGCGCATGCGCGGCGCCGGTGGCGTCCGCTAGGGGCGCTCCGGTTTGTTTGTAAACATGAGTTGGTGTATAAGGTATAACTCTTAAATCGGAGTAACCTATACCATAAAGGTTACAACGGCAGTCGGTTTAATGTTTAAATTATTGTCGTCAACACTGTTACAAGACACAAATTGAAATCCACAAAGCCGATCAATCCGGGCAGCAACTGGGAAGACGACGAAAGCGCGCGTGGACGTCAGAAGACCGTGTTGTGGTTGAATAATTAGTGGGTAGACACACAGAGAGTCCACGCGCGCTCTCGTCTTCTCCTCTCTTGTAGAGACAAAGGCAGCTCTGCTTTTGTCTCCTCTGCACTTCTCGAACGTGCCACGTCAGATGGAGACGTAAATGCAAAACGAAGCTGTGACAGCCCGGAGCTTGCACGAGTTTCCCGTCCGCCAGCTTGAAAGACGTAAGCTACCCACTAATCCTTCCAACCAGAGCTCGGCATTCTCACGCCCCTTCTCGTCTTCTGCTCTCCCTGAGTTTCTGCCCGCCGTCCGAACTTCACGGTGCGTGAACGCGACACCGATGCCCAACGACTTCGCCATCATTGTACTGGTCCCCCCCCCCCCCCCCCCCCCTCTTCTCGTTATTTCCTAGATGTAGTCTGTATTTGTTTTTCGCCTTCTTTATCGTAACATTTTAGTTGTTGAGCTTTGATCTACCCGTGTTTAGAATCCGCGCACTGCTATCGTATATTTTCTCTATTGTCTTACTTTTTCGTCTCTTTATATCTGAACTTCTTATGTGCAGCTTTTTTTACGTTTGTTTCGTATTGTTTCGACGAATCTATTTGTGTGTTTTGTTTCAGGTGGAGGGTGTTGGGACTTGGTCCGTTCCAAGAGTTAATCCGTTCTTTTGCATTGTTTCGACAAATGCACTTGTGAGTTATTATTCCAGAATGAGGGTACTGTGACTCGAACCGTTTTCGGAGTTCAACCGTTCTCTTGTCCCATTTCGCAAGAGGAAAGGTTCCTGATTACGAGGCTTCTGGACATCTAGTAGCCGCCAATGTGACGCGAGGAATGTTTAGACCATTATTTTTTTTCTCCAATCTAATATTTTGTAGATATATCCCTCGTGCTTTTCTGTCTATCGTAACACTTTTGTAATCTTTAAGCTCAAGTCCACCCGTGTTCGAAATTCGCGCACTCTTTTTGCATATTTTTTTCGTAGCTTTTTGCCTATCTACGTGTGAGCTTTCGGTGTGCAGCTTTTTTACATTTTTACAGCGGAGCTGTTAACGGCTAGTTTCCCCAGGATCGTGTCCGACAGCAAAGAAATGTCAACACAGCACTCTGGACAGCTACCGCCATCTATAAGCAACGGCGGCAACGGTGGTCTTGTTGCCGCCGTTGCTTATAGACTGGTTGCCATTGTCACTCATAGATGGCGGTAGCTCTCCAGAGTGTTGTGTTTGCCGGTTGTCTGGTTACCGCCGTCGTTCGTAGATGGCGCAAACCTTTCCAGGCCTTTCCACTCTGGATTTGCCCACTTGCGGCCGGCCATTACTTCATTCCTACCGTAGTACAGCTTCGCTGGTCTTCCTTCTTCACCAAAGTGGAAAGGCTGAAAGTTTTTTCATTATTGTTCACACAAATACTTGCATGCTGCGGAAGGTGGAAGCCTCCTCTTCCACCGTGATCTGGTTTGTGCCACAAAGTTGAAGTGATCGGAATGAAAGAGTAAGCGAGTGTCGACCGAGTTCCAATTACCACTGCCTAAAAGCGCCCACGAAGAAAGCCATGGACGATGCGGCGTGTGCCATATCACAAATAAATCGTGCAAGTTTTATTGTGGCCACTGTATATCCAGACGACCGTGCAGAAGGTATGACGACCGTAGCCGTAGCAAAAGCATCGGTGGCGAAAGGAGAACCGCAGTCAGTGCAGGTCAATGAAGCGGTACCTCGCTGGCTTGTCTGGTGCATTGGCTAACTTGCCCTGAACACCGATGTCCTCGTAGTGGTACTCGATTCTGTATTTCAGCAACAGCTGTAGAAAAAAAAAAAAAGACATACGCAGGAGAGGTAAAGTAATGTATTACAGAGTACAGGCTGAAACATTCAGTAACGACGAATACGAGTTTACAAAACTTCTGCTGAACACACAAAGGAGAGATAAGAAAATTTCCGAGGACACCTACTAAGCACTTCTTCTGGAATTGTGAATGCGAAAGCATGAATGTCGTTTCTCTGCTCCTTTAGTTCGTCTGCGGTGTACTGGCGTGGACGGCCACGTTTCGCTACAGCGGCCGCCATTGGCTATCTAGGAGCCGTTTTGCCCAGCTAATAAAAAAATAGACATTTCTTTTGCGTTGTTTTTTTGTGGTTACAGACGCCATTGGCTCTGCTCCATGTGATAGTTTATGCTTTCGCATTATAATATTACGAAAAGCAATTAAATAGAGTTGTTGAACAAATCACTATGTTCAACTTGAAAACTGCATGTGCCCGAGACATACCGGAAAAAAGTCGCCCCTTTGTTGTACTTTACGTGGCAAAGGCAGTAGTAACACAGAACGTGATGTGTTAGTGTGGAGAAGCCGCGTACAATTGTGAAGAGTGAATGACACGAAGCGGTCCTGTGTCGTACAAGGTAAGCGCGTGAGCGCTCTATGGATGTCTTACTCGTGGGTGCCATCTTCTGCGGTTGCGCTGTAAATGCGACTTTCTCAAAGCCTGTTGTGTGAAGGCCCCTACGTGCAGTTGCGTTTGAAAGCGTTTGAGTGTGTTTGTCTGCGTTTCGTCGAGAAACGAAAGTGAGTCACCGGCACATCTGTGCTGCGTATGAAGCGTGGAATCCAATTCAAGGAATCACCTTGGCACGCGACATTAAAAGCAGGGATGTCCTGATTTCTCGCAGCCGCAACGCAGTCAAACGCACCGCTCTCAGACGAAAAATCCCCGCCCCTGCCCGTTTCGATCTGGATGAGCATCGTACCGGCGTGCGGTCGTGTATCACTACTGCGTGATGCACGTTAAAGACCCCAGGCTGGCGGTTGTACTGCACTGGCTAAATTGCTCATCTACAGCTGGGAGACTCGTCGCCCTTGGAGGCAGACCAAGTTCACAACCCAATTTGTTTTTTCTCAGACGAAACTGTACTCTCTCTGTCGTCGTTCCAAGCCCCCCGCTTGCGTGCCTAGTTTCCTTTCCTTCCGCCGGGTGGCGATCCCGTCACGCGTGTCTAGTTTCCTCCGGCTCCTTGGGGCGGCGATAGTTCTCGACATAGGTGTGCGCACCTTTCGTCACGATGACCACCAATCAAGACAATAAATGTTTTCGTACCTTTGTTCAAAATTCTGCGTCACGTCTGTGTCGTGTGCTAAACAGCTTCGCTGGTCATCCTCTTTCACATAGTGGAATGGATCATGACGTTTTTTTTCACTTTTTTTTTTTTTTACAGCGGAGCTGCTAAGGTCTAGGTTCTTTAGTTTCGCGTCCGTAAACAAATAAATCTCGACACAACCCTCTGGACAGCTACCGCCATCTATGAGCGGCGGCGGCACATGGTATACAGCTTCGTTGCTCTTCCTTCTTCACCAGAATGGAAAGACTGAAAGTTTTTCTTTTTGCTCTTTCTCTGGGCAAGCCTGGAGCGCGCTCGTTTCATGGAGTAAAGCGTTGCTGTATTTCCTGAATACGTGATGTTTTACACGTGGAGGAGGTTCGGCTGGCACTCGTGTCCAATCAGGGAAGAGACGAGCGCCGCGTCAGTGTTCGACTGGCAGTCGGTCTGTCGACTTTCGTTGCTGGCACTGTAGGCTGAACCGCATATAAGCGATTTTGCGAGCGACGAGACGAGCGACGGCGCAAGCGATGAGAGTCAGCGACGAGCAACGGAGATTTCTCAATGTCGCTCGTCGCGTCGCTCGGTTTTTGGATTTCTAGAAAACGTCGCTCAGCGCCTTGGTCACTTGCTCCCGTCGCTTTCATCCGGTTTGCCTCGTCGCGCGACTGACCGAGCGACAGCGAAGTGGGTCGCCGTCGCTTGTCTCGTCGCTCGCCAAATCGCTTACATGCAGTTTATACCTTAACCGGATATGGTTAGCTGCCAGCCATATAACGTATTTTGCGTTAAAACTCAAAAGAACATTTTCTAAAATTACGCAACGCAACCATATACAGCTGGTGATACAACAACAAACCGAATATATATATATATATATATATATATATATATATATATATATATATATTATATATATATTTCGGTATTATGTTATGGATTGTGGCGATCGTCAATGAACACGAATAATTTAGAATGGCATGGCAACCGTGTGACTGTTTTTTCCTGACGCTGTTCTGTAACCAGATGCTCGTCTCATGGAAGCTAGCCCTACAAGACACACATATGGCTCTGACCAGACATTGCGCGTTAAAGGGTTCAACCGCCGTATGCACCGATGCAACCGCACCGTTCGGAGCTTTCAGAAACGCGGCTGGTTCGAAGCGTCCGAGCTTCCTGGGGCGAGCACCCTGGCACCTAAAAGGCAAGGCCTGCGCCAAACGTCATCACTAGTGGATCCACACATCACCGCCTAGCTCGCGTCAGTATCGCCGCCGGCGCATCTCGCAACATCTCACGACGAGCGTAAGGCTAACAGGCGGCGACGCCAAGACGGACGCCTTCGTCGAGCTTCAGCGTGTATTGGGGCAGGATCCACTAACGATGGCGTCACGGGGAGGCCTTGACTTCTTGGCGGTACTCAGTCTGCCCGGCTCACCTTGACGAGCATGATCCAGACCTCGAGCTCGGCCATCCGCCTGCCGAGGCACATGCGGGGCCCGAAGCTGAAAGGAAGGGAGGCGAACGGGTGCAGCACCCAGTCCTGGCGGCCTTCGTCGTCGCGCTTGAGCCAGCGCTCCGGTAGAAACTGGTCGGCGCGGGTGAAGTTCTCCTCCAGCCGGCTGGCCACGTAGTTCTCGGTGAACAGCGGCGTCTGCGCGAGACCAATGCGTCGCCATCGTCCGACGTCTCGCGGCCCGATGGATCGGTTGGTTGCGCGGGGAACAACGAGAGCCACCGAATGTTCCGAGTCGCGTCGTAATCGAGGGCCTAGCCCGCTCACACACTTGCGACGTTTTAGGACCGTATGCCTCGAAATCTCTTACGACGAAGGTAACGGCGTCAAATATCGTCAGCTAGCCGTGGAACACTTGGCGGACCCGTATATTTCCTATTCTTTCTTTCTTGGCTCGAAAAACTTAGGCCAATGTTCGACCAGTTCTCACAGGTAATACGTTTGACCTCGCAAATACTGCCAAAAAACTTCGCTCTAGCGGAGGCATTGCGAAGCTGCCCGAGTTTTTGTCGGAAAAGCACATTTTGAACTTAAAACGAACGAAACAAAACTTATCTCGTCGGTACTGTTATTAAACATCAATAAGCACTGTGCGTGGAACTTCGTTAAAATCTAGACGTAAAACTATAAGGTCACGTATCTTGTGGTCAAAAATGTGCAACATGGCGGCTGCCAATTGGGGGTCCCATTCGGCTGCCAGTGTATTGCTCTAAGTCCGTCTACGTCATTGCTCTTAGCCTTCGATACGCTCAGATTCAAGTTAAAACCAAGTATATGAAGGCAGCCTGCTAGCTCCTTGAAACGATCCAGTCGGCGCTACCGTCGACGCGCGAGTGTGAAAAAGCAAAAAAAGATGAAAGAGTGCGTGCGAAAGAGGAAGAGAGAAAAGATGTCACTATTCAGGAGTCGAACAGGGCCGGGCAACACGGGCCTGCACGAATCACCATCTATTCGGGGGTTCGCCTAAACGTTTGATGTGCGTTTTTTTTTTTTTTTTACCTAGCGTCAATATGGCCGACATTAAGCAGACAACCCGGTTCCCCAGTTGAGTCCCAACGAAACATTATTATCAGACAGAATGGCATCGAAACAAGGGAACCCGCTGTCTCTCCCTGTACGCGTGCGCCGGCGCCATCAACATGTGGGCGAAAGGGAAGAACTCACCCCCGCAGGCACGAGATATCCGGACAAGGTGACGTCGTGGTCGAGTTTTCGGAACACGCCGGAAAGTGTTGGGTTGAGGCTGCAAGGCACAAGGACGCCATCAGGGAGGGGATACGTTCCGTAGTTCAGCGCCTGCTTGCGCGCATCCTCGGGGAAAATGGGCACGCTGATTGAACCTCTTGAAAGCCGGGACAAGTGTGCCATTAAGCTTCGAGATACAAAGCTGGCACTTGATATTCCGTTTTCCGTGTGGACGGGCAACGTACCGGCTCGTGGTCGTGTAACCGTGTGATGCGCCCTAAAGACCCCGGACTATATATAGAGCCCGGGATCACAAAATGCCGTACTTTCCTAGAAAATACGGCATTTTGTGAATTGCAAGCGTTAAACCAGTCTCGCCAAGATTTTATGCGTGGTCCGACGTTTTGCAGTATAACTGTATAAAAGATCACAATGCCCAAACAGTATTGCTTCCTAAGGATAATATATTCGAGATATACGAGGTAAGGCATTTTTTGTTTTAACGGGGAATGTGTTACAATTAAAAAAATAAAATACGCGCTCCATGTGCACGGTTGTTCGCCGTGTTTCCCCTCCCCCGGCGCTAGTAGACGCGACGCTGACTCATGTGGAGCCTTTACTCGGACGTCCCAATAGCGAAGCAGAAGACTTCTTTCACTGTATGCAGTCTTGTACACGTTACTCGAAAAAAAGTACTGGATTACAATTACTCTTAGTAGAAATTATTCAATTAGATTACTCGATTGCTTGAGAAGAAAAATAACTGACCGTTACTTGAGAAATTAACTGTTACTTTTCAGATTACTTGACATTTCAAAACGACGGACTTTTCTGCCGGATAGAAAACTGGTAGTTCGTAATATCCATTATTGAATTAGAATCACCGAACTTCTTCTCTATCCACCATTTTTTCTAGACTAGCCTTCTGTCAAAGCCTAATGATAAAGTTGGAGCTTCGCCTTTAGACCTTTTGTGGGAGCCGTGGGACAACGCTGTTTGGTTTGTGAGCTATAGTTTTTGATGCGTCATGGCGTCGACCCGCGGCCTTCCCGGATCCTTCTCACAGGGACTCGGCGCCTCACCGCAACGCTTCCTTGACGCAGGCCTTGAGGAAGGGAAGGTGGCTCAGGTGCTCGGGCTCCAGAGTTCGGGGCTGGTTCCCGACCACGTCGAAGACTTCCTGCCGGGCCCGCTCCTGGGCCACGGGGTTCCGCGCCAGGTGGTACAGGCAGAACGTGGCCGTGGCCGACGTCTGCGATGCGTAGCCCGCCAGGTGATGCCTTTTAAAGCGTCGAATGCCTTAGGGGTCATAATAACACTTCTGCCAGAAATGCGTCCGCTCCCATGGCTAGGACATGCCAGCACAGCCGGTTTGGCGTGACAATACAAAGCACTTGCCTGTAATTAATGCAATATATACTCATCGAACCTAGACTCTCTCGGTCCGCATCCCGATACATCTGCGCCATCTGCTTTCTTACGTGCATCGGATGACGCGTGTGTTCCCTGTCTCCTAGAAGTTTCCACTTGCGATATTCTCCGTAGCTCATGGTGGTGATGTAGAGGATGATGTTGGCAATTAATACGCAATATATGACGTTCGTCACTCCCCAACCGTCTAATGTCTTCTAAACACTTTTTAAAGATCGTTTCTCAAATATTGCATTTCAAGCAGCACTTTAAAGATAAAGGTCGCTGTCAATTTGTTTATGCAGTCTTCGGAGCGGCTACTCTCCCAGGGAAAATTACGACATTATTTTCTCATTATATTTTTTGCGTGTTTTTCTCGCTGATAGGCTTAAGCTCCTGGAAGCATGCAGCATCAAGACTCGGCTTCCTTAGGGCTTACAAGCTAAATCTCCAATAAGTTCTGCCTCGCAGACACGTTGGGTGGGACTCTGGGGATTCTATTAGGTTCTCTCAAGTTCGCCCTACCACCTGAAACTATACCTTCGTGGTTTGTTTGGATTTTCCTTCAGGGTGTCGATGTTCCCTTGCTACCGGCACCGAAGAAGCTAAAACTTTCTTGGCGAAGCATCCGCTTCCACTCTGCTCCCAGGAAGTGGGGGGTGTTCCTTTTTTCTTCTTTTTTTTTCTGTATCTTGTACCTTCGATTGTTTTTGGCAATTCTCTGACGTGCAAGAGAACTCAAATAAACCGAAGCTGACAATGCGAAGGACATGACTCTTCGAGTCCCGTCTAATAAGCTTGGCAGCGCTGCGATTTGTTTGCCTTCTCGTCTTTGTCCGCGTCTCTGCGTTGTTTGATGCGCAGTCGTCGTGTCTTCTGCTCGTTGTTCGACGCTGTAGACGGCACTTGAACAACGAGGATCAAAGCAAACGAATTCGTAAGTTATGCCAGTTGTCGACTAGGAATTTTATACTGTAGAGAAAGACAGGAATTCAACATTACCTCGATTGATAAATAAAATATGCTTGGTGCCGTTGATTTATTTATTACTGTATTCACTTTAATCCTCTGTATAATTTTGTAGCTCCATAGCTTGGCCTATCTAGGCGCGTGTAGTGACGTTCCCAAATATTTTTTTTTGCAAATTATTATTTGCTAATCTGTTTGTGTCACACTGCACGGTATGCACGTATAATGAACCGCGTCAAAAAAAAAAAATGGTTTATTGTTTATATAATCTCCCATGTTAAAAAAAAAAAATCATGAAGGGCATAAAAAAATCTGGACTTGACGGAAACAGGGGGAACGTTACGGAGACGGTACGCCACAATCGACGGCGACGTCACGTTCCGCGCCCACTTCGTTCCGTGAATCGCTCGCCGGAAGTGCATACATTTAAGTTCCTAGATAAAAGATACACTGTGTAAACAGTAGAAGAGTCTTAGAACAGTGTAAAGAGCCTTGCGCTAGCACTGTGTACGACGCAGGCAAGCTCTCATCGGAACGCTGCGGATCGCAACAAACCAGCACTTCCTAATTCAGTGAACCAAATGCCTTATGTTTTACTGAACCAAATTCGTTAAAACACAATACGCGCTTGCATGGATGGATGAATAGTGCTGAACCTTTGTAATCGGGCGTTGGCTTGCTCCACCTAGCTCCTCCTAGCAAAAGCTTAAAAGTACTAGGGTCGAGCCTTTTAACAATATACTCATGGTGGCTAGAAGGGGAAGTGTGACGGGCGCCGTTTGCGCACGACGAGAAAGGGGGTCGCGAGTCGCGATAAAATGTTTTGAAGAGTCTAGATTGGAGAGAGGATCCATCTCACGGCGGTCGGATGCATGTACGCATTCGCTGCGTTTTCGCGTGGCATGGGGGGGAAAGGAGAAGGAAAGGAGCAGACGTTTGCAGACAATCAACGCTTTCGTCACCACCTGGCAGTTCGTATTGCACAGGTATTGCAAATGCGCCCCATAAACCAGGTTTCCTTGATCGAGCAGTCGAAAAATCTCTGTAATACGGGCTCTCTAAACATTTTGGGGACCGCTGACTCGCCTGCTGGCCGCAGCGCCCTTAGCAGTCCCCAAAAGTTTCATCGCGGAATTTTAGGCGCACGAGACCCATTTAGCGGGTGAAACGTGCGCAATTCAAGTAGTTGACAAAGGAATTACAGTCTCACATGGAAACGCATGCGCGCCATGTCAGAGAGGGGCGCAAGTTGCGATGAAAATCTTCGCCACCGCGATGAACCCTGCAGTCTGCAGGCGAGTCGTTCTCATCGCAAATCTGTGTCGACCTTCGCTCCTCCTGCCCGTCACATTTCCCCTTCCAGGCACCTTAGTAGACTTCTACATATGCAGAATTAATGGAGCCTGATAAAGAAGCAAGCGAGCGGTTGCAGTTTCGTCTAGCTGTCTTCATGCAAACGTCTCTCGTCGCGCGTTACGGCGCGACGAGAGCAACTGATAAGGGCACGTGGAGTGCGCGTACGTCCGCGTAGCTCGCTGCGTTGCGTGCGTAGGGCGCATGCGCAATGTGGAGCACGCAACGCTAACGGAAACGCACAGTGCTTGTGTTTGCTCCTACATGCATTACTAAAACTCCTTAGTATCGAGGGTTCTGGCGGAGACCGCAACACAGTACCGTACCAAAATATTGAGGTGTGCTAGTTGGATATGCATCATCGGAATAAATAGCGCGAAGGTCAAGTACAAACTAACAGAACAAGCGCTTGTTCTGTCAGTTTGTACTTGACCTTCGCGCTATTTATTCCGATAACAGTACCGTACTCGGAACACGCCTCCGGAAAACTAACCAGAAATCGCGCGAAATTTTCAACATGCACGGTTCCGCGCTTTTTCAAGATAAACCGGTGGCGTTTGCTGGCCTTAAATCGTAATTACGATTTTGTAAAAGGAAAGTTGTGATTTCTATACGTTAAATATCTACGGGTATAGTTCCTTTAAAAAAGGACGTGAAACTATTTTACCATGCATGGTAAAATAGTTTCACATCTTTTGTAGAGCGCAGCTCTTAGGCGCCCGTTTCCAGCTTAAGCGGCGTCGCCGTCGCAGTCGGCGTAACCACGTGATGAATTATGGGACGGGTGACGTCACTGATGACGTCATCAGTGACGATGACGATGACGTCATTAGTGATGATAACGTCATCAGTGACAATGTCACTGATGACGTCACTGATTACGTCATCGTCACGTGACCCCGGTGACGTCTGGTGACCCCCGTGAGGTCACGTGACCCTCGTGAGGCGACGGCGACGCCGCTCGGAAGGAGGAGTAGCAGACAGGATGAGGAGGTGAGGAAAAGGGACGAGGGGTATACCCTCCCCTCAGTACCCTTTTCTCCTCCTCAAGAGCTGGGCTTGAATTCGGCGTTACAGGGAGTTGTAAACGGCTTTCATTTTTTTTTCAATGCATGGTAAAATAGTTCCGCATCACATCAAAACCTAACCGGTTTTGAGCACATGCGAACATGTTCGCATGTGCTCAAAACTGGTTAGTCCTACAGACATGTTGGAGCCCTTACAATTTGGGCATTTTCGCGCTCAAACAGCGCGGGCCAGGTTGTCACTGCCATGTCACTGCGCAAAGTCGTGATTTTTGCATGTTCTCAGCGGAAGACGTTCAGAAGCGCGTATTTGTTCGTAGTATTCGTGTTAACAAATTGCTTCGTTATAACAAACTAAGGACAGCGACCACTGTCCTCTGCCGGGAGATGCGCAGAACCAGAGGGATATCTCGGCCCCCTTTCCGGTTTTGTTCCGACAGCTCTCTCTTCCACCGTGGTCACAGCACTGCCGCCCCTTTTATGCACATGTGCCAGCGGCACACTGAGTGGTCGCATATCAGTCGCCTACCGTGTCGGCTCCTCCGAGGATGAAGTCGCTCATAAAGGCCAGGATCTCGCCGAACTCGAGCTTCTTCTCGGCCAGGAGGTACTCGAGGATCGTGTACTCCCGGTCCTCCGTCCGGGTCTTGAGTCGCTCGGCGGCGGCTTCGATGTGCTTGAACAGGCGGCTGCGGGACCGCACGGCGGACGTCCAGGTGAAATAAACGACAGCCGCAAGCGGACCAATACCACTTAGAAGAGAAGGCTTGCGGCCTTCCATCCCAAACGTCATTGCTAACGGATCAACACAACGCCTCGTAGCTCGCGTCAGCTTCGTCGTCACTGCGTCTTGCAGCGTCTTCCAACGAGTGCGACGCTAGCACGCGACGGCGTCAAGACGCTGGCGTTTGTCGCTTTGCGACACACTCTCGTCGAGCGTTTTTGACTGCCGCTTGGGGTGGGTCGGGGGGTCCACTAACGATGACGTCATGCGCAGGCCTTGTCTTCTATCTGGTATTGAGCAGACACCTTAGTCTTGAAGTCATTCGGGTGGCAGTTAGCAGCAGATCGTACTGGCGTTTTAATTTATTTGGTTACATAAAAAAGAAACACTTTATTATTTTTTTTTTGTAGGCAACAGTTACGATTAACGTGCTTCATTCACTTTTAACCGAGTGAAAAAACAAAAGCACATCGAGTTACGTTGTGTTTTTTTTTTATTCTTTCAACCAAACACCTTTGCCATACACGTGCTGTATTATTTTCATCGTGGTTCGGTCGCGCCAAAAGAAAGAACGGGGAGAGGCCGTGCAAAAGGTAGAGACAGTGTAGCCTCTTCATATCTTAGTGCACCAGCTCGATCCCGTTTTTTCATAAGAATGTTTTCCTGCAATGTCGTAAACAAGTAAAATTATCGAATGAACGCGATTTGAATTGAGAATGGAAACACTTTTTACATACTTTTTTCAATGAACATACATTATTTATGTAGGTCGCGTATGAGTTCTCGTGCCATCTTACAAGTTATTGTATGTTTACTAGGCCTATTCGTACAATTGTTAAGATTCGGGAGTCCGATAAAACTTGCGCCTTTTGCTACGTTTTTTGTATACGCCCTATCAGCCTGTTTAGCGTTACGTCAACCTCCAGTTTACTTTAAGTAGAACAGCAGCGGGAAAAAAGGAAAACGCTTCCTTTGTGAGAATGAGAAGCCAGTAACATACTCAATTTCCTCTTGGTCTAACAACGAGTAATGGTACTTTGTTACTCTTTTGTACGGAGTCTGGAAGGCGTCTCCGACCGGTGTGTTTACCGCGTCCTAAAACGTGCTCCCATCATTTCCACCTGATGACGTCTTTTATGCTATCGCCGGCCGCGTTCTTAGCGGCCACTTTCCTAGCGGCAAAGGGGTACAGACGGGAGCAGAACGCGGCAAATCCTAAGCGCTCATATCGAGGTCCCGAGATAAAGAACGTTAAACCAAACGACAGAAGAGCAGAAACAACAAGCAGACGAAAGGTTAGGCGCGTTCGTTTTTCCGCTACGAGTTGAAGTTGCTCGAGTGCTTGTCGACTTTATTTCTTTTACGATTCTCGATTCCGGTGTGTAACCTAGAACTAGGTACATACCTTACATGCAATGTTGCTTATTTCTGCATTTTAAGGCGCCGCCAGCGATATAGGCCCACCGGGACTAGCTAGTACCAACTGGAACCCCTGATATTCGCGTCTATGCCCCGCCGTTTTCAAGCAACGCAAATGCATGGGACCTTTCCCTCTAGGATATTATATTAACTCTATGCCCTAGCAGTGTCACAACAGCGGTGGTGGATGCGACGCAAGCCTGTTCTGCTGCAGGTCGCTCTCCAGATCTTGACAGTCCACAGAAGCTTTGGCAGCCAAGAGTTGGGACGACAGCGACACTTGCGTTCTCCCGTGTTTTTCCTTTTCTGAAATTCTACACCCAGCCGCCAGGATCACGACATCCGTCAGCATGAGGCTCGGGATTTTGTGACGTCACGTGTTGCTACTCTTTCGATGCATGCGCAGCATAGGACGCGAAACACACGCGTCCGAGTCGCGTTCCAGCCACCATGCATACTCTTTTGTAACGTGTCTGCTAAGAAGCCAGGGGCTTCGTGTTCCCTGTGCGGACGCTTACACGGTGAAGTCGTCCATGGCGAACTCGAACCTCTTCCAGCTGGGGGTCCTGAAGTAGCGGAAGTAGGGGAAGCGGTAGCCGAATATCTGCAGGCAGGCGAACACGTCGTCCATGTCTTTCAGGATCATGGCCCCGTCCGAGTGCGGGTCCAGAGGTACGCTGAGGCAGCCCACGCGGGTGTCCAGGGACGCGTACACCACGCCTGGACGGCAGCGCCCAGACCGACACACGTTACATATATAGTTCCTTCCCAGGGGTGTTCTGACAAGTATTTCTTGGCATATAAAAGCAGCAAATTCCTAAATATTACTGAAAATGTAAGAGTCCCCGTGATATTGTCCAAAACTTCAAAAATTGTTAAAAGCTCGGTTGGCGAGTTGTCGCGAGTTTAACGTGTCAAATTAGAAAGCAGGAAATTGTAAAGGACGAACAAAGACGCTGCGTCCCTCATGAGGCACGGTGTCCACGTTTGTGTTCATTTTTGCTATCGCTGTCTTTTTAAACTAACAGGTGCATAAGCAGTGTTCCTCTTGAGAACTGAGGCTGTGTTTGTCTCTCTTTGGTACCGGCATCTGTGGTTGTCTTTTTTGGCACCACAATCTCTACACATACTACACAAGCGCAGAGTCACACTTGAAACACGGTGTCTGTTCGTCCTTTTTGTACGAACCCCAGGATGATTACGGTTTCGTGTCTCTCTTGAGACACTGCGTCTTTGTTCTTTCTCGCTGTCTCTGTCTCTTTAGACAAGTAGGTACATACTCCGTGTGCTTCTGTGCTTGTTTCGTTTTGGTACCACGGTCTCTGTACTTACACAGACACAGTTTTTTGAGACACTGTGACTGTTTTCCTTCTTATGCCACAGTCTCAGGACACAGAAGCTCTGTCTGTCTTAAGACACCACGCATGTTTCTATTCTTACCGTGCCACAGCCCCTAGACGAACAGACAATGTGTCCAAGCGTTACAGCAAACTTGTAACCTTATATTTTTTATTGATTTCTTGCTTTCTTTTTTTATTTAGGTGTACTAGGCCAACTGGTTTGGGCCTCCGGCCTTTCTGGCAGACCTCAACCTTCCTGGGTCAAAATAAGGATTAGTATTATTATTAAAAGAAGTATTTTAAGAATCCAATAGCTCATGTGTTTGAGGTCAAGTAAGGGCGGTAGCGCAGCATGTCGAGCCAACGGAATCTTGAATCTACAAAGCCCTGCGCATGCGGAACCGGCACGACTGCTGCGGACAAACGCGGTGGTTTACAGACAACGAGTCGGCGTGGATTCCAAACGGGTTGGGCGGAGACTCGCGATTCTATAGCGACGCGTCACGGCTGGCGGAACAGTTGCGTTGTCAGGGGAGGCACTCACTCTCCAGGGCCCACTTGTAGAGCAGGGTGTAGCAGTCCGCTGTCTCTCCCCTGGCGTCCCTGTCTCGGGCGAGGACTCGCAGGGTGTCTTCGGCGATCTTGTCCATGCCCGGCACGTACGACATGATGGTCCGGGGACGGAGCGTGTACGGTTGCGTCTTGGAGCGCACGTTGTACCACTCCTGGCCCTGCCTGCACGAGGCGGCCAGCGGACTGCGCGTCACTCCGAGGCAGAGCTGTAGTTGTTAACGTAAACGATAATTGAGATATATAATGTTGCTTGAACTGGAGTGCAATCATGTTTAAATACAGTTCCCTTCCCACATATGCATTAAGTTACAGACACAGTTCCTCGCGAGAAGTTGCTAAGGTACACTCCAATTATTTATCTTAAAGATCCTATGTCTTCGAGGTACACCGTGGCTGCCCATCAATTATTCATTTTTTTAATCCAGAAACGATATTGCCATTATATTTGTTTGGTTTCAGCCCTACAAACACTAACGTTTAGCTATGCTCGAGTATAGTGACATGCGGCATCGCTCTAGAGAGAAAAATAATGTGAATGGGCGTATTTGTCACCAATATTTTGATTAATTTACTCTAATTGAACCGAATTACAAGCTTATAAAAAAGGCGACGAAGTTCGAGTCACAGTTACTGAAATTTTATTTTATCTTCAATGGCTTGCCTCAAGGAACGCGGTCACCTCGTACGTAAAGTCCATTCATACATGCACGCCGTCATTTACATGAAACTGCAGCCGACAGGCACGGCGAAGCATATTTTACTAACAGGCACGGCGAAGCATATTTTACTAAAAGAACATGGCGAATTCGAATAGACCTTTCCGGAAATATGTGGTGCCCCCAGCGGCTGCTTTACGCATTGTGACGTTCAGATCTACGGCACGTGAAATTAACCAAGAAGCGAAGACGAGGTTGACGTTGGTTTGAACAGTTGGTGGCTTCAGGACGCAGAGAAGGCTGAATGAAAGCAAAATAAAGTATGTAATGACCTTCTTTTGCGTTCGCTTAAATTTATTGGTGTGCTCTGAGTTGCCAACTATAAGAAAGAATGAATCGTGTCGCTACCAGGATATACGAAGCGTTCGCACCGGCGCGAGCGTACATCCGAACAGCCCCACAATTCCCCTCGTTGCAAGGTCTCCTGGGATTTTCCGGAAAAGTCTATTAATTCTGCTGCTATATGCCGCTACCTTTCGTCTCTATCTGCGTCGAATAGAGTGTTGATATTTTAAGAAGGGCGTTGCGCAATTTGTATATAAAAACTCTCTCGCAAATTGTTGCGGCTTCGTTCATTCTACCAAAAGCAATGAAATGCGGTTGCTTTACAGGAACATCGTTAGTAAAAATAAAATTAGGAAAGGAAATGTACGGTGATGACATATGGTTGTAACATGCCATACACACATCGAGGACGACGTCAAGGACGGTGTCTAGAACGAATTCGAGGAGGACGTACAGGAGGACGTCAAGAACGACGAGCTCAGAAACGACGTCTAGGACGACGCCGAGGAGGACGTAAAGGACGGTGTCAAGTACAGCGCCTAAAACGACGTCGATTACGACCTCTAGGGTGGCCTCTTCGACGACGTCTAGGACCTCATGGAGGACAACGTCATGGGCGTTGTCTAGGACGACGCTGTGGATAACGTTTTAGAGGAAGACGTCAAGAACGACGTCTAGGACGATTTCTATAACGACCTCGAGGACGACGTTGAGGACGACCTATAGGATGACCTCAAGAACGACGTCTAGGACGACGTCGAGGACAACGTCAAGGAGGACCTCAAGGGCGACGTCTAGGACTACGTCGAGGACGACGTCCCAGAGGACGAAGTCAAGAAGGTCGTCTATGACGACCTCTAGGACGACGTCGAGGAAGACGTCAAGGACGCCAGGTCACGTCAGCTTGAGCTACCGGCGCTTAAGAGCTTACACGACCGGCGCCTACGCAAACGGAGCTTACACAACCGGCGCCTTAAGGCCTGTTCACACATACAGCGGAGCGCTAAGTTAGCGCTACGTGAGCGCTCCAAGGAGCGCTCATGTGGCGCTTCCTACGCGTGACTTCGTTCTAATATAGCGCGTGATAAGCGCTTTAGTAGCGCCTTGTTAGCGCTCCAGTAGCGCCTTGTTAGCGCTCCAGTAGCGCCTTGTTAGCGCTTCTGTAGCACCGTGTTAGCGCTAGCGCTTCTTGTACCGCGGTGCTGCGGATTAGCGCGTGCACTGCGGTTCCGGTTCCTGTGGTTGGGTGTGCATCACCAGCACCATGGCGGACATGTGGGATGCTGAAATAGAAATGCGCCCAAGGCTCTTACATACGCGATTAGTGCATGTGTGTGTGGACGGCTTAACGCGTAGAAGAGCCTTCTGGGTGCGCGAAATCTTTCGCCACCGAGATACCGACGAGTACCCGGCGAACCTTGTTCCTAGGCTGAGGGACCGAGACACAGAGCTCTTTCGAAGACGATTATTTTTAACTGCGTGTCCTTGAAACCAGCTTCACGCATATTGAAAAGAAATCGATGAGGTCGTACCCAATCAATTAGTCGTTCAGAGTCCCTGACTCTGGATCGCCTGCCCAACCCTTTGCTTGGAGAGCGGCTCTTTTACTTCTTCTGATTTCAATGCCAAAGGAAAAACAACAACAAAGGAATCGCCGTGCACGCGCTATTCCGCAGCAGCAAGCGCGACACAAGGAGCGTGAGAGCGCTAACAAAGCGCTTCTGTAGCGCTAACAGAGCGCTAACAAAGCGCTTCTGAAGCGCTAACAGAGCGCTACGTCACGCGCTAGGAAGCGCCACATGAGCGCTCCTTGGAGCGCTCACGTAGCGCTAACTTAGCGCTCCGCTGTATGTGTAAACCGGCCTTTACGCGACCGGCGCTTACTATATAGCTTACGCAACCGGAGCCCACGCGAGCGGAGCTAAAGGGCGATTCACACACTTGCGTTGCGTCCAATTAAGTGCGAGGGTTGCTATGGCAACAGCTGCATCGGCTTCTCCCACAAAATCAATTTTGACCCGTTTTGTTGGAGCCGACGCAGCTGTTGCCATAGGAACCCTGGCACTTAGTCGGACTGAACGCGAGTGTGCGAATCGCCCTTTACGCTTCAGCTATGAGCACTTTAGCCACGGGCGTTACGTCACCCTGATTAGGTGACCTCGAGCGTGGTTGGGCCTATAAAGCTGCCGCTTTAAAACAGGCTCAGCTGTAACCACCAGTGGATAATATAACCCGTCAGAAGCGTTATCTGGCAACCATTGAGACCGTGCAGTGACGTGTGGTTTTATATATATTCCGATCTCCTATACTCTACCTCACAAGTTGTTTTCAAGGGGATCGGTGGCCGAGTGGGCTAGAGTACACTTTAGTGCACACCAGCTTGGAGCACGTGGAGCGAATGCTCGCGCTGCAGATCCCAGGGGTCCTGGGTTCAATCCCCACGCCTGCCCGTTTCAATCTGGATGAGCATCGTTCCGCGCGTGCGGTCGTGTATCACTACTGCGTGGTGCACTTTAGGGACCCCAGGCTAGCGGTTGTACTGCACTGGCTAAATTACTCATCTTTAGCATAGAGACAAGTCGACCTCAAGGACGACGTATATGACGACATCAAGAACGACGTCTAGGACGACCTCTAGGACGACCTCAGAAACGACGTCTAGGGCGACGCCAAGGAGGACGTAAAGGACGGTGTCAAGTACGGGAATTGAGACTTGTTGTGTCTGTTTTTTTATCGTTCCGTGTCTCCGGTTACTATGGACGTCGAATTCCCCGTTGAGGCAGACTAAGTTCAGGCTGTATGAACATACACACAACCCAAAAATTTGTTTTTAGTGCTGCCAGACTTGGGCGCGAGAGAGGGCTCTGAAAAATGCTTTGTTTTCATGATATTCGCCCATTAAAAGCAGCTTTGAATACCACGCGCTGGTACCAAACTCCATCTCATGAGTTGCGTGCAGTAAAGGCAAAAGCAGAGGCGCGAGCGCTTGCCTTTCAGATTTGCCTTCCTTTCACGAGCACTCGCGGAAGGAAAGCAAATCTAAAAGCACTGTGCCCGCGCCTATGCCTTTGCCTTTGCTGCACACAACACCTGAGACAGAGTATACTGTCTTTGTTAGTGCTGAAGTTAACTCGTGCGATATGTGGTACAGTAAATAATTGTGTTATGTGAATGCTTAGGCAACCGGAAGTTAGTCAGTCCCAATGGGCGTCTGGTGTCTCAGCTGTATAGATAAAAAATTTAGTCAGTGCAGTACAAGCGCTAGCCTGGGCTCGTAAACGTGCATCACGCAGTAGTGATAGACGACCGCACGTCGGTACGATGCTCATTCAGATCGAAGCGGGCAGGGGCGAGATTGAACCCAGGATCCCTGGGTTCTGCAGCGCGAGTTTTCGCTCCACGTGCTCCGAGCTACGGTGGGCTAACACACTCGGCCACCAATATTCCCCTATGGGTTACAGTGCACAATTTTCAGCTCTGAGACCTACGATACCAGCACTCATTGGCTCAAATCGCGAGTTCGTGCGTCCAAGTCCCACGCAAAACCACGACGCAGAGCTCGTGTTTAATCATTCGATTGAAAATACGGCCTGTTTGCCCACTAGGCGCACTGACTAAGAGCTGACTGCCGCCCCGATGTTGCTGAACACCTGCTGTCGGCGAGCCTTCACAAACTCATGCGGAGCGTGCATGAATTTTAAATTAAATATCGTGTTCCTGCCAGACGATTAGCAAGAGAACATCTTGAGTATGCGTCGTGACGAGGAACTATGATGGCCTATAGCCCCGTGCGCGACCGAAAGCGTCGCTGTGGTCGGCCTTCCACGATATGCCGAACGCTGACTATGACGTCGGAAAGGGGATTTATCATCGACGGAAATAAGAGGAATGAAAGAACTTTAATTTTGACGGTGTTGGCAGTGTTCCTTTGAGAGCGCAATGATTTCAAGCTTCCACCATGCTAATAACAAACACCATCGAACTTGTTGTTTGCAAGGTAATGACGTCACAAGGGGGAACCACAGGAGGGCGCCACCAAAACATCTCGCCGCTAATAGCCTCCAGTGAATACTCCACCCGCAGGAGGATGGCACGTGCCAAAGTTTCCAGCTCGCGCCGCACGACCGCTGCTTTCTGTCAGCTGCGCTAAATTGTTTTAACACGGGAGTCCCTTTGAAGGACTGCTCCTGGTGGGCCGCTCACATGTTCAGGATGCCGATGTTCTTGTAGTACTTGGGACGGCTGCTGCGGTACTTCTTGAAGGCCGTGGCCCCCATGCGGAAGGGCGTCTTGCCCTCGTGCTGGTACAGCGTGTGGAAGTCGTCGGCGCTGAATAAGTGCACCAGCGAGTAGCGGCCAGGCAGCTTCTCAGCCACGATAGGGCCGTACTGGCGGTGCATGTCCAGGGCCGCCTCGTGCCGCCGGTCCGGGTGGTACTTGCCTGGGGGCGAGCCAAGGGGCAGCCGCGTCTCTCAGGATAGCGACGTGCGCGACCAAAAGCGTCTCTGTGGTCGAAGTTTGCGATTGGCCAAGCAATAACTTCCTGTGTACTGATAATGCCTGCCTGCCCAATCGCCGCTTCGCGGAGAGGCGAATTGGGCCAATCACAGCGAGGCAGGGGCAAATCGTGCCAATCACGGAGAGGCAAATCCTGGTCATGACGCCGTTAACGGAAGCCATAAGAGTGCGCCACCGAAACAGTTTCATGAAGGGCAAGTGATCCGAAAGACAATTCTATGGGGCGGATTTGCAGGTAACTCGTTACAAGCTGCGTTTTACGTATTATTCGCTACTTTTCGGATAACAAAAGCTCAGACTTGTACGTAGTTCAACTATTCTACTCAAGTTACTGTAGTTTAACTACTCTTCTAAGCTGTTTAGTAACTTTCAATTACATTTATATTTCTGTAATTCGTAGTTTACTTTAATTACTTTTTCCGCGTAACTTCTACTCAAGTTACAAATTACTTTCGAATTTCAGTGGTTGTTTTTCCTATCAACAAACATTCCAGCACAAAAAGAGATAAGTTTTTGAAAGATCAGCTGATATTTGCAAAGAGGGGGAAGCTTGTGGCGTAGGAAAGGGGGAGGGGGGAAGAAAGTGGTTTTGAGAGTCCGAAAGCCCCCAAAAGTTTCACTGCAACAACACTGCTACGAGGAGCGGGGAGCGAACAGACACGGCGCAACTGTGGGATTAGCGCCGAAGACTGGCGTTTCTTTCTGCCCCGTAGCTCAAGAAGACTTGACCCATTTAAAGAAAGTGCTGGTTCCCGCTTCTTCCCAACGTAGGAACTCTCGCCCACTATAGGAGGTGTACACAATGCATCCTCACTCAAAGGAGGCAACAAAATGCAGCACCCACTTTGAAGCTCATCTGGTGCTCCCGTAGTTTGTGCTGTACTCGAAGACTCGCGTGCTAAAGGGTAACGTAAAGGTGGCCTTTTTGCGTCCTCCCAAAACTCAAAATATGCAGATCTTCAAAGATTCAAAGATCGTTCGAGAAACCAATTAGTAATTCTCCCAACGTTATAGAGCGCAGCTCTTAGGCGCCCGTTCCAGGCTTGAGCGGCATCGCCGTCGGCGTCGACGTAACCGTGCCGTGCATTATGGGACGTTTTCCATAATGACGTCACACGTGACGTCACGTGTGACGTCACGATGTTCACCAGTGACGTCACTCGTGACGTCACCGCGGGTAGCATCATGTGTAAATATCCCCGCTAAATTTACCAGAAAAACTTCCCCTCTAAATTTAGCGGTGAAAATTGTCCCACTAAGTTTCGCGGGAGAATTTCCCTGCTAATATCAGCGGAAAAATTCCCCGCTAAATTTAGCGGAAAAAACTCCCCGCTATATTTAGCGGAACATTTTCCTCGCTCAATTTAGCGGGAACATTTCCCCGCTAAATTTAGTGGGAAATTTTCCCCTAAATGGGAGGCGAGCAGGAGAGGAGGAGGGGAGCGTACGGATGAGGAGGAGGGGCATAGCCTCCTCTCCGTACCTTCCCCTCCTTCTCCTCAAGAGCTGCGCTCTAATTCGGCGTTACAGGGGATTGTGAACGTCTTTCATTTTTAAATAAAAAATAATAAACAAGCAGTGTTGGGAAGTATGCTAAGTATATGGTACTTAAAGAACTACTGTTTAGAAAACTTGTACTTTACTTGAAGTACATTCTCTAAGTATGTATTTGAAATTAATGAAAGCATTTTTTCTGGTACTTCCGAGGAAAGTAAAACTCCCGACTTCAATGTACAGGGTGTCACAAAAAAAAAAATATATTACACAATATTGTTTTACCGCAAAAAATAAACTAGGCATCGCCGAACGCTCATTCTCCGCCCAAAGGTAGCGCTAGAGGTCACAACCAGATGCCAAAGTTTCAGCCCGATCCGATACCTTATTCAAAGTTATAAGTGATTTTCTGAAAATTTCAACAGGAAAATGGAGCCCATTTTCTCCCGTTTTCGGTTTCTGGTGCCATAGAGCCCCATGCATTTGAAAACTCCGTCGGCCGCCATTTTCCCATTGAAATTTTCAGAAAATCACTTAAAACCTTTGAATAAGGTATCGGATCGGGCTGAAACTTTGGCATCTGGTTGTGACTCCTAGCGCTACCTTTAGGCGGAGAATGAGCGTTCAGCGATGCCTAGTTTATTTTTGCGGTAAAAAATAATGTGTAAATTTTTTTTTTTTGTGAAACCCTGTACATTCCCCGAATTTTAAAATAATAAAAAAAAAATGGCGTATCGTCGTGTGCAAATGCGCTCTTTCAAGACATCATCTGGTACTTTCTCCGAGTGAAGTAATGGCGGCTATAAGACCGACACAAATAAGTACCTTATAAGTTTATTGTGTGAAATAGCTCGTCAGCGAGAGTAAAACAACTACTCTCTGGCGACTTGACTTAAACGGAAGCTGAAACACTTGAAAAAAACGAGTTAAAGGTGAATTCTGCGTATTACTAGCACGTGAATCTGAATATCACGATTATTTTCCCCGAACATGTAACAGAACGCGAGGAAACTCGAAAAACCTCCGACCAGTCGTGACGTCATACTAGGATCTTTGGGCCGCCAAGCGCGTGTCGCACGTGTGGGCAGCGCGCGCAATTGCAAGCTTGACAGGTATATTTTTCCGCACTGACCCCAGCCGTGACGTCTCTTTCTGACCTTTTTGAAAATAGCAAGAGTGCGCGTGCATAGCTTTGACAGACGCTGAAGATGCGCGAGAGCAGAGATTCCGAAAACTCCTAGTGTGACGTCACGCTCCAGAAAGGAAGGGCTTCGGCGGTACTTTAAAATTAATTTATGCAGCCTCCGTGCACCGAGTTGAAAAATAATCTCGATATTCGTGATCCCGGAGGCCGAATGAAAGCCATTGAAGTGTTTTTTCTTAAATACAGAACCGCTTCAGTTTTCCTTTAATAAAATATTTGCAGCCATTTCAGTAAAAAACTGGTGCACCTCCGATTACCCCTGGAGCAATGCATACCAGTTAAAAAAAAAAAAAAAACACTGTATGGGGAATGAAAGGGCATCATGAAAGATTGTGTTAAAGGTGCTTGTACTTTACCTTGAAATATATTGTATTTATAGTACGTTACTTCAAGTAGATTGCACCCGGTGTACTTACTACTTTACTTGAAGGACATAACCTCTAATTTACTTTGTACTTTACTTCAAGCAATTTTTAAATGTACTTTACGTAACACTGTAAACAAGCAAACACTGTCTAAAAAATCAAGCTCAGGCAGTGCTAAACCTCAATGTAGAAATGATACATTCGCAGTACATCATTGACCAAAAAGTACAAAACAATTAGGCACGCAGAAGCAGAACCTGCTGTTCAAGCATATCTGTGAAAAAATAAGCAGATTCATATTTGGCTAGCACAATTTCGCTAACGGATCAAAACCTATGTACTTTCTTGTTACCATAAAAACATATAAAAGTAGCTTCAAAAGTAATTAGCTACTTTTAATGGTAATTAGTAATTTCATCAATTACTTTCCATTTAAGTAATTTCTACTCTACTCAAATTAGTTTTGAGGTCAATACTCAGTAACTTAACTTAATTACTTTCTTTGGGTAACTTGTAAGCTGAAAGCTTAATTACTCTTTTACAACGTTTTCACCCCTAGAAAAAAAGGTAATTTTTCGCACTGTTCATACGCCGCACGAAATAATTCTTACAATATTTCTTTTTCGGAGCAAGAAGCGATGCTTTTGGCGTTTGAAGTGTGTACGTCTTGATAAGATAACATTTTCTATTTTAAAAGTCACCTATATTAACACTCCGCGTCAGGTACGAAATTAGTTGTGCTCCGCGAGGAGCCGGACTTTTTTTTTACTACGGTTCTTGAAGTGAAACGAGTATAGTGACATATTTTAGGCATTTTTTTTAACAGGAACAATGCCTGCATTTATGTGGATGCGACCGCAGCACATCTAGTTAAAAAGCCTCTGACACGCCAAAAAAAAAAAAAAAATTTTTTTTCATGCTAAACGTTGCAATGGCATATCAGGACATTACAAAAAAATTGTTTCACTATAGAGTTGCGTAGTTTAAAAAAAAAAATAGAAATACGAGGCCCAATTCAAAGTTCCCGCCGTGCACTGTGACGTAACAGTGTACCGCAAGGTGTCGGGGCGGTCAAAAGGGAGGCATCGACCTACGTCACTAAAAGTGGGTTCACCGGAAGTCACGTGAGTTTCACTCCTCGTGCTCTCCGCGACCGGGCCTAAGACTTTTTTTCTTTTTTTTTTTATTCTGCTCTTCGTACGAGCGATCGTAGAAAACGAAGTTTCAGTTCCACTAGCTCTTTATCCCTGCACCGTTGGTTAGTTTGCGTGCTGTAAAATTTGAGGACGAAGAGTCAGTGGATCGAAGTGATGGAGGTCAATGATGAAAGCGTTGCGAGTACAAGCCAGTGTACGAGTGCATGCCGTCAGTCCGATGATACAGGGCTATACTGGGCGCAAAACAAGCTATCAAGTTTTGAAAAAAAAAAAAAAAAAAAATAGAACGCTCGCAGAAATTAGGATTGCTAGCATACGACAGGCCGATCGCATTGCTGAAGGTTGAGACACCGAGGTCGTTGAATCATCGGATACTCTCCAGGCTGAAGATGCCTGCCGTCTAAAAAATACGAACTGGTGAGTGTACCAAGTACAAGTAAACGTCGAGCACAAAGTACGTATTTTGTCTAGAACATGAGTAAAACTTGTTTACTAGGCGCTCATGCGGCCGATGTATGTCTCTGTTTTCTTACAATTGTTAAGTCTCGATTCTGTACGCTACGGTTGCCTCTATGCAGTGTGCATGCAGATGTTTATTTACTCTTGTACTTAATGAGGATGTAAAGGTATCTATTTACTTTCGTCCTTTGAGCATGCACAATCCCAACCTTGTCAGTTGCATTTGCATTACGACCCAGTATCGCCAATAGTTGCTTTACGATACCGTAGCACTTCTCTGATGGAACATGACAAAGCAGACAGAACCATTAAATGTGTCTGCATTGTCTCGTTATCCGCCAGGCTCAAGCTCTTGTAGCTAATCTAATACCAAGGGTGGATGATAAGTGGCCAGGCTGTCGTTAACAGCGGCCCAAGGTTGCCGCCTCGATCGCCCTTCGGCTTATCGCGAAGTTACCAACGCTCCCTCCCTGCAGCGACCGCGTCGACCGAGCATTTCAGTGCTCGCGAAACTTACATCGTGCGTGCTATCTGTTGTCACCTGAACAAGGTGTCCTTGAATATTAACTATTTTTTAACACAGAAAAACAAAGACGTCGGAAGAATTAATGCGACGGACGTCACGAAAATTGCTTTCGGCGAGACCAGAAGGCGTTTCATCACATTAGTGAGCGGAAGATGTACTTTCAGGGAAGGTAGCTGCAACTGTTGCCGTTTGAGACACGACTGAGTTAATATTATGTGGATGTAGCCGCGTCCAAGACCGTGTTAATCGTAAGTAAAATAAAGATATCATGTTCATAGGTACAACTGTGGTTTAATTGACTGCTTAGGTAAACCAAAGAGTGACAATTCGCCAGCGTGAACAAAAGCAGATACTTTTTGCGCGATGGTACCAAGCTTTGTTGTATTATTATTTTAAGAGGCCTATATTTTTTTATTGATGCTTATATTTTGAATTCTTAAGTTTTTATTAATGCGACAACTCACTTGAAAATAAAAAGAATATATTTTTGGCATTTCAACAGCTCTTGACCAGCCCTACCATACATATTTACATGAATTTATGGTATTCAATGTTTCCTGATGCAACCTTAAACAACTCACGTTAATTTGGGCAAAATCAGTCTTGAAAGTCACGTAAATTAAAGAAAAGCGATTAAAATAATAGCTTACAATGATAACCTTATTCACCATGTGCAAGTATAATGGAGGGCTGGGAATTAAAGCTGTCCAAGCAGCTTAACTGGTCCCCCCCCCCCCCCCCCCCTCCCCCCCCTCCCCCCTCCCCCCCCCCCCCCCCCCGTACAGGCACTTGGTGTGTGGTACTTCATTTTGTATTTATTTTTTGTAATTTTTGTTTTAATTACTCGTCGGTGAAGTTTTTTTAATTTTTATTCGTTTCACCTAGAAGTAGAAGAAAGCAGTACGGAAGCATTGTTTGAAAACTGACATTATCCGTTTTTAACAGCACCCATAGTTTTCAATATACTACATTGCTGTGGGAAGTTTATTAGTAATGGCTGCATAGATCTCGGGTTTTTTCGTAAACCAAATTTTAGGGCGTGATTTTTGTCTTCTGTTTGGTGTAGCAAGAATGGGTGTTTATCTCTGATTACTGTTACCGTGCCCTGGTCGCAAACAAAGAAATAAAGTTCCAAGGCGGAGGAAAGGTAAACAATGATTAGGGAGAGTTCGGCAGACAATTATTATTCTGAAACAGAAAAACGAGAAAAACAAATCTAGAGAAGCGAGACTGCAAACAACTGACCCTCTCCTGTATGGCTTGAATAGGGTCAGCTGAACAATTACAAATTAGAAAAACCGTGAGAGGGAAAGACATACACACCGCTGACTATCAACTTCTTCCTGTAATACTTTGTCTTCTTTTTTCTTTTCACAAGAGCTAGTGGTAAAAGCTATCCCCCATGTCCGCGCGCTGCACCCATTACGGCTCATTCACACTGGAAGCGTATCCGCGTTCGCAAAGCGGTTACGAACGCGGTTGTATAACGATTCAGTACATTTGCACGCGCATTTGATGACATCAAATGCACGTGCAATTGTACTAGATCTTTATACAACCGCGTTCGCAACCGCTTCGCGAACGCGGATCCGCTTCCAGTGTGAATGGGGGGTTAGGGTGTTATGCGGCTCGTGCCGCGTCCCAAGTATCGCCTTTCCTTCGCGTGAATTGCGATAGACTGGGTGCTCACGCACATTTGCCCACTGTCTTCGATGGCCAGGGCTTCGATTACTTCCCGTGCATATGCGTTGCGGTGCCGCCCCATAATGGTGATGTTGTTGAAATTAGGAATGCACTTGCAGGACCTGCAATGTGCAGAAAGATGTCCGGCCGATGTTCCCTTAACAGAAGCCGCGTGCTCCCTAGCTCGATCGTTCACACACCGCCCCGTTTGTCCTATGTAGCACCTGCCACAGGAAAGTGGTATGTTGTACACAACGCCACTTTGGCACGGAGTGTACTGCGTCCTGTGAGCAGTTGTGCATTGCTTCTTTTCGTCATTTGTTTTTAGATTAGTTCTGCGGCACATGGAGTAGGCCTTGTTCGGTGCCGAGCACACAACCCTAATATCATGCCTCCCGGCAATCTTTTGGGACGCGGCACGAGCCGCATAACACCCTAATGGGTGCAGCGTGCGGACATGGGGGATAGCTTTTACCACTAGCTCTAGTGAAAAGAAAAAAGAAGACGAAGTATTAAAGGAAGAAGTTGATAGTCAGCGGTGTGTATGTCTTTCCCTCTCACGGTTTTTCTAATTTGTAATTGTTCAGCTGACCCTATTCAAGTATGGACCAACTGGCTCAAGTAAGACCTGTAGTACAGTCCTGTATGACATTTGCGCTTTGAATATAAGTTTCTGCCGCTGGCGCAACTACCGCTATCCATCATTTCAGGTTAAGTCCAGCCACAGCCGATGCTACAAGCGCGAGCTCCGGGTCTTCGGCGTCCCTGCCAAGCACGCGCGCTCGCGCATTGCAAGCACTGTTCAGGGCCACAGACTCGCGCTCGTAGAATTGGCTGCGTGTGAACTTAAGCTGAAACGAAGTGTAGTACACCCTAGCATTGATAAACACCCCTGCGCGAGCCCAAGACTCCGTCGCTTTTATGCCGAGCCTCCTCGAGCAGGACTGCTCCAAAGTGCTATAAATATATCATATCAAATTTGTGTAATGTTTTGGACAAGTAAAACTGCTGGCGTCCGCTTTAAGCCTATCATGGTGTTCTGTCGCACTTGGTGCATAATAGCAACACGCAACGCTAATTGTTCTTTATAATGTGATAGCGCCGCTCGCAACGCGATCGGCAATAAACGATGTCGACAAAAGACAAGAACCGTACACATAGTACGACAAAAAACAAGGTCCATACAAACAGTTGCGTTTGAATGCGTTTGACTGCGTTATCGACAAACGACCGCGAGTAACCGGGTCATCCGTGCTTCATGGGAGCGTGGCAACCGATCTCAACGCCAGTTTGACTACGCCGCGCCACCGCGGCCGCGATGTATGGGGAGAACTTTAGTCTTTCTGCACATGTGACAACTTCGCCTGGCGCCTGTAGAGCACGAGACGGCCCGAGCCCTCTCGTGCAGTGCCGTCCTCCTGCAACGTTGGCCTCTTGTAAACTAAAGTTATGGCGGCATTACGCATGCGCCGAACGTTCAGTCAGCTCGGTCTATCAAAGATAGCTTTTCATGCAGCATTCGAAGCATGATTCCATGAATGTCCTGGTTACTCGCAGTCGCAACGCTGTACAACGTTCTCGAACCTAGGGGTGTCGCGAACTTTTGTCGAACCGGATTTTTAGGTCGAACTTTCGGGGTTCGACTGGGTCGAACCGGTTCGACGAACCTTCGAACTTTTCACCAGATTCAACCGGTTCGACTTTGTGGACAGTGTGGCCAGGCCATAATACAAGCATGTCTAGGTTTGGAGCATTGTTTTTTATGCAAAGGATTATTTTATTTTATGAAAAATTGCAATTAAAGGAAACCAATTCCAATCACTGAAGAAGTTAATAACTTAATTTTTCTGTACTGTATTAACTGAAATAACTAATCAGCGCTGCCCTTAGTTCATCCTTTAGCCATCAGCATCCAATCCGAAGCCAACTGGCCAGTCTGTCGCGCATGCGCACACGAGTCGAACCTCAATGCAAGGTTCGTCGAACTTTCCACTAAAAGTTCGAAAAAGTCGAACCTCGTCGAACTCAAACCTCGGCCGGTTCGCGACACCCCTACTCGAACCACACAAAGCGCCGCTCAGCTCAACGCGCCAGCTACGCTCATGAACACTAAATCCTACCGAAGCCGACGGTTCATTGCTGACGTCACCTCCGTTTGGGAGAGGTTGCATGGCGGGAAAGCAGAATGTCAGTGTCGGTTTTGTTTATTTATTTCACACGAAATAATAAGCTTCATGAAACTGTACACAAAGATCGAGCATATTGCCAGGTCCCTACAGGTCAGAAACACCCTTTTCTAAAAAAAAAAGAAAAAGTTTATAATCGTATTTATGGCCCAGGTTAACTCCAGTCAAGTGTCGAACCAAAATAAATTACTGATATCGATTCACGGAGACTAAATACGAGCCAAGGTAATACACTAATGAAAAACGTCGATCCGCTCTAAAACAGGTATTAAAATGCTACCACCAGTTTCTCGGCGGGCATTTAGCGGGTTGGCTGTTTGTCGAGCAACTTCGAGGACAGACATCATGCTCGTACTCAAAGAGGTTACTTGCTGGTACTGCCACTTCTTTCTCCGTGCTTTTTTGCTTCGTTCTCAGCCGTCCCACCGGACGATTTGTTTCTTATATGTATGGCACATCATTCATCGTTTGTTCGTGTTCCTCTGTGATCGCGCAAGACGATTACTGACTCCCTGCTCGCTCAAGCGTGTCGTGGTGCCGAAGTGCAAGGAACCCAAGGGAGGGGCATCGTTTTGCAATGCCGAGCACGTCTTGCTGTGCTGTGGGTTACGCAAACGACCCGCTGCACAACACGGAAGTGCGTTTTCACCAGTTCCTAAAACAAACTTAAAACTGAGGAAGGTGTGGGGTCGAAGCCGTTCGCCCAAAAGATTTCGGAAGGCTTTGACCTCAGAAACCTCCACTGGCCACCATAGTTGAGTTCGTTCCTGCTCAGCGCTAGCTTACGATAAGCTTCCACAACGCTTCAACGGCGTGCATTGCTCACCATGAATATTGTAATTCTTCTCAGAAGATAAGTGGGGCTCGTTCCGAGCATGCGATGCAAACATCGCGGTTAACTATGGCGCCTTGTGAATACTACCTATTTCGCGGCGAATTCGCTTTTTGGCCGGCAATGTGTACGAACATTTGCTACAAATGTTTGATGACTACAAAGAAAATCGGTAAAACAGCGGTAGCATCTTACCATGACTGATCGGAACTGTTCTTGTGACTAGGCCAGTCGTACATTTTGCGGTACCGCGGAACGAACTTTGCATTACACGATGGCTGGACGGATGGATGGATGCTAACTGCTGTACTCTTTATAACGGTCGGTGGCATGCGCCGTCTAGCCCATGAATTAAAAACCAAAAGTATGATTCCTCCCTTCGCCCTTCTAAGTCAATTCGCTTCACCTCTGCAATTTCGTAACAATCACCAGGCGGTGTGGGATATCACCAGGATGGTTTTTGGGGGATCGGGCAAAAAAATTAAAAACATCACCCCCCCACCTCTTTCCCCCGGGGGGGGGGGGGGGGGGGGCGGAATCCCCAATTTTCCTCTGGTCAAACCTAGTCGGCGTCACCCCAGCGCCGGGCCCACTGGGAGACTGGGTTGAGACTTTGGGCCGGAGCCACATGGAGGGAGTCACAATTTTCCTCTGTCCCGCCTGCCCCCAGCTGTGTTAGTTGTACGTCATTCCAATCTCCCTAGGAAATTTCCACCTGTCTTCCAATCTCCTCTTCGTTATTAAAATCAACTTATCATTCATTCTTCCATTATCGTCTGCAAACCCCAGTGCTCAGGCTAAATCCGTCGCCCCCTCCGGGAGGGAGGGATCAAGCCCTGTGCACTTCAACACCATATGTTCTATTGTCTCGCCCTCCCCCTGGCGCACGGCACGCAGCGTATCCATTTCCCCACACTTTATCTTATCCTCACTACTCGTGTTCTAGCCACAGATAAGAACGAACTCCCCCGTGAATTATCATAACAATGTTCTTGATTTCCAGTTTTCGTCCCGTATGCATTGTTCGAGATGATTTTCCCTTAATTCATTCCTCCCACATTTTTCCCTCGGCTTCTTTTTATTTCCTTCTCCATGGAGGTAGTCTGCTCCGCCCCAACACTTAACTGTTGATATTTAAATTTTAGTTTTCGGGTTCGGTGTGTCCATTTAGTGTTCAGACTTTTCATGTATAAATGAACAGTTCGATGTTCACAATAGATGCCCAAGACCGAGGGAACCGGTCAGAGGGACGGACCAACACCGACGTCGGTGCATGGGCCTGTTCCTTTTGGGCCATTTTTCTTTCTTTGAATGTTGAAGTTCTCCAAAATATAACGGAGTATGTTTCTCTTTCACTTCCTACATATACAGGTTGTAACAAAAGGAAATGTACAGTTTTTTTTTTTTTTTTACCGCAAAAATAAACTAGGCATCGCCGAAGGCTGATTTTCTGCCCAAATATAGCGCTAGAGGTCACAACCAGATGCCAAAGTTTCAGCCCGATCCAATACCTTATTCAAAAGTTTAAGTGATTTTCAGAAAAGTTCAATGGGAAAATGGAGCCCATTTTTGCCTGTTTTCGGTTTCTGGCGCCATTTAGCCCCATGTATTCGAAAACTCCGTCGGCCGCCATTTTTCCATTGAACTTTCCAGAGAATCACTTAAAACTTTTGAATAGGGTATCGGATCGGGCTGAAACTTTGGCATCTGGTTGTGACCTCCAGCTCTACCTTTGGGCGGAGAATGAGCGTTCGGCGATGCCTAGTTTATTTTTGCGGTAAAAAAAAAAAAAAAAAACCCTGTAAATTTTTTTTTGTGACACCCTGTACATATGATAATAAAGTGAGCACTACACAAATGCCCTGCCTTTACGCGAACTCTTGGAACAGGAGGCGCATACCGTTGTTACTTTTTTGTTTATGATTTAGTTAAAATTTAAAAGGAATAAAGGACATTTTTGTTTTTGTTTTGGCCCGGGGGGGGGGGGGGGGGGGGGTAATTGGAGGTCGTATCGGCGTTTCACTAAACATCCCTTATTGATTGTATATTTATAGCGAGTCGAGATACGTTGTTAGCAAACTCCACACGCGCCCTTTGCAATCCAGCATTCACTCGATAATGGCACAGAAAGCAGCACGCAGGGCGTGTTGCTTATTGAGTATTTTTCTACACCCAGCGAGCATGAGCCAGGTTCTCATCGCGCTCAATGGCGTGCATTCTATGGCCGCATTCGCAGGGTTAAACGCTCCGAAACTATTGTCGTAAAAATTGAGTAAGGAAACTTCCATCGAGAGCGACGACAGTCACGCCACTAGGAGAATCTGCCCTCGCGACTTTCACGCTTCCCACTCCCATTTCTATAGTTCGTTTCGGAATCAGTCGGAGCGCAGTCAAAGGATAGAAGACACCAGACGCACAGAGAAAAAGCGCAAGGTCAACGGTGCCTTCGTGCACTGCGCTCGGTTGGTTCAGCCCGGGGATAACAGACGACAAACGCCGTGACGCTTTCGGCGCTGCTCGATGGGCCTTGTTTGTAGGCCAAGGTAGCACTACAAAAGACAGTTTGCAGAGACTGCCTGAGGTCAGATTGGTCACACTGTCTGCAGACCATTTGTGTGATGCACTAGTAGGGCGACATGCGGCTTTACGGCAAAAAAAAAAAAAAGAAGTCATAGAGCGCTGCACCGAGAGCACGCTCACCGACGAGGGGCCAGTAGATCCAGGAGCTGCCGACCAGCGGGAACGACGGCACGCGGGGCATCTGGCCGAAGGGCTTGGCTGCGACCCGCGACTCGCTGTGGGTGGCATCAGCCGCCGGAGCAGCCGCGGGCCCCAGGTGGGCCGCCCGCCGGGAACCCTGGAGCAGAACTCGGGCCGCCTTCATCGCGGCCACCTCGGTCACGAGGGCGCGGTTGGACGCTGAGGAAAGAACACAAACAAAGCGAGTGGAGCGATCCTTCACCGCGCGCACCGGGCTGAGGAGGTCTCTCGCACTGAGTGTGAGGAGAGCGGAGACTTCAGAACGTACGAAAGTGACTCCGGAAGAACGAAATCAGACATTGACTGGGCCCCGCGATAAGGGTCTTATTTTCGAGCTCGCTACTCACCGCCATCTTATCGGTAAGGTTGTTGAGCGCAATCTCACTGAAAATTTGCTTCTATCTCCACCATTGTGCAGCGGGCTGTCGCCGCTGTTCGCCACAAGGCCGATTTTAGATAGGGAAGCGGAGTGTTGGTCGGGTCACCGCGGCTCTCTCCACGAAGTTTCGGCGAGGCATACGGCGGGATATACGCACGTTGCTCTCGACCATGGGGCACGAGCGCGTCACACTGTTGATACATCTTCATACAAGCCGGAGTCACACTGTTCGTACATCATTCAAAAGACAGTCTGCGAACACCAGTCACCGCTATATCCCTGGTTCGAATGCCGCGTGCCAAGTTTCCTCCTTGAACTCATTGTCATCCGGCATTCGAAGCACGGATCTCGTGGTGACTTGCGTTCGAATCTGTTTGCAGAATGTCTTTTGTATGATGTATAAGCAGTCCGACCCCTGCTTAAAGCAGCACTGCAGCGCTGGATTGTGCACGAGTCATGGTCGTTTACAAGCGTGTGTCAGCCTCTGTCTACGCACGGTAACATAGCGTATGAAATAACAAAAAATATATAACAACACAAAAAGATCCGCTGGCGCGTTCAGTGGCATATCAAAACAATGAGAATGCCTTTCTCGTGGCTCTTTCGTCCTCGGTATTTCTTCGAGAATTTATATCCGCCAATGATATTCTGCCAGATTACCGCCCGCGAGCAATGTGGGAGTGTGCAATGACTCAGAACCGAAACGCGCCCGAAAAATATTCGATTTCGCTCGCCACAGGCGCTGATTAAACTTGAGAGCAAGTACCGCCTGCGCACCCTTTTCCCCACGAGAATCTCTCGCTCTCCTCTCCGGGAGTCTCTCGCTTTAATTTCGAAGCTATAGCACCTCCTAGGCTGCCCTTCCGCAGAGTGCCGTGTTTACGCCGCCGGAGAACGCGAGGCCGCGAGGCGGGAGAGTACAAATGGAGGACGCGTGCTGTAGGTGCACTAAGCGAAGCTGCTGCGGCATTTCTAGCTTTGTTTCTCTGCCGTATTATGTTATTAGTTGTGTCTGACTATTGGCTCTCGCTGTCAGAGCCCGAGCAGCAGCGAAACAGCGAAAAACTGCCTTGGCGGCGTTGCCTTCGAGGATCCCTATGCCGTGAGCAAGGAGCGCTGGCGCTCTGACGCCAAATCGGCCAAGTTGCTGTTGCTAACCTCGATGGCGCACGTTGTCGTCTGCCCGGTCTTTTCGCCGAGCAAAATTGCGGCCGACGCGGTGCAAGCGCACGAGTCTCTCGAGTCCTACAACTACTTTGACTCTGGTTAGAACTGGCTAAACACTGCGCGCGTACGAATATATCGGAAGTCGTTCGTGTCGAAAATTTAACTGCACTTTTTTACGCCACAAGCTCGGTACAAGACTGCAAGCTCTGGCCGCCTGTCCAAACAGGAATCGCGAGGCGGCAGGACTCCGACAAAAATCGTAAAAGTTGAAACATCCGGCAGTCCGATGTCTGTTTGAACAGCACCGAGCCAAAATCACGATTTTCCTCCTCGCTTCCTCCGCTTTTCGGTGACCCGGTGCTCGTCAGACATGACGTCATACGCCAGCTGCCAATGCTGTCCATCTGTACTGCCGGGCCCTCGTATCCTTGGACGTGTTCCCAAATTTTACTCGATCTCACTCCAGGGTGAGGTGTTTTGTATACCTTTGCGTTCGAAAGTCTACCCGCGTCCAGCGTCGCTCCATCTGTGTCATCAGGTGACACGACCCTCCGGAGTAGCTCGGATATATTTGGTATGATTTCGAACACAACCCTTCTCACGATTCATGTTTGGACAGGCCTTTTTGCAGACTTCTGCCTATCTCAAATACTTTACTCAAGACACTGTATTTCAAAAGACTTTTAGTAGTATTTCAGTATCTTGCAAATATATTTCGTCGAGAGTATTTGCTTAATTACATTTCTCACTATCTCGTACGGAATTTCTCAAATACAGTTTTCAAACCTTCGAAAATATTTGTCGCAGGAACAATGTAGGGAACTAGGGATCGGGAGACTCCAGGGAAAAGTTAGCTGAACCGATAACAGAATTGGAGGCAAGCGACCAAACACAGGACAGGAAACAAGTCACGAACAAAACGCACTGTCCGAATTCCAACAAATATCAAATGAATAGCACCAAGCACGCTCGCCTTCCTCCTGCCAGCTTTTCCCCGCCCCCTTACTCTAGGTTGTCTTTGAATGGCACGTTACGCTTGGAGGTAGCAAAGTGCTGGTGACGTCATCGGGATTTTACACCTTTTGCCTAAATCTAGCGCGGTTTTGTGAGCGGATGATTGGGACGCCAGTGCTTGGTACACGGTCACAATGGACCATTTTCGGAAATCGCCAGTTCAGGGGGTTCTGGGGGGCTAAGTTGCGCTTTTTGGACTCCCAGGAGACTAGGGAGAGGGAAGTGACGTCAACAACGCAGCAAATGCAGATTGGATGTTGATTTTGTTTTCTTCTGTCAACATCCAATCTGCGTTTCTCTAGTCGTTGACGTCACTTCCCTCTTCCAAGTCTCCTGGGAGTCCAAAAAGCGCAACATAGCACCCCTGGTTTGAAAATGCGCGAGCACGTTTCCAAGTGAACGCGAACTCTCCTTCGGCCAAGAAAGCTAGAGTCCTGCTGGTTTTATTGAGCTGCAGTGGCCAAGACTGGGCTTCCCTGGATCCCAAGCTCGTTCAAAAGCGTTTCTTTTCTCTCCTTCCAAATGCGCACATTGTTTCTTTCTCCTAATCTTCCAACCCGGTTTTCCGCCAGTTGGAGCTAGGGATTGAAAGCGGGTTTGTGGACACTCTCTTGTGTTACTCCTGTTTCCCTCTTGACCTCCTTAATAATTTTTTTTGACAGTTTGAAGTTACAGGCGCTCCTCCTCGCCCTTGGCTGGGGAGACAAAATACTCACTCTTGGTTGTTAATCAGCGACAGAGGCTGCTGTCCTCTAGCCGATGTTTCTCCTGTGTGTGCACGTTTGTCATTCACTCGCGCACTCATCATCAAGTCTGGCTGCCTGATCAACTGCAAGTTCGGCTGTTAGGGATATGCCAATGCCGGACTATGCGTCAACACCGCCAAATCGCGTCAAGGCATATTACGAACGTATTGCGGAATGCGTCGAGAGGCGAACCTCCCGCCAAACTAAAGCACGCCAGTTGCCATGCCTACAATACGTAAGTCCTCCTTGTTTCGAAAATCTTTCGGTACCCATTATGTTGCATATCCCGAATTATTTAAAAGTAAACTTCTATCGCAGCAGCTAAATCGCTTCTTCAGAATCATAAAGATCACAGCAGAATGTGATTTTCAGTAAAGTCATCGCAAGTAGAGCACCCCCTTTTGACGTTTTAATTCTTATAGGGAGTATTCACTGGCGGCCATAGCTGTGTGCTCGGCTGCGGAGCGCGTGCTGACGGCGAGCTTCCACAGTTCTTTCGCCACGTGCATTCCGCACCACCAAGATTGCCGGTCTTGGCAGCCTATTAATGAGCTCGTTCTGAGCATGCGCTCTAAACAGTGACCTCAAATATGGCGGCCAGTGAATACCTCCTATATTACCAGCTTCCAACTTACTTGCCGAGTATCTTCCAACGTAATTCAATTACTTTTTCAAATTATTTTTACGCTACTCAAAGTAGTTCGTAGTAAAAGTAACTTAAATACTACTCTAAACACATTTTCAAAAGAGGTATTTAGTATCTTATCTTAAAGGGCCCATCAAACGATTTTACCATCGAGAGAACGTGCACCTTATTACCCTCTTTTGTTTACTTTAGCACCAGGGCCATACATCACGACCACTTCTCTCGAAATGTCGCGAATGCGCTGCGTAAAAGCAAAAACAAAAAGGAACTATTGTAGCGTGAGCTATAAACTGGCCGAGGTTGAGCAGTTTTGCGTGGCTCCTGGAGAGCCGTGCTGCGCATGCGCGAGGAGCAGTGACGTCACACGGCGCACAGCTGGCGAAAAAAACAAATTTGGGGGTTTTACGTGCCAAACCAACGACGGGCATCTGGCACGCCCCAGCGGAGGACTGAGGATTAATTCGGACTACCTGGAGATCTTTTGACGTGCAACCGAAAGCTCGGTTACACGGCACCTCCTCCGCAATAAGCCTCCGTCAGATTGCGGGCACCTTGGCCGGGATTCGAATTAGTATCATCTGGTGGGCTAGTTGGTTAAACATGTGGCGGGTTCACGGGATTCGAACCCGCCACATGGGGATCCGTACGCCAGCGCTGTCGCATCGGAGCCACCAAGGCGGCTGCACAGCTGGCGCGCCGGAGCCGCCGCCGCCGCGCGCTCCGCCGCCGCCGCGCGCGCCTTGGCGGTCTCCGCATTCCACAGGAGTGACGTCATAGCCGCGGCAGACGCACTGGCGCCGCCGCGTGTCGAGCTGCGCGTCTCCGTTGCGCAGTAGCCCAGTCTGACGCTGCACCGGAGCCGCTTGATAGCGCCTCTCATTTTGTGCGCATGCGCAGAGGTATCAATGGGGGTAGAGTTCCTGTATAGGCTCCCTACGGGAGCCAGAGTTGCGCGTTCATGCATGGCATGTGGATTCAGCTCCTCACGTGACTGAATTCGGCGAATAGCGGCGCCGCGCGTTCGCGCGCTCAAAAGCCGGGGAACGTACGCCGGGGCGCGTGCAACGTCTACTTTGCTGCACGACACTTGATACGGCTCCTCACGTGATCGGATCTCGGCGAATAGCGGCGAGGGCGGCACGCGGCACGTGGAATCAAACGCGCAACTCTGGCTCCCGTAGGGAGCCTATAGGGGGTATTCACTGGACGCCATTATTGAGGTCACTGTTTAGAGCGCATGCTCGGAACGAGCTTACACTAATAGGCTGCTAAGAGTGGTAATCTTGCTGGTGTGGAATGCACTTTGCAAAAGGACTGTGGAAGCTCGCCGCCAGCACGCGCTCAGCAGTCGCGCACACGGCTATGGCCGCCAGTGAATACTCCCAATACAGGAACTCTAAGTGGGGGTATACATATAGCGGGGCGTTTGCCAGTGTGGTATAGCCATGGAGAAGGGGAGCGAAATTGCTGCTCAGCGGCGCAGAAGAGCGGAGAAGTTCAACTCATCGGATCCCGAAGTAGTCACATAATGTGTATACCGTGTGTGTGTCATTGAAGCAGCAGTAAGCATGATAATCAAGCTAATCCTAGACAACCAGGAAAGCTAAGAATAACCAGCTGAACCTAAGCTCACGACGTATATCCTGGCATAGCCGAGCTAAGCCACTGCAATTTTGGTTTTTCTTGACCTGACTTCACGTACGGCGGCCATAGGAACTAACTTTGTGACGTCACGGCGGGTGCGGTTATTGAGATCGCTTTTGAACAAGTACAGGGTGAAACAAGGAGACGGCAGGCTCTTTAAATCGAAAGGAAAATTCGGTTTCATAACCTATCGCGCTAAGACTTTGTGCAGCGTTGCCCACAGATGGTGCATTGTTTTTTTTTTGTAAAATTTGCCAAGAGCGAACTTACCTGAGGAAAAAGTAAAGAAAGAAAAAGGCTTAGCTCCCATGGAAACGCAGCGACGCCACCGGTCTTCAAAGAGCACGGCGCCGTTTCGCACGAGACACAAGAGATGGCGCAACGAACGCCGCCAACGAACGAGCATACGGCGCCGAGAGCCAGCGTCTTTAGCAGACAATCTTTTCGACTCAAAAGCGGTGCGCGTTCCGCAGGCGGCGACAGTCGCAGAAACAAAAACAGGCGCGGTAACAACAAGCAACTGCAGTTCCTTGTCTGCTAAATACGCCGGCTCTCGGCGTCGTCTGCTCGCTCGTTGGCGGCATTTGGCGTCGTGACCGCTTGCGCCATCTCTTGCGTCCCGTGCGAAACGGCGCCGTGCTCTTTGAAGACCGTTGGCGTCGCTGCGTCTCCATAGGAGCTAAGCCTTTTTCTTTCTTCACTTCTTCCTCAGGTAAGTTCGCTCTTTGCAAATTTTACAAAAAAAAAAAATGCACCATCTGTGGGCAACGCTGCACAAAGTCGTAGCGCGATAGGTTAAGAAACCGAATTTTCCGGTCGATTTAAAGAGCCTGCCGTCTCCTTGTTTCACCCTGTATATTCTCAGTTTAATGGTAACGTTTAGAAATGATTTCGTTCCAACATCAACAAATCAATCGAAAGTTTTATATTCGTGTTCAGTACACGATGTTTTCGCAGCTCCATCTATCCGGAGTAAGTCAAAGCATCCCCTCCCCGCTGCTCCGCTGCCTAGCAACGTTGGCTGGCTGTTACCGAACGAGCGGTGTGATCAACGCGATATAAAAAGAAATTACACCATCTTCCCGAGGGGAACCATGGGGTGATGCGGAGCATCGTGTTGGTTCCGAGGAAAGAGTCAGTTGCGTGCTGACGTCGAGAGATGGCGCCACCGACTGCCCTAGCGTTACCCCCTACGCGAGCCTTCGTCGCGGCTCGCGGCAGAGAAACTTGGAACGCTCGCCGCTCGCCGTTTATTTTTTTTCACACTTGAAGGAGAGGAGACTAGAGGAGGAGAGTTGCGCGTGCGCGCGCGGTGTGAGGAGAAGCGAACGCACGCGCAGTGCACGCAGCTGGTAGAGAGAGAGAGAGAGCGGAGAAAGTAACGCGCAGCTGTTGGAGAGAGGGAAGGAGGAGAGTTGCGCGTGCGTAGTTCGAGTGCCGACTACAACGCCGACGCCGCGGGACATAGACCCGAGCAAGAGATGCTCCGCATCTAAAACCATGTTTCGGCAGCTGCGTGGTTCGTTTTCTTTCTCGTGCGCCTGGTTCGCCTGCCTGCAACTATACTCCGTTTCACCTTATGTTGTACCGCAGCGAAGGCTAGAAGCACGAGCTCATAGTGTTGGCAGCTGCCCTTGGTGCACGAGAACTTGTGCCGCCGAGGTGTGCCATAGAGCAAGGAGCTCGCGCTTGTAGCCTTTCCTGCGGTACAACACAAGGTGAAACAGAGTATTGGCGACGTGCGCGACCGAAAGCGTCGCTGTGGTCGGCCTTCCACGATTGGCCGAACGCTGACTATGACGTCAGAAAAGGATTTATCATCGACGGAAATAAGAGGAATGAAAGAACTTTAACTTTCACGGTGTTGGCAGTGTTCCTTTGAGAGCGCAATGATTTCAAGCTTCCACCATGCTATTTAGAAATACCATCGAACTTGTTGTTTGCAAGGTAATGACGTCACGAGGGGGAACTAGAGGGGGAACCATAGGAGGGCGCCACCAAAACATCTCGCCGCTAATAGGAAGTATTCACTGGCGACCATAGCTGTGTGCGCGACTGCTGAGCGCGTGCTGGTGGCTAGCTTCCAGGGTTCTTTTGCACCGTGCATTCCACACCGTCAAAATGGCCGGTCTTAGCAGCCTATTAATGGGGAGAGAGGGGAGAGTCTGCTCTCGCTGTAGCAACGTCCACGGTGCTAAGGAGAGGACTAGTGAGAGGACAAGACCGGAAGCCGCGTGCCCCGCGGCGCGTCATGCGCACGTGACCCGGGAAACATTGTATGAGTTGAGGGGCAACCCCAAACGCCATCTTATTTGGCCGGAAGTCTGAAAATCGTTTCATGGGTCCTTTAAATACTTTTGTTGAGTATCTTGCACAACACTGCCTTTGAGGCGCTGCGTTGGGCGTCGTCCGAGCCAAGGTGATGCCGTCGCAGCGGGAAGCTCCTGCTCCTTACGATGCCTCGGTATACACTCTCACAAAAAAGGGTGTATTCTTAAACCCTTTGTCCCAGATAAGACACCCCAAAACTTCAGTTCGACGTACAGCGCACTGCCGTTGAATCGACGGTACCAACTTCCACGAGAGTCTTGATAGCCGTGTGATACAACTTATTAAAATAGATAATGTGCGTGTTACTCTCTAAAAAAAAAAAAAAAAAATCAATCGGGGTTTTCTTGATCCTACTGCAAAACCTTAGTTTTTTTTTCTTTCAGTGGTCTGGGATACGTAGTTTAGCTATCTAATAAGCTATATCGAACCGTTATCGATCACCACGTAAAATTTGGGGCCGTCTGTTCGACTATAGTGCGCTATACGGCGAACTGAAGTTTTCAGGCGCATTATATGGGACAAAAGGGTGTAACACGACACCCTTTTTTTAGAGTGTAGCGAGCAACCGCGGAACTTTTGGGCGGCAACTTGTGTGCAAACAGCGTAGGAACGAAATTCGGGTGGTCTGGATCAGATGACGTCCCTAAACATAGGAGTGCCTCAATGCTGGGAACAACGATTGCAGTGGGAGCTACGCACTTACCTTCAATGAAGGCTTGCCACACAAGCAATCGTCCGTGCAAGGCGAACATTTTGGTTTTTAATCCATGCAGGTTATCAATCTTGTGCGTCTGTCAGCGTCCTCCTGGAACTTGTGGAAGCCTATTCCACTACTTTCGCAGTACGTTTGGGCACAACCAAAAGCCACGCAGCTTTTCGGCAGGCCGAAATGCCGCGTCGCACGTGCAAAATAAGCGCCCGCTGTCGTGCCCATACCTCGCCCGCCTGACCGATCCGGCGCGATCACAGGCGCCGTCGCAGCTCCGTGACGTCAATCGCGCGCGTCGGTGTTTAGATCGACTTTATTGAGAGTTGCAGGCCTATCAGTGCGAATCCTCGCGTTAATAAGGGTTATCCAAGCGGAATACAACGAACGCCGTGCACGAATATAAAAGAGAGAAAGATAAAGAAAACGTGCGCGCTTCATGAAAAGCGTGAAAGCTTCGGCGCGCTCCGCTTCCGTTTTCAGTACGAACATGAACCACGCCAACAGCGAGGCATGCGCCTCCTCGCCTAGCCTTTCTTGTTGTCGGGAGGTTTGGGACTGATTACAACAGCGGACGCCTTGACGACAACGTGCCAGCAGGGCGTTTGAGTGGCATGTCCTGACTCACGTGATTAGCACGCTCCATACTTCTGTCCAGGGACACAAGCGAAGGCTATGCCCCCCCCCCCCCCCCCCCCCCACCCCCCTCCGAAAAAAAAAAAGTTTCTATGAGGTAATAGCGAATTTTAGAATAGCATACGCAAAGAAAGAACATCGTCGTCATGCGTCAATCAAAACTGCAGTTTTGGCTCGAAGCATGTTTAGTGGCGGGTGACCGCGCTCTTTCTTTGCGTACGATATTCTAAAACTCGCTGATAACACGTATTACGCCGTTGTGAGCGTATTCCCGACCAAAATGGTAAACACGCTAAGCTCTGCATCGGAAATAAACCAACGTGAAGTATACGTACGTTTTTTTGACGAAAAGGAAGTGCGCTCTTGGACTTTTGCGTGAGTTTTCCCGTTTTTTTTTCGAGCGTGCGGAGTCAACAAGAGCGCCGAGCATGGGCACGTGGAGCCGTGGAAATGAGGCGCTGAATAGTTTGCAACCGCTGGAATGCAAACCGACACCACCTGTGCGAGCCCGCCTGCACGGGAGCATGCCTCCTCTCGCGTTGTCAACAGGGCAATTAACCGTGCGACGTGGGCGAACCAGGCGCACACCCGCTCGCATTGGGGAGCTTTAGCATGGACTCCAAGATTCTCGACGCGCAAAGCTCTCCGGCCATTCCTTTCGTCGCGGAGAGACCGAAACAAGTGGCTGGAGGCTGTATTCGTGCGCAGTGACGCTATGTACAGGCCCCGGTAGTTATCATCATCCACTTTGCTTGACTAGTTGCTCGGATAAAAAGGGGCTTGTTTTCCCGAATTATATTTAAATTATAATTCACCACAACATACATTACTTTTTTTAGTTAAGCGGTGGGTTGAAATTCGAGTGTTTTATCCTTGAAGGCCAGAAAAAAAAATACCTAATAAAATGCTCGCCTTTTTTTTTTTCAGACGAACTGAGCCTTTAGTAATTTTAAACAAGAATTGTGGCGAGACAATGCCAATACAAGTTCTACAAAAGTTCGAACTTGTTTGTCTAACACCACGGTGCTGTGTATGTCCTTTTTGTTTCCGTGTCTTCGGTTTATTAGGGAGTTTTAGAATAACGTACGCAATTTTAGCGCACGCTAGCGCTAAATTTAGCGCTTGCTTTAGCGCACGCGACGCAAGAGAGTTTTAGAATAGCGTTTCTCCGCCGCGACGCAAAAGCCCAAGCATCTCGCGCTTGCAACGCCACCAAGATACAGTCACGATTTTTATTTCACACACGAAATGCTGCAACTTTAGAAAAAACAAGATTTTTGGTCCGGAGTAACAATTTTACATTTGTTCAAACGTGAGAGAGCAACGCGAGCGGTCGACCGGTCGTGTCTAGGGGTGTCGCGAACTTTTGTCGAACCAGATTTTTAGGTCGAACTTTCGGGGTTCGACTGGGTCGAACCGGTTCGACGAACCTTCGAACTTTTCGCCAGATTCGACCGGTTCGACTTTGTGGACAGTGTGGCCAGACCTTGATACAAGCATGTCTACGTTTGGAGAATATTTTTTTTATGCAAAGGGTTATTTTATTATATAAACAGTTGCAATTAAAAGAAACCAATTCTAATCACTGAAGAAGTTAATAACTTAATTTTTTTTGTACTGTATTAACTGAATTAACCAATCAGCGCTGCCCTTAAAGGGGCACTGACAACCCAAAGGTCGTATTTTTTTTTTATTGTCTAAAACGATGCAACTTGTAGTCATAGACACGCAAAAAAAACCGCATCGCGAAAAAAAATTTTCCCGCGCGCGCGCGCCTTTTTAGTTTTGGCATTTGTATTTCCCGCGTTCACCTCCTCGCTTCTTTTGATCGGTGACGTCAAAAATCTGGAAATTTAGAAGCTTTGTAGGTGACATTTCTATAACATTTAATAACGGCAATCGTAAAACATGTTTTTTAACGCAATTGCGAACGCACTACGGCCCCTCTTTTTGAAATACCAGAAATCAGAGTTCGGTGTGCTGTTGCTTCCTAGATTTGTATCCTCCCTCGGAAAACTTGGCAGCGCCCGTTGGCGAGTCGGAGAAAGACCGTTTTTTTTCCCGCCGGCGCCTTTCTATCCCTCACCTCCTCCTCGGTTGGGGTCGCCGTGACAACGGCGGAGGTCCGAAATAAAGTCGAGTCGCAGGAGACCGCAAAATCTCACTCACTGCACTGGCGCGGATCGCGCGGGAACTTCAAATTCGGCATTTGGAAATTGTTTTTTTAATTCACAAATACTGAATTTTAAAGTTTCAAATTTTGAGGGTAATGTCCCGGCATCGTTTTCAATCGTTTCGGATAATAAAAAAAAATATGATTTTGGTGTGTCAGTGCCCCTTTAATTCATCCCTTAGCCATCACCATCCAATCCGAAGCCAACTGGCCAGCCTGTCACGCATGCGCACACGAATCGAACCTCAATACAAGGTTCGTCGAATTTTTCACTAAAAGTTCGAAAAAGTCGAACCTGGTCGAACTCGAACCTCGGGTGGTTCGCGACACCCCTAGTCGTGTCCGCCTGGTCCGCCGCATACGTCGCCTCGGCAAGAGTGTACTGACCTTCGCCGATAAATGTTCGCTCGTCGCAAGCATCAAGTTGCCGGTGATCGTTGCCCACCCTACTGGGTTTTCCAAACCGAGTGCAGTGTCGTCCCGTATTGAAAATCGCAGTCGCGAGGATGCCACCGACGTCGCGCTCACGAGCGACCGCTTCCATGAACCTGCGGGCCGCCATTTGTTTTGTTTTTTTAAACTGTGCTCGTCTCGGTTTTAGCCAACATCTCATCACGAATCCTCCTTAAAGGAGCGCAAAGACCCTTAGCGTACGCACGCTATTTCCGAGAAATAGCGCACGCTAAAATTGCGCACGCAAAGCGCAAGACCTGGTTTGCGTTCGGAGCATGCGCAGTGGCGACGACGCTATTCTTTGCGCACGCAAAGCTTTAGCGTGCGCTATTCTAAAACTCCCTATTATGTTACCTAAGAAACATAAAGGCCGTAGTGTTGTTACCATAGCGCAGGCCAGCGCAGAAATGCAGGGCAATGGCACGAGTGCTGCGTTTGCGTTCGGATCGTCACGCTGCTCTGGTGTCCAAGCTGTGCCCAGCGCTGGCCTCTGGCAGGGTATGTAGAAACCCCATCGGAAGCTTGTTATGGTAGCTGGTGTTGGTTTGTACGACCATCTCTCGCTCTCACTGTGAGGAATGCTTGTAGGACAACGTTCTTGCTGTACGAGTAGGAGTTGTAGGAGTAGGACTTTCGGCATGAAATTGTCTATACTTGTTTCCAACGTTGGAAACGAGTATAGACAATTTCATGCTGAAAGTCTCTTCAAGACATACATTTTTCTCTCCCTCTTGACCATTTCATAAAAGGGCTTCTGGCCGTTGCCATTTTGCGTGTTATACTTGTGGACAACTTTTTGGAGTTATGCAGTGAAATCATGGCCTCTGTCACTCTGTCATAGCTATGGGCGCGCGTGCGCTTGAGTATCTTTAGTTACCACCAAAGCTGTGTAGGCACACTTTTAACTTCTTCCGAAATGCCACAGAAAGTTGTCCGCGAGTATTAGCGGCGAGATGTTTAGGTGGAGCCAACCTTATTAGATTAACTCAGTTACGGAACTGTTCATAGACGCTGCATGCACGAACAGTACCCCCCCTCACTCACCACGACTCGGCCGGCGTCGCTCGACGCGCCGCCGGACGGCTGCTTTGGTAACTGAATCGGGATACGTTCGTTTCAACGTTACTAGAAACGTAAAAACCAACGGAAAAAAACTCTCTTTGTAGTACCTTTTATTGGAGTTAGTACAAAATGAGGGGCGTGTGATGTTTTCTTAAATTTTAAGTTTTCAAGGTTTTGCAGCACAATTAATATTGTTTTTATACAACCACGCCTCAGCGGGGATTTCAGGTAGCGCGTCCCGACCTAGGCGCATTTTAACTTCGGCAATGTGTCGCGGCGCGTCCGCTGGAAGTACGGGGGAGGCACCCCTGTAACCCTTTCCACTGTATCTGTTTCGGCTCCGAAATGGCCGATGGAACCCAAAATAGATGTCACGTGGAGTTCCTCGAGTGACTGCTGCGGGAGAAATGGCGGCGTTGTGATCGCCATTTGGCGCTTCAGCTGTGCTCTTTGGAACGCAGAGTTATGAAACGAGTGAGTGAGTGAGGGGGGATACCCCCCTCCGCGGGAGTTCCACAACTGAGGTAATCTAGTAACAGTTGGGTGGAGCCCTCGTAGGGTTACCTTTCGTGACGTCATTACCTTGCGAACAAGTTCGATAGTGTTTGTAATTAGCATGGGGGAAGCTTGAAATCATAGTGTTCTTGAATCAACACTGTCAACACCGTCGAAATTGAAGTCCTCACGTTCCTCTTATTTCCTTCCATGAGAACTCCTTTGCTGACGTCATAGACAGCATTCGGCCAATCGTGGAAGGCCGACCACCGCGACGCTTTCGATCGCGCACGTCACCAATAGTGGGTATGACGCGCGCTCTGTACGTTTCCTGAAGCGACAAACTTGCGCGTGCTTAGCTGTGATTATTGCACGCGGAGCTATGATTTCGTAAGCATTAAAATGGTATATTGGCGACGTCCGCGACCAAAAACGGTGCCGTGGTCGACTTTCTGCGATTGGCCAAATCACGGGCATAAGATAATGTTCTGAATGTCAACTTCGACGGAATTGGTTTAAAAACGCGATGGCTCCTAGCTTCTAATTTGATTTTTAAACTCGCCATCTTTATTGTCGCATCTGATGATAAGTATAGCCAGGGTCAGAATTCGTGACGACATGGCGAGGCAAATCTTTGCGTGACGTCACGGATGGAACCCTAAGAGGGAGCCCCCGAAACATTTCGGTGTTAGGTTCCCCGGAAAGTAGCCTCATTGCCTTCCCTGACTGATTGCAGGACACAAACATATACTAACATACAGACGACCAAAACCTTGCGAGGCGATTGGCTGATCGGTCTCTTGCCATGTCCTATCGCCATTGAAGTCCGTTCAAATCTCAGAAACTTTGATAGGGTCGTTGTGAACCACCCGCGCCAAGGTCGCTAAGAAGCGCCATCGGAGTGAAAGCGTTCCTCGCCAATATGAGCATCCCTGGTACTGCGTAGGCTAGTAACTTATTAATAATGTTTATCTAGACAGATCTCTTATAATGACATTCTTCTTTTTGAGTAAGTATTTCAAAATTATTTTTCAGTGCCGCCAAGCAACGACGCTCCATGTGGTGAAGGTGCGAAGATGCGCCCTTGTTTCGCTGGTGTGTGTGTGAATAACAAAATCTCGGTATACAAGAAATATATTTATAAAGCAACCTGTCACCCCGATTTTCAATCAGCTCACCAAGAATGGAGAAGCCGAGGAGAAACTGCTCACACCATGATCCAAAATGGCGACCATACGGGGAGCTTGGCGCAACTTTGCCAGGAACCAGTGAATGCACAACATATAAAACAGGAGCTTTCTGTAGCTTCCAAGATTAGAACAGTGCCACTATAGAGCAAAATAAGAAAGTTTCCAAGAAATAAAAAACGCGTTTTTCGACCCGGGTAAATAAACTTTGCATCGCAGCGCTGTGTCCTGTTGTTCCTTCTACTTCGTCCTTGTCTTTGCGCTGTTTTGTTTTTATCATGTCTACTTACCAACTAGCCCAAACTTCTACGTTAATCAAACTCCTTGGGAATGTGACGCTTTTTGTTTTTAAAGTGGTTGGGATAGATAGACGCGGAAGTTTAAAAACCTGACGTTACCGAATTTGTCTTGAGCCGACGCATCCACCCAAAAGCCTAACATCGTGAAAACAAGAACTGACGTCGTGAATGCTTGTGGGATTTATATCAGTGAAAAACACTTGACAGCAAGAAAAAGATTATTGATTTCTTTCTTGCGGACAAGCTAGTTTTACTGAAATAGATGCTACAGGGCCCACAGTGTTACTTCTCGTTTTGGCGATGTTAGGCTTAGATGGACGTCGGCTCAGAAAAAAACTTCGTCTTTCTCAATTATCTTTTGATCCTAGTTACGTCATGTTCTCAAACTTTCGCGTCTTTCCCCAACCGCTAGCACCACGTTCTCACGGCGTTTTAACTTTCTGCGATGCATACTCTATTTCATCCACACCGAAAAACACGGTTTTCTTTTCTCGAAAACTAAAACGTACCCCCCCCCCCCCCCCCCCCCACACACACACACACACACACACACTAAAAAAAAACAAGAAAAAAACGAATTATTGCAAAAATAAACTATGCATCGCCAAACGCTCATTCTCCGCGCACATGAAGCGCTAGAGGTTGAAACCAGATGCCAAAGTTTCAGCACTAACAGTTTTTTATGCAAAGGTTATGTGATTTTCGGAAACGTTCAATGGGAAAATGGGGCTCATTTTCGCCAGTCTTCGGCAACTGGCGCCATAGGCAACCTGCAATCAGAGCCGTTTACACTGAGAGAGTTTGGCCTTCTTAAGGAGATTTTGACAGCCTGACAACCACAGCAGCGTCGTCTGACAACCGGGGGATGACTACTTCCGTCCGCCATATTGTGGCTCTGACTCATAGGAACTCTACGCGATTTCTCAGGAATGAACAAGACAAAGAAGTAACGCCATATTGTGTTACCGCGAAATCCGCTTGTTCTAGCGGCCAACAAGCTCCGCCCATTGGCCAAACTCTCTCAGTATAAACGGCTCTGCCTGCAATGCAGTTGATGATGATGATGATGATGATGATGATGATGATGATTTTGTGGCTGTTCCCTTTGAAGCGGGAGGTTTGAATAGAAATCATACCTAGCCGAATAAAAACGGAGAGAAGAAAAAAAAACTGCACTACTGTTGCATTCTTCGCCACCAGTCCTCCAGCCTCCTTTTAGTCCTCTCGACTGCGTTGCTGCACTTCCAGCTGGGCTGCAGTGCCACTGCAGCGCGATTTAAGTCCGCACTGGGCCAGCACACAGCATCCCTGCCTGTGTCCCCAACTCGGAAGCCGAGGGCTTCTGCCAGAAATTGTTCGTGTGAATGTGCCTCGTCTAGATGCAGCCCGTTGTCTGGCGCCTGGCCCCAATCCACCGGGTGTCTTGGTACGAGACTTGGGCGGGAGAGCACAATATGCTTGATAGTTTCCTCGGTTTCGCCACATGCCCGGCATGATGTTGATTGTACCTGTTGGTCAAACCGCTGCCTGTACACTAGCGTTCTTAGCCCTCCCGCACGTGCTTCAAAAAGCAGGCGGCTGCCCAGGCTATTATCATACAGGGTTGCCACTGTCGATATTTCATTTTTCCAGCGGTTGTACACTTGCAGGGTTGACTTTGAGCGGGCCGCCTCCGACCACTGCACAGCCTCTTCCACGCGCACTCTCTTCCGCACCTCCAGTTCCCACTTTTGCTCTGTAGTGGCAGCCACGGGCACAGTAAAGAAGCCATATTTCTTTTCCAGCTGGTACAGTCGCTTTCTCCACTTTGTCTGTATCCCTGTCAGGTGTATGTACACAAATAGTCGTTTGGCCCACCGTCCTCGGTCCATGAGTCGCAGACGCCCGTCGTAGCCGATCTTGCTAGCTGCTTCTCTGGCTTCAAACGATGACCATCCAAGATCTCCTTGGACAGCTTCGTTCGCCACCATGCCATGGCAGCCTAGGGCCTGCCTCTCAACTTCGCGCTGCCGGCGCTCCAGAATGTCCCTCACGTCTCCAGGAATGCACACAACAGCATTAGCAAACGTTAGGCCAGGTACCATGGCTGCTTTCCAGAGTTCCCTTGTAACCAGAAATCGATTGCAGCTCCATAGGTTACGCTTGCGAAGGACACTAGTGTTTCGCACGGCCGTCTTTCTGAGGTGGAGATGGTGTTCCGCTAGGTATTCTGGCTTATTTGTGAGTAGAATACCCAGGTACTTATAGGTGCCTTGCAGGGGGATTCGTTCGCCCTTCAGCACGCAGTGACCAAGACGCGGCTCTTCAGGCCCGGCTAGTTGCACGACTGCCGACTTTTTGCTGTTGAAGCTAAGGCAGCGCGCATCCGCATCTTCTACACAGATGACTAAAAGCTGCTGTAGTGACTCTAAACTTTCCACTGTAAGTACGATCTCATCCGCAAAGGTGAGACCTGGTAGCGTCCAGTTCACTGGCTCTCCTTTTTCTAAATGGGTGAAAGAGAATCCTACCCCCGACTGGAGCAAGCGCCTCTCTAGCCCCGACACATAGAGGATATATAAGAGAGGAGAAAGCGGACAGCCTTGTCGTAGACCTCTTGTTACAGTCACTTGCTCCGATTTGGCACCATTCATCTCTGTTGTCACCGCGTTGCCCGAATACAGACATCGGACGAGGGCCAACCACTGCCGTGGCATGTCTAACTGTTCTAGGTGCTGGAGCAATAACTCGTGAGGTACACTGTCGTAAGCTTTCGCAATGTCAAGGAAGCAGCACAGTAGTTTTCTTCCTTCCTTGCGGGCGACCTCAATACACTGGGTGATCGTAAAAATGTTGTCCTCCAGTCGGCGACCCCGACGGAAGCCTCCCTGCAGCTCCGTTAACACCCCATTCCCCTCTGCCCATGCTGCCATGTAATCTCTCACTATATGTGCGAAGGCTCTGTAGATGGTGGAAGTCACTGTAAGTGGCCGATAGTCCTGAAGATGTTGTCGGTTGCCTCCCTTCTTAGGGACCAAGACAACCCGACCAAGCCTCCAGTCTTGGGGCACGGGTTCTGAGCCACTGAAGATTGCACTGAAGATCTCTGCCATCTGCTGCCTTGTCTTCGTTCCCATCGATTTAAGAACAGAAGCCGGAATCCCGTCCAGGCCCGGAGACGTAGACGTCTTCAAATGCGCGAAGGCCCGTAAGACTGTCACCCACCCGATGACCTCCTCCTGCGAGTGTTCTGCTGTGTGTAGCGTCGGTTTAGAGGATGTATCCTCTTCGGTGGTAAAGTTCTCCCTCAGGTAATCCGAGAGGTGGGTGCCAAGGTTGCTAGGTTCCTCCCCTGTGCTTTCGTCAATGATGGCTGCTTCCTGGTCTCTACCCTCCAACGTTCCGAGGTAGGCCCAGAACTTCCTCGGTGCGTCCCTGCCGCTGCATCTAATGTCCCGGACAGTAGCCAGATCCGCAGTCCTTATCTTCTGTTGGACCAACTGTTTAGCACTTTTTTCAGTACTTGATACCTGTGGCATTTTTTGTCAATCTCGTGTGTCTCTCCTGTACGGAGCGCCATTCGGTGATGCAGGTTAGCCTCCTGCCGGGCAAGGATGGCTGACTTGACCTCACCATCCCACCATCTCTTACGTCGTCTGCGTCCAGCGAGCCTTTTTGGTGCGTGTCGCTTAATCAGGTCTTTAAGCACTGTGATGTAGGCTCGATATCCAGTCGCCTGTTTCCTGCTTTCACTGTTCTCAAATGTCTCCATGATAGTCGCCACTGTCCGCATGCTCAAATAAGTTCGCCGTGGGCGTTGATATCGTTCCTGTGTCTTTTTCCAAGTGGCCTTGCTGAAGTCCAGCCTGAGGCGATTATGATCACTGCCAAGGCTGTGCTCGCCGCCCTCGTCTATCGAAACTCGAGCAATGCTTTTCCCGAGACGGTGAGACGCTAAAGCATAATCAATGCAGGTTTTGCTTCCTCGAGCGCACCATGTGAACTGTCCCTCACATGTTGACCGCAGGGTGAGTACCTCAAGTTGCAGCTCTTCCGCTAGCCATAGGAGCCGCCGCCCATTACTGTCCTCCCACCCGATCCAACTCACCAAGATGGCCGTTGAAATCTCCCATGATCAAAATATTCTTACCGACGCCGAGGGCCTTCGCATCACTGGCAACACATGTCACACTCGCTTGGTTCTCATCCTCCCGCGCACTTCCCACAGCAAGATAAACCACGCACACTGCCACTGGATACTGTAACAGTTCTCCTGTCACCCAGATGTGGTCTTGGCAGGTCTTGTTTTCCCTCTGCCAGGATGCCGAGCTGCGGCATAGGATTCCTACTCCCCCTCCTTTTCGCTGATCTTCCTGCCAGTTGCACCCGGTCCACTGCCAGTCCGGGTGAATAGGCGGTTCCTCAAGGTCACGAAGGTGTGTCTCTGCAACCCCAAAAAGCACGATGCTCTCATTGTCCATTGCTTGATAGATCTCCTGCCGTTTCTGCTCCCGTCTTGCCCCCTGGAGGTTGAGAAACCCAACTCTTTCCGTCACCGTGTTTTGGTGTTTCCGCCGTCTTCTCCTCACAACTCGGCCCTTCACTACATCACCGTCGTTACAGAGTCTGGGTTGTCTTACTCCTGTCCGGTGGTCTCCAGCTGCCTCCGAACAGTCTGTGCCACCATGGCCTGTATCCATGGGGGTGGGTCCAGTGGATAGCACCCTGGTAGACTCGAGTTGGGCACACACGGGTATAGTCCCATATTCATTTGCCGTGGGTTCGGCATCGCCACCCATGGTGGGTCCATGCAAGTTGATTGTGGCATTTGTCTGAGATGGAGGCACGTCGGTACCGGGACCGCTGGGGTTCTTTCTCTGGATGGTGCCAATTCCCCCATGATCGACTTCTTTTCTGGGAGCGCGCTCCCCTGCATTGTGGCGCATTCCATGATTGGCCGCACCACTTGACCCCTGGTGTCCGACTTGAATCTCGGCCGTGGGGGGTATCCCATCCAGGTCTCTCTGGACGGCGATGGAGCTTCCGGTCTGCTGTCGTGCACCTGACTTCCTTCCAGGCCTCGGCGGCGTACCTGGTGGTGTACTACTTCTTCTGTATTTTGTGTCAGGCTTTTTTCGTCCAACTGCTTGGGATACCAATGATCTCCCGTGTTTCTTTTCCTCTTCCTCCGCTCGCCTAAAAAAGTTTCCGCGACTTCTGCTAAGCGGCCCGTCACCACGTGGGTACCTTCTTTATTGTAATGCAGCCCGTCCTTCTTCATTGTGGCTATGATCGCTAGGTCCCGAGTTAGGTCCACATATTTGGCTCGTATTTTTTTGCACATTTTTTTGAGCCTGGCATTTAATATCATAGCTGCTGCCTGCATCTCCTTGCCTCTGCTCGTAACTTCGGGGATAGAGCAAACCACCAGGACACCTTGTCTCGTTCTCCACTTGTTTTCTAGGCACTCCACAATTGCATCCGGTTGGTGTCCTTGCAAAAGGTCGTTCATCCCAACATGTAGGATGTACATCCTAGGAATTCTCCTCGCCTGTCCTTCATACTCTGCGATCATTGCATGAACTGTTGCCACAGTCGCCTTTCTGTTCATCGGTATTTCAACACTTTGGTCATCTGTCATCTCTCCATGAAGAGTCTGTGCAAATTGCCCTACATTATGGTCTCCAGCAATTAAAACCTCCCGTTTTACGCCCCAGGGTGGTCGTACGAATCGCTGGGTGGATTTTTCATGGCTCATTAAGGTTCTGCACGTCTCCCTGTTGTTACCTGGGGGACACAGGAGTGACTGTCGTCCTAGTCTGTCCTCACTACCGTCAGCTCTATTGACGCCTGAGGCACACTTTGGGCGCGTGTCATCCACGCTTGTCTTGTTGCTCTCGGCTTCTTGAGCTTCATTTGCTTTCTCCACGCCCCTGGTACCCAGTAAATCTGTCTGGGACGCCTGCGTTTTATGCGCCGAGGTAGAGAGTACCCCCTGGTCGTCGCAGGTGTCTTCTTGTGACGCCACATGCAGGTCTGCTAACTGATCATTCAGCAACCTGTTGAGCCTTGTTTCGAGTCCCTCGCAGCGGGCCATCAAACTCAGCAGTGCTTCCTTGCTTTCCAACCTTTCTTGCCACATATTTTCAAGCCTCTTCAACCGCTGCGCCATCTGGTCAAATTTTTTCCTCTCTGCATCAGCGTGTTGTAGACGATTGGTCAGTTCGCTCATTTGACTTTCGAGCTCTTCAAGCCTAGTTTGCTGCGATGTTTGTGCACACTCTAGTGAGGTGCAAACACTGCAGTTATAGCCTGCGCACTCCTCTGTCAACCCCTTGCTCACAAGCCCCCTGTCTGACGATGACATGTTATCTTCGTTGGCCTTCTGGGTCATCTCTTCTACTACCAGGTCGTAGGTCGACGCAGACGGGTGAAGCTGGTTCTTATCTGTACCTCTGTCTTTGTGTTCATACAGACTTTCCTTGGCAGTAGGTTCAGAGTCCGGGCGCGTGGTGGTTTCTGGAACCTGCACGTGAGTATGGCACTGCAGCCCGTCCTGGCCCTGTGCATCCCCTAGCAGCGTTGGGGGGCCGGAAAAGCACTGTCCCGAGCCACTATTGGAGCAGATGTCGTCCCGGTTAAGAGCTCGTCAGCACAATCAACATACTCTTCCGTGTCGACTTTGGCTGTCATCGGGAGACTCCCTCCGTCTTCGGTCGCCGCCTCAAAGCTGCCCGGGAGCTCCAGAGACTGAAGGTTACGTTGGACATCGGGCAGTGTAGCCGTAGGAGCTGCCGTGATATCGTTGTTTTCGGAAGTCACCTCGTCTTCCTTCGCCATCATGTTGCGGCTGCCCGGGGACTCCAGACTGGAAATGACACCATGCAGATCCTGCGGCATGTCCTTGGGAGCATCCCCAATTGTTTGTAGGCGTTCCACGAGTTCACTCTTGTTGCCAGCGGTGGAGAGGCCCCGTGCCTTCAGCACCCTTTTCAAATCCTGCACCTTCATTTCAAATCCAAACGCTCGCCTTACTACCTTTACCTTTACCTTACTACCTTTATCGTACTACCGTTATCGTGGGCCCTACTGCGCGTTTGCGAACACGTAACGTTTAAATCCTGCAAAATCTGTATCCTGGATCTGTTGAAGCCCCTGGATTTATTCTTCTTCCAGTTTGGCGCTACACGTTGCGCCATCTAGCGGCTGCAAAATAAAGAAACTGGGTAGGCCAGGCCTGCGCGGGTCGCGGGGGCTGCGGGCGGACGCACCCAGAAACCACGTGCGAACGTTGCATTTCGGATCAGCGTGAGCTTTTTTGGAACCGTTTTTCGTAAAAGTAAGTCACAAATTCACGTCTCTATGACCTCACCGGGTTCCTGTAACATCTCGCCTACTCCTAGAGTTCTCCCAAAAAATAAACGTTGCTGCTGCTGCGTGAAAGGCGGCCACAGTCGCGAAGGTGACTCAAGCGTCAAACTTCACCGTTTCGCTTCGAGATCTTGGGAAGCGACACGGCGACAGAAGTGGATTACTGCAGTGCGACGCATCAAGTAAGTGAATTTTACAGAAACTGTTGGGGAGGAAGTGAACGAAAATATATGTGCAGGCTTGGAAAGTGGTCGGACGAGCTTGTTTTGCAGACTACTCGGCAAAATAACATATTTATAGAAGTTGTATTACGAGTCGCTTTGACAGCCTCATAGTGAAATACGATAGGAACGATCGGGCCGATTGTTGCTTCGCTGTGACGTCGAGAATCGGGCGATCAGGTCTTCAAGCGAAAAGCCCGTCGGCCCGTTCCGGCACTCCTAATGCCGTTTGGCACGCGTGGTCGCAACCAAAACCTTCCAAACCTGCGAGTTTTCAAATAGTGGATTTTCGTAGCACCAAGGTTTGTTTGTTTCAGCAACCAAATTTAATGCTGAGTCTGGTAACAAATGTGACGGCGTGCAGAAAGCAGGATGCTAAAGTTTTTCTTTAGAAAAAGCTCCTGCGAAGCGTAAATATCCTTCTTTAACGTACACTTTGTTGCCTGTCGCCTTTTTACTCCAGGCTTTGCAATATGCGTACGGTTCTGTAGCATGCAGAGTTTGAGTCTAATTACACAAATTTTATTCTAGTGTGTGTGGGCGTCGGGAGGAGAAGACGGCCGAGCGAGGCGCGAGCGGGGGCCAGCCGGCGAGGAAAGAGGAAGAGCGTGCTGCACGAGGCTGGGGCCGGAACGATAGATCCGTTCTGGCTGGTCTGGCCCATAGCGAATCCCGGATGATGATGATGATTAGGAGTTTATTGGCGCAGCAGCAACGAGGGCCATAATGCGCCAAACTTTACGTATTTAAAGCACACTATAACGAAAGTTTACTTTGAGGTTACATATTTAGAAATGGTATAAATATCCAGTTTGTTTTAAAAAGTCTAAGACACGGCTGAAAGGAATTAAAGGTTTATCGCCAAGCAGAAACGAGGGATGAAATGGAAGATGATCCCTAAAAAGTTCGAGAAAACATGATTGACGGAGTGGTTGATGGGACGAACACTGCCACAAAATGTGCAGCACGGTCAGAAGCTCTCCACAATGTTCACATAGTGCAACATCTTCCCCACGAAGCAGATACTGATGTGTCACACGGGAGTGACCTATTCTTAGACGGCACAGAAGAACTTCCACACGACGTTCCCTGTTATAAGAGCTCTCCCAAACACCCAGAACGGGCTTGATAATGTGAAGTTTGTTGTTGCTCTCTGTATCCCATTCTAGCTGCCATTTGAGAAAAATAGATTTCTTCAGAAGCGGTTTCAAATCTTGGTAGGGTAAGCAATTGAATGTTATTGATGAGCCTCGGGCAGACACGGCCAATTTATCCGCCTCTTCATTGCCCAAAATCCCAACGTGGCTTGGCACCCAGCAGAACTTAATGTCCCGACCGCGTCGCCGGGCGCTGTTGATCTTACCATGTAGATGTTGTGCAAGGAGGTTCTTTGTGGGCATCAGGGAGGATACAGCTAGTAAGGCACTTTGTGAGTCGACAAAAATTACAGCTTTCATTATACTATTGTCGAGTATATGCTCAACCGCTAGTAAAATAGCATAAAGCTCTGCGGTGAAAATGCTTGCTCTACAGTCAACTTGTGTGACTTTGCTGTAGGAGGCGGAATAAACAGCACACCCTACAAAAGATGACGATTTGGACCCATCTGTATAAAACTCCAGGTAGTCTGCATATTTTTGTTGCAAGGAGAGGAACTCCTGCCGGAGGATTTGTGGTGAAATGACCCTCTTACTGTATTTTGCAAGTGACCAGTCACAGAAAATCGGCAGAGCATCCCAAGGAGCAACCCTATGAGTGTTTTTAAGCAAGGGAATCTCATGGAGGGGGATATTAAGGGATTGACAAGTACTTTGCAAACGGAGGCTTAATGGTCTAACAATGCTCGGCTTGTTTTCGAAAAGCTGTGCACTTCTGCAAGTATGAACGGCACTGTAGGAGGGATGTTTTGGATTTGAAAATACTTTGTAAGCGTAAGAGACGCTGAGGTACTGCCTCCGTTTCTCGAGGGACATTTGATGAGTATCAGCATACAAACTTTTCACTGGAGATGTGCGAAATGCACCTGTAGAAAGTCGTAGTCCAAGGTGATGTATAGGGTCAAGCATCTTAAGAGCAGATGGCCGTGCTGACCCATATACTACTGCACCATAGTCGAGGCGGGATCGAACTAAGGAGTTATACAATCGTAGGAGACAGCGCCTATCAGAACCCCACGACATATGCGACAGCACCTTTAGGATGCTTGATGACATCAAGCACTTCTGTTTTAAATTTTTCAGATGGGGCACAAAGGTAAGTTTCTTGTCAAAAATCACACCCAAAAATTTGTGTTCTTGCTGGACTGATATTTCAATGCTATTAAGATGCAAGGAAGGATCAAGAGACAGTCCCCGGCGCAATGAAAAAGGAACGCAGACTGTTTTTTCAGGAGAAAATTTGAAGCCATTTTCGTCTGCCCACTTGCACATTCTATTGATTGTAAGTTGCAACTGTCGTTCACAACTGGAGAGGTTACAGGAAGACACAGAGATTTGCACATCATCCACATATAAAGAGTAAGTTACTGATGAGGGCATAACCTTTGCTAGACTGTTAATCTTAACAGCAAAGAGGGTAACGCTCAGCACTCCTCCTTGAGGAACACCATTTTCTTGAGAGAATACATCTGACAGTGTGGAGCCCAATCGGACTTGAAAAGTTCTTTCGCTGAGAAAGCTCCGTATGCACTGAAGCCTGCGGCCTCGTACACCACAGTTGTACAAGTCCCTAAGTATTCCGTACCTCCATGTGGTATCATATGCTTTGTGTAAATCAAAAAACACTGAGACACAATGCTGCCGGTGTACAAAAGCCTCACGTATAGCGGTCTCTAGGCGAACCAAATGATCTGTGGTCGCTCGTCCCTCCCGAAAGCCGCACTGGTTTACATCAAACAAATGCTCAGTCTCTAAGAAATGAATAAGACGACGATTCACAAGCCGCTCATAAGTTTTTCCTAAGCAGCTTGTGAGTGCGATGGGACGATAACTCGTAGGAATGGATGAGTCTTTCCCCGGTTTCAAAAAAGGGATTAAGTGGGCATGTTTCCAGCAACGAGGAAAGGCAGCAGCTTGCCAGAGATGATTAAAAAAGGTTAGCAGACCGTTCATAGATTCGGGGGACAGTTTCCTCAACATTTCATAGTGGAGTCTGTCTGGCCCTGGTGCAGACTGCTTCTTTGCACCAAGAGCGACCTTGAGTTCACACATTGTGAACGGTCTATTGTAAAAATATGAACCACCCTCCAACATCGAGATAGGTTGCTTTTCAGCAGTCGACTGGCACTTCTTGAATTTTTCGCTAAAATTAGAGGAGCTACTAATAAGCTGGAAATGCTCCCCGAGAACATTTGCATGATCTTTCAGCGATACAGAGGGGGAAGAAAACAGAGGAGTTCGGAAAGATTGGTAATCTCCTCGAATTTTCCTCATGCGATCCCACACTTCTTTAGCAGGAACAAAGCTATTTAGAGAAGATATATATTTTTTCCAAGATGTCCTCTTCGCCTGTTTCCGTGTCCAATGTGCCTTGGCTCTACATTTTTTTAAATTCAATCAGGTTAAAAGAAGTGGGATATCGGCGAAATATACCCCATGCCTGGTTCTGTTTCCTGCGAGTGACTGTGCAGTCCTCATTCCACCAAGGTTTGCACCTCCGGGGTAGGACGCCGGATGTTTGCGGAATAGAAGATGCAGCAGCATTAATTAGACATTCGGTGACAAACACGGTCGCCTCCTCGGGGGACATACTACGAAAGAGCGATGGATCCAGTACAGCATTTAAACCAAAAAGAGCCCAGTCAGCCTTCTCTAACTTCCACTTTGGAAGGCGGGTCGAAAGCGAAGGAAGGGGTATTGAGGTTTCTAAAATTATGGGGAAATGATCGCTGCCGAATGGATTATCTAAAACCTTCCATGAAAAACATGGAAGTAAAGCTGGTGATGAAATGGAAAGGTCTATTGATGTAAAGGTGTTATGAGCAGCACTAAAAAAAGTTGGCTCCTTTTTATTCAGAAGACAGAGCCCAGAGGATAATAAAAGACGTTCTATAACTCCACCACGGGAATCCTGACGAAAACTACCCCACAAAGGGTGGTGGGCGTTAAAATCACCTAGAATTAAAAAAGGCTTAGGCAGCTGATCTATGAGTCCTTGTAGCTCGTGGAGCTGCAGTGGAACGTTGGGTGGCAGGTAGAGTGAGACGAGGGTTATGAGTCGGTCAAAAAGAACGCGAACTGCTACTGCCTCGAGTGGCGTTTGTAGAGGAACCTGAGCACACACAACCCCGCTCTGCACTACTACTGCGACACCACCGGAAGGGTTAGGAGAAAGGCGGTCTTTCCTAAAAACCTGGTGATGGCGTAAGACCTGCGTGTGTTTATCATTCAGATAGGTCTCCTGTAAACAGAGTGCCACAGGACGAAGCTCATCGAGAAAAAAATGAACGTCATCAATATTATGAAGAAGGCCGCGACAGTTCCACTGCATGATGCCTAACTGTTTACTCATAGCAGTGCTAAAATTAAATTAAACTTATAATTTGCAAAAATCGGTAAAAACAGCTAACTAAGGTTTAAAATCAATTTTTATGCGCGGGGCGTTTTTCTTTTTCGCGCAATCATTCTGCTTCCCACTAGAGGTAGTGGGAGCAGCAACGGAGGACTCCGATCCCGAGAGGATAGCCTCATCGTCGGATCGGAGCCCACACTCTTCCATGGGCTCTTCCGGTGATGGCGTCAGCTGACCCTTAGGGGCCAACTGCTTCGACGTCTCACCGGGCTTCCTCGGGGCAGTGGTTCGGGGTGGCTGGCCCCGGCCCCGAGGGAGCACAGAGGCAGGGGGGGCCATCCCCTGCTCTGGGGTGGATGCTGGCGGGCCAGCACCCTCCCTGGGTTTCAGACGTGGTGCCGTTGGCACCGTTCCCGTGGGTTTGGATGGGGACTCTGCCGAGACCCGCAGATCGTCCGGAGACGTCTGGGTTCCTGCTGATGCCATTACTGGCCGTACAGGTCCCCTACGCACGACCTCGGCATATCCGCCTTTTGCCAGGAAAGAGAAACGTTTTTTCGCTTCATGGTACGGAATATTTTCATTAGCCTTTAGAGTAAGGACTTCCTTCTCTTGCTTCCACAATGGACAGGAGCGAGAGTACGCCGGGTGAGGACCGTCACAGTTGGCACATTTCGCTTCATTTTCACAGACCTCTGCCACATGCTCCTTGCTGGAGCACTTGGCACAAGTGTCGACTCCCCGACAGCTCCGCGACCCGTGGCCGAACCGTTGGCACTTAAAGCAGCGCTGAGGGTTCGGCACATAGGGTCGGACTCTGCACTGGAGGTAACCTGCCTTTATGGTCTCTGGTAGTGTTGTGGAATCGAATGTCAAGATAATATGTCTTGTTTTTCGTTCGACACCGTCTCGGCGGAGGGTGATGCGGCGTGCACCTACAACCCCTTGGCTGGCGAGGCCCTCAACGAGCTCTTCCTCAGATGTTTCGAGCAAGTCGTTCTCAGAGATGACTCCCTGAATGGTGTTCAGCTTGCGGTGAGGTGTCACGCTCACCTTGTAGTCTGAAACGGAGTTCAAGGCGAGAAGAGCGTCACTTTGTTGTTTCGTGTTTATCTCGACCAGGAGGTCGCCTGACGCCATCTTTTTGGCATTGAAGTTTGTACCGACAACACCTTCAAGGACTTTTGAAACAAGGAAGGGAGAAAGCTTTGCAAGTGGCTTTTCAGCCTCAGAATGTAGCACAAGAAACTTTGGAAATTTAAAAAGCTCAGGGGACTTTGCAGTATGGTACTGGACTTCGGTGCGGGCCCTTTTCAGGGCCCGATCAGAGGTTTTGTTTAGCTTGGGACCCATAAAGATGGGGAGGAGATTCAGTGCCCGGGTGCACCGCCCACCACGGAGCCCAACAAGGGGGTAGGTAATGTGCCATAACAAGAAAGGCTTGGCTGACACAATTACTCTACCAGTGCTGCCCGGGCACTATACCCTAGTGTGGTTGCAGGGACAGGACCTGTTTCCACTCAAGGTTGGCCCTTGCCGCCTAAGAAGGTGAAAAAGGAAGGAAGAGAGGGCAGAAGAAAAGAGAAAGAGGTGGGAGGAAAAGTGAAAGAAGGAAGAAGAGGGTAGAAGAGGCGACTGACTGAATCATCCTGGTCGGGCCAAGCCAGGACACCCGTCTACGAGAAGCAGGGGCCGAAGCGGTGTATTGCCTCGCCCGGGGGGCCCCGAAGGGTCCAAACATACCCCGGGCTCAGCTCACCACCAGGATCCCCTTTTCCCCGGACACGGGTTAAGCCACGCACAGCCAGACGGAGGGTGGTCGAACCCACATGGCTCGGTGTTCATAGTGACGCCACTCACCAAGCACCTACCGAGTAGGTGCCCCCTGCGTGCGGTTACGGGGGCCCACGTGGCTGGGGTCCGTGGTGACGCTTACTCACCAAGCACCATAGCACCTAATGTGCAGCGCCTGCGGGTATGGTGGCCCACGTAGCTGGGGTCCGTGGAGGCGCCACTCTCCAAACACCTGCTTTCACAGGTGCCCCCTGCGTGCGGGTATGGTGGCCCACGTAGCTGGGGTCCGTGGAGGCGCCACTCTCCAAACACCTGCTTTCACAGGTGCCCCCTGCGTGCGGGTATGGTGGCCCACGTAGCTGGGGTCCGTGGAGGCGCCACTCTCCAAACACCTGCTTTCACAGGTGCCCCCTGCGTGCGGGTATGGTGGCCCACGTAGCTGGGGTCCGTGGAGGCGCCACTCTCCAAACACCTGCTTTCACAGGTGCCCCCTGCGTGCGGGTATGGTGGCCCACGTAGCTGGGGTCCGTGGAGGCGCCACTCTCCAAACACCTGCTTTCACAGGTGCCCCCTGCGTGCGGGTATGGTGGCCCACGTAGCTGGGGTCCGTGGAGGCGCCACTCTCCAAACACCTGCTTTCACAGGTGCCCCCTGCGTGCGGGTATGGTGGCCCACGTAGCTGGGGTCCGTGGAGGCGCCACTCTCCAAACACCTGCTTTCACAGGTGCCCCCTGCGTGCGGGTATGGTGGCCCACGTAGCTGGGGTCCGTGGAGGCGCCACTCTCCAAACACCTGCTTTCACAGGTGCCCCCTGCGTGCGGGTATGGTGGCCCACGTAGCTGGGGTCCGTGGAGGCGCCACTCTCCAAACACCTGCTTTCACAGGTGCCCCCTGCGTGCGGGTATGGTGGCCCACGTAGCTGGGGTCCGTGGAGGCGCCACTCTCCAAACACCTGCTTTCACAGGTGCCCCCTGCGTGCGGGTATGGTGGCCCACGTAGCTGGGGTCCGTGGAGGCGCCACTCTCCAAACACCTGCTTTCACAGGTGCCCCCTGCGTGCGGGTATGGTGGCCCACGTAGCTGGGGTCCGTGGAGGCGCCACTCTCCAAACACCTGCTTTCACAGGTGCCCCCTGCGTGCGGGTATGGTGGCCCACGTAGCTGGGGTCCGTGGAGGCGCCACTCTCCAAACACCTGCTTTCACAGGTGCCCCCTGCGTGCGGGTATGGTGGCCCACGTAGCTGGGGTCCGTGGAGGCGCCACTCTCCAAACACCTGCTTTCACAGGTGCCCCCTGCGTGCGGGTATGGTGGCCCACGTAGCTGGGGTCCGTGGAGGCGCCACTCTCCAAACACCTGCTTTCACAGGTGCCCCCTGCGTGCGGGTATGGTGGCCCACGTAGCTGGGGTCCGTGGAGGCGCCACTCTCCAAACACCTGCTTTCACAGGTGCCCCCTGCGTGCGGGTATGGTGGCCCACGTAGCTGGGGTCCGTGGAGGCGCCACTCTCCAAACACCTGCTTTCACAGGTGCCCCCTGCGTGCGGGTATGGTGGCCCACGTAGCTGGGGTCCGTGGAGGCGCCACTCTCCAAACACCTGCTTTCACAGGTGCCCCCTGCGTGCGGGTATGGTGGCCCACGTAGCTGGGGTCCGTGGAGGCGCCACTCTCCAAACACCTGCTTTCACAGGTGCCCCCTGCGTGCGGGTATGGTGGCCCACGTAGCTGGGGTCCGTGGAGGCGCCACTCTCCAAACACCTGCTTTCACAGGTGCCCCCTGCGTGCGGGTATGGTGGCCCACGTAGCTGGGGTCCGTGGAGGCGCCACTCTCCAAACACCTGCTTTCACAGGTGCCCCCTGCGTGCGGGTATGGTGGCCCACGTAGCTGGGGTCCGTGGAGGCGCCACTCTCCAAACACCTGCTTTCACAGGTGCCCCCTGCGTGCGGGTATGGTGGCCCACGTAGCTGGGGTCCGTGGAGGCGCCACTCTCCAAACACCTGCTTTCACAGGTGCCCCCTGCGTGCGGGTATGGTGGCCCACGTAGCTGGGGTCCGTGGAGGCGCCACTCTCCAAACACCTGCTTTCACAGGTGCCCCCTGCGTGCGGGTATGGTGGCCCACGTAGCTGGGGTCCGTGGAGGCGCCACTCTCCAAACACCTGCTTTCACAGGTGCCCCCTGCGTGCGGGTATGGTGGCCCACGTAGCTGGGGTCCGTGGAGGCGCCACTCTCCAAACACCTGCTTTCACAGGTGCCCCCTGCGTGCGGGTATGGTGGCCCACGTAGCTGGGGTCCGTGGAGGCGCCACTCTCCAAACACCTGCTTTCACAGGTGCCCCCTGCGTGCGGGTATGGTGGCCCACGTAGCTGGGGTCCGTGGAGGCGCCACTCTCCAAACACCTGCTTTCACAGGTGCCCCCTGCGTGCGGGTATGGTGGCCCACGTAGCTGGGGTCCGTGGAAAGGCAGCAGCTTGCCAGAGATGATTAAAAAAGGTTAGCAGACCGTTCATAGATTCGGGGGACAGTTTCCTCAACATTTCATAGTGGAGTCTGTCTGGCCCTGGTGCAGACTGCTTCTTTGCACCAAGAGCGACCTTGAGTTCACACATTGTGAACGGTCTATTGTAAAAATATGAACCACCCTCCAACATCGAGATAGGTTGCTTTTCAGCAGTCGACTGGCACTTCTTGAATTTTTCGCTAAAATTAGAGGAGCTACTAATAAGCTGGAAATGCTCCCCGAGAACATTTGCATGATCTTTCAGCGATACAGAGGGGGAAGAAAACAGAGGAGTTCGGAAAGATTGGTAATCTCCTCGAATTTTCCTCATGCGATCCCACACTTCTTTAGCTGGAACAAAGCTATTTAGAGAAGATATATATTTTTTCCAAGATGTCCTCTTCGCCTGTTTCCGTGTCCAATGTGCCTTGGCCCTACATTTTTTAAATTCAATCAGGTTAAAAGAAGTGGGATATCGGCGAAATATACCCCATGCCTGGTTCTGTTTCCTGCGAGTGACTGTGCAGTCCTCATTCCACCAAGGTTTGCACCTCCGGGGTAGGACGCCGGATGTTTGCGGAATAGAAGATGCAGCAGCATTAATTAGACATTCGGTGACAAACACGGTCGCCTCCTCGGGGGACATACTACGAAAGAGCGATGGATCCAGTACAGCATTTAAACCAAAAAGAGCCCAGTCAGCCTTCTCTAACTTCCACTTTGGAAGGCGGGTCGAAAGCGAAGGAAGGGGTATTGAGGTTTCTAAAATTATGGGGAAATGATCGCTGCCGAATGGATTATCTAAAACCTTCCATGAAAAACATGGAAGTAAAGCTGGTGATGAAATGGAAAGGTCTATTGATGTAAAGGTGTTATGAGCAGCACTAAAAAAAGTTGGCTCCTTTTTATTCAGAAGACAGAGCCCAGAGGATAATAAAAGACGTTCTATAACTCCACCACGGGAATCCTGACGAAAACTACCCCACAAAGGGTGGTGGGCGTTAAAATCACCTAGAATTAAAAAAGGCTTAGGCAGCTGATCTATGAGTCCTTGTAGCTCGTGGAGCTGCAGTGGAACGTTGGGTGGCAGGTAGAGTGAGACGAGGGTTATGAGTCGGTCAAAAAGAACGCGAACTGCTACTGCCTCGAGTGGCGTTTGTAGAGGAACCTGAGCACACACAACCCCGCTCTGCACTACTACTGCGACACCACCGGAAGGGTTAGGAGAAAGGCGGTCTTTCCTAAAAACCTGGTGATGGCGTAAGACCTGCGTGTGTTTGTCATTCAGATAGGTCTCCTGTAAACAGAGTGCCACAGGACGAAGCTCATCGAGAAAAAAATGAACGTCATCAATATTACGAAGAAGGCCGCGACAGTTCCACTGCATGATGCCTAACTGTTTACTCATAGCAGTGCTAAAATTAAATTAAACTTATAATTTGCAAAAATCGGTAAAAACAGGTTACTAAGGTTTAAAATCAATTTTTATGCGCGGGGCGTTTTTCTTTTTCGCGCAATCATTCTGCTTCCCACTAGAGGTAGTGGGAGCAGCAACGGAGGACTCCGATCCCGAGAGGATAGCCTCATCGTCGGATCGGAGCCCACACTCTTCCATGGGCTCTTCCGGTGATGGCGTCAGCTGACCCTTAGGGGCCAACTGCTTCGACGTCTCACCGGGCTTCCTCGGGGCAGTGGTTCGGGGTGGCTGGCCCCGGCCCCGAGGGAGCACAGAGGCAGGGGGGGCCATCCCCTGCTCTGGGGTGGATGCTGGCGGGCCAGCACCCTCCCTGGGTTTCAGACGTGGTGCCGTTGGCACCGTTCCCGTGGGTTTGGATGGGGACTCTGCCGAGACCCGCAGATCGTCCGGAGACGTCTGGGTTCCTGCTGATGCCATTACTGGCCGTACAGGTCCCCTACGCACGACCTCGGCATATCCGCCTTTTGCCAGGAAAGAGAAACGTTTTTTCGCTTCATGGTACGGAATATTTTCATTAGCCTTTAGAGTAAGGACTTCCTTCTCTTGCTTCCACAATGGACAGGAGCGAGAGTACGCCGGGTGAGGACCGTCACAGTTGGCACATTTCGCTTCATTTTCACAGACCTCTGCCACATGCTCCTTGCTGGAGCACTTGGCACAAGTGTCGACTCCCCGACAGCTCCGCGACCCGTGGCCGAACCGTTGGCACTTAAAGCAGCGCTGAGGGTTCGGCACATAGGGTCGGACTCTGCACTGGAGGTAACCTGCCTTTATGGTCTCTGGTAGTGTTGTGGAATCGAATGTCAAGATAATATGTCTTGTTTTTAAGACGGCGTTCGCATGCATGGTTCCAGGTACTATATTTGGAAGTTCGACAATTTTCAGGCGTGCCAAATATGCTGCTTCTCACGGTCGCACCGGCGCACCCTGTACTTTCAATAATTTCGAACGCGGTTAAAACATCGACTCCAGTCGAAAATCAGAGCTTGTTATACGTTATGTAAGCCACCATGATCTACTTTATGACTGGCTCGATATATCTCACGCCGCCCGTTGGCCGCTTCCGGCAGCGGCGGACGCCGGGCGAAGAAAATCTAGCTCGCTTAGGTCGACGGTGAACATCTCGGCGCTAGAATGAATTCCGAGCGTCCAAGCTGGTCTGTTCTGGAAAAATTCTGCACCATCTATGAAGAAAATGTTACCAATTAATCGAAGGTGAATCCCCCTTAAAGGCATCGTTTCGTTGATAACGATGCGCACTTGTGTTCGTTGGTCCTATTAGCGTGTTTGGTTTTGCGAACAGGCGGACTGGTAACGATCCTTCCATGTACTTGCTCTACATTTTCAAACACTCCACCAGGACAAACAATAGACCGATGATGATGATGATGGTTTGCGGCTCTTCCCTTTTGAATCGGGCGGTCCCGTAGAGTTAGGGACCTAGCCAGTGAGGATTCGGTTATCCCCGTTGGTGAACTAGCATCCACCAGTTCTCTAATCTTCGCTTCGTGGCTTCCACCCGCTCCCGCCACCCTCCGTCGGTTATAGGTGTTGCGTCGGCGTTGTTTTTGCCGTTAGTCCCACCCGCAGAGTCTGCCACAGAGCTGGAAGCAGACCCAAAGCCGAGTGCCTCTGCCAGTGTGAGCTCCCGGGTTGCCTGTCCACACTCCGCCGGTTGAACTGGTTGCAGACAGGTGCACGACAGCACAAGGTGTTCAATTGTCTCATCCGCCTGACCACACACACGGCATGCTACAGATTCCACCGTCTGGTCAAAGCGACGGCGATACACCTGCGTTCGCAGCCCTCCTGCGCGTGACTCAAAGAGGAGCCGGCTGCCCAGGCTGTTGTCGTAAAGTCTAGTCTCTGCCGAAATTTCGTGCTTATATTGATGGTACATATATAACGTCGACTTGGACTTCGCCGTTTCTGCCCACCGAGCTGCCTCCTCCTCTCTCACCCTGTTTCGTATCTCAATTTCCCACTTCCTGTCTGATGTAATTGTTACAGGGGTTGAAAAGAAGCCGTATGTCTTCTCTAACTGATACAGCGGCTTCCTCCAGCCAGTCTGCACTCCCGTGAGATACGTGTAGATGAAGAGTCTCTTGGCCCACCGGCCGCGGTCCATGAGACGGAGACGGCTGTCGTAAGTTATCTTACTGGTCGCCTCCCTGGCCTCAAACGACGACCACCCAAGATCTCCCTGGACTGCTTCGGTGGCCACCATTCCGTGACAGCCCAGAGCCTGCCTCCCGACCTCTCGTTGACGACGTTCCATGACTTCCCGCACTGTGCCAGGGACACAAAGAACCGCGTTGGCGAAGGTTAATCCAGGCACCACAACCGCCTTCCAGAGTTCGCGAGTCACCAGAAAACGGTTGCAACTCCAAAGATTACGTTTTCGGAGTACATTCGTACCTCGCACGGCTGCCTGTCGGAGGTGAGCATAATGATCGGACAAGTACTCCGGCTTGTTGGTCAGTACAACTCCCAGGTATTTGACCATATGCAAAAAGAAGCGCCATCTAGTGTATTCATGATCAATGATCAAATTTCCTCCATATTGGGGGGTTCCCGTACCGACGGTTTCGCCCGAAAAACAATAGTCCCGGCAAAGTGTAAGACATAGAAGTAAATTATGATCACCTGCTGCAAGTCCAGTACGAACCCTTCACAGGACGTCTTCGAGAAATACCGTCCATTGACCTGGATGGCCCAGTTCACTGCTTAGTCTTGCGACCTCGTTGCTGACAATTCCTTTTCCTGAATTTTGCGGCCGTCTTTCTTTTCTTCTTTGATCCGAAACTAACCAGCAACCGATTGTGTGTAGAAATAAACTGCCCTAATATCATGAAAACCGAGTTAAGTGCAGATGCGCCTCGTCCACAACTGGAAGATGTGATAAACCCCCCAATATGGCGGCTCCTAATGGCATGATGATGATAGCTGGCAAGGATTTCGCATATGGCCTATTCGAACCTTAGGATTGTCGTCCAATGTGTTTAAAGGGACCATAAAATGAGCTATTACTTGTGCCAAATAACGTTTGCATTAAACCTTCAATGTTCACTGAACGCCGAACAGGCATCCGTTTTCGTTTCGGTTTATTAACTTCTACACGAAAAATGATTGAAATATCGAGTTTTTCTTCCTCTCCAACTCCCCTCAAAACAAGCCGGGGCGTAATTTTGACGGTCGTGACGTGCTCTCTCACCGGAACCGGAAGCTCTCTCGGCAGTATGAGAATGGGAGCGTTAGCGGCGAGTTGGCGGTGTACCGGTAGGTCTTACCAAGGGCGTTACTGCGCTGATGGCGCTGATGCCACCAACATATTTTCTGAATCGGCCGGCGCCTCTCATCACCGCAATAGCCATGGACACATCGCGGTAGAGGGAAATTCTATTAGATACGTTCAGGGTTCTTCGTTTTCTGGTGTTACATTTTTCAAGAATCGGGGGGTAAAAATCGGGTGCTATTTTTCAGGCTGGTAATCGGGGAGGAATCGGGTCTTTCTGAAGCCATTAGGAAATCGGGTTTTCTCTTGTCATTTGTGAAGAGCAAGTGCCTGATATGTGTTAAAGCGAACAGAAGTCAACAAAGTATATGATATAGGAATGGTGCTCGATCTTACAGTAAATTTCCGCCTTCTGACTCATTCCGAGGCGAATATATGCAGAGGTAAAGGAAATCGAAAAAGTTTGTTACCATCGAACGAGTGACCGAGGAAGCAGTTCTGAAACAGATCCAAAATTGTTTTTATTTTCCATTAATTCAGCTGATTTCAAGACCGGTATTTGGGGAGAAATCGGGTTGAACGCGCTTTTCATAAAAACTGCGAACCCCATTTTCATAAAAACTACGAACCCGATTTTTGCAAAAATCGGGTAATATCGGGTTTTACCTGAAAACGAAGAACCCCAGATATGTTCCGCTACAGCGACAACATGGGACTGGTCCCAAACGCCGGTACGGAGCGCAGCAGGTCGTCAGCACGACAGCTGCTTCTCCGCCGCCGTCAGCCATTTCAGAGGTATCTCTAAAAAGAAGGGGACGCGCTGTCACTCACTGGCGTAGCAGAAAATGCACAGCGTTTTCTATGGGCTCAAGATTTATTTTTAATTTTTTTCAGGATAGGCTTGCGGGGCAGAGTGAATGAAAAAATTGCAGTGGCTTAGCTCGGCTATGCCAGGATATACAGGGTGTTATTTTTTATTCGAAACAGATTTGTTTAAAAAAAAGCCGTAAAAGTTACACTTATGCCGCTTGTGGAGGTGAGTTATACGGCCAGGGGGACATATTATAGGAGGCTAATCGTAATGATCAGTCGGCTAATTAATTAAAATTCGTTAATTAACTTTTTAATTAATGAAAATAGACATATGGTTCCAATTAGAAACTTGCTCAGCGTCATCAAAAACCCCTAAATCAGTCATTTTCAGAAAGACTTTGAGCGCGTGAGAAGCGTAGTAGTGAACTGAAGTTACCGCTCGTGGAGTAGGTACAAAGCTAGAGGTTGCGATTAGGCGCCCGCGCAATTTTTCCGTCTCTTATCTAGCCCCAGCCTTGTGCCTGCTCCACGAGCGGTAACTTTAGTGCACTACTACGCTTCTCACGCGCTCAAAGTCCTTCTAAAAATGACTGATTTAAGAGTTTTTGATGACGCTGAGCAAGTTTCTAATTGAAACCATATGTCTATTTTCATTAATTAAAAAGTTAATTAACAAATTTTAATTAATTAGCCGACTGATCTTTACGATTAGCTCCCTATAATATGTCCCCCTGGCCGTATAACTCACCTCCACAAGCGGCATAAGTGTAACTTTTACGGCTTTTTTTAAACAAATCTGTTTCGAATAAAAAATAACACCCTGTATATGTAGCGTGAGCGGTCGGGCACATCGCTCAGCTTCCTGGCGACGCCGCTTTGCTAGACGTTCCTCCCTTTGCCCCGGTGTCTCCGCAGCACGTTTAGCCTTCTTCTGTTCGTTCTTCCTACGTTCAACCGCTAATTGCCAGGCAACTACTTCGGGATCCGATGAGTTAAGCTTCTCCGCTCTTCTGCGCCGCTGAGCAGCAATTTCGCTCTCCTTCTCCATGGCTATACCACACTGGCAAACGCCCCGCTATATGTATACCCCCACTGATACCTCTGCGCATGCGCGAAAAAATGAGAGGCGCTATCAAGCGGCCCCGGTGCAGCGTCAGACTATACTGCGCAACGGAGGCGCACAGCTGGGCACGCGCCGGCGCCAGTGCGTCTGTCGCGGCTATGAAGTCACTCCTCTGGAATGCACAGACCGGCGAGGCGCGCGCGGCGGCGGCGGCTCCGGGGCGCCAGCTGTGCGCCGTGCGACGTCACTGCTCCTCGCGCATGCGCAGCACGGCTCTCCAGGAGCCACGCGAAATTGCTCAACCTCGGCCAGTGTAGCTCACGCTACGAAAACAAAAAGAAAAAGATGCCGTAAGCCATCTTGGACGATCACTACTTTAAAACACGACTTTACTGATAGTACAAATTTCGCCACACGCCTTTTCTATAATTGCGAAAGACAATATAATCTTAGCAGAGATATAGCAACGTAGAAATATGATTTCGTGGTCACATAGACGTTGCGATCTTTGAAAGAATGCTAACACTAATCACTTTTCTCGGGTGATAAAAACGCGTCCAAATTCGCATCCTTCATATACGCCTCTAAATACAGTACTCACCAGTAATATCTTGAACTTTATCGCACGCATGGAATGCGCAAAGTAAGAAATCCGGGTGATGTTCGAGGAGACAAATGCTAAGAAAGCACCACTGTGGTCGAAGTAAACAAAGACGACGGCACGAGCGTTTCTGCTGCCTTGAGGGTGCCACCACAACGTTACCGCAAGAGTAGATTGATCTTCCCTTCAAGAACGTGCTGGGCTATCATCGCGACACGCGACTGGAATCCAGTCAAGAGTAGCGCTCTACGCGGAACAATGAGCTTCCACCACGCCGACCACATCGATCATCACCAACGACGCCATGTTTTTCAGCAGACAGGCGGCAACGCGCAGGCGCAGTCTTATCATTCTTTTCCTTCGTTTAACACACGATAGATGGCGCATAGCTCCTAGCATTATAATATTCGGCAATTTCTGTCACATCGCTAATTATTCAACAAAATGCGGATCAGAATATTCTTTAACAAAACTTTGAAGAAACATTCGCCGGCAATTTAATAAAGGATTCATGCAACGGAAAAAAAAACATTTTTTTTTTAAACAGCTTAGATGGAAAAAGGATGTCATAAAACGATTTTACAACGAAGAAAAAACATTTTTAGAGCTATATTTACGGCACTTTCACCGTTTTCGCGCTTCAGTTTGAAGTGCGAAAACGGCTCCTGGTTTCCGCGATCCCAATAGGAGCGACTCGCCTTCGGTTCCATTGGCTGGCGCGCGTCGACGGGGCTCCCATTGGCCGCTGGGCCATGGCCTCCGAGATCCCGAAGCGCGCGCGCGCTAGTACGCAGCAGACGACACAGGGAGCGGACGAGCGGCTTGCATGCTTTCGCATTCACAACTCATAAGAAATGCTTAGGTGCATCTCGAGCTTTTTCTTTTGTTTATGATTGCGGTGCTGGTGAGGTAGGCTCTGAGCCCATAGGCGATGTGGATTTGGCTGACGTGCCGTGGCACCACGGATGCATCCCAGTGAAAAGGCAGAGAGCTTTCAAAGGAAAAAAGGTATAAAAGCGTCCGCTTTTCTTTTAAACATTCTATTAGCGGCGAGATGTTTTGGTGGCGCCCTCCTGTGGTTCCCCCTTGTGACGTCATTACCTTGCAAACAACAAGTTCGATGGTGTTTGTTATTAGCATGGTGGAAGCTTGAAATCATTGCGCTCTCGAAGGAACACTGCCAACACCGTCAAAATTAAAGTTCTTTCATTCCTCTTATTTCCGTCGATGAAGATCCCCTTTCCGACGTCATAGTCAGCGTTCGGCCAATCGTGGAAGGCCGACCACAGCGACGCTTGTGTTCGCTCTCGGGGCTAATAGCGATTTTTTTACTCTCTATTTTAGTGTTCTAGTCTTCTTTTCACAACTTTTACGACGTGCGGTGGATGAAATTCGATTTCAAAATCGTTTCATGATCCCTTTAAATATGTATTTATTTTTTTTTCCGGGAACAGTAGGGGATTGGAACCTTTTACCAAGTAAGGTAGCTGAATGCGCTACAGTTGAACAATTCGCTAATACCTGTTCCTTACTTTTATAAATGTGATGCGCTCACTCAAATACTTACATGTCATCGTTTATAGCGTATACTTTGGTCTTTTGTTAATGCTTTAAATAAAATAGTAAGAGTCATCCCGTGGTGTTATATTTTATCATTATCCTTGTTCCGCTGTGGTTATTAGCGACGTGCGCAACCAAACGTCTCGCTGTGGTCGAAGTTCACGACTGGCCAAACCATATAGCTTTCTGGAGACTGATAATGCCTGCCCAATCGCCGGTTCACGGCGAGGCAAATGCTGCCAATCGCGCGAGGCAAATCCTGAAAGTGACGTCGGGAGCGGAAACCATCAGAGGTCGTCACCAAACTTCTCGGCTCTAATAGCTCCGTGTATTTGTTGATCGTTTCTGTCACTGTGCTATGAATGCTGTCTACAGTGCCACAGTATGTTCTTTTCTCTCATTTAACCAGGATTGGCGATATCCGTGATATGTTTTGTTATCCTGATGACAGCTGAACACGAATGGTTGTAAAATTATATTGTCCCACCCTGCTTGGGCCTGCAAGTGGCCCGCACTATATTGTAAATAAATAAAAAACATCTTTGAGCCTTTCCACTCTGTTGAAGAAGGAAGACCGACGGAGCTGTACAATGGAAAGTAAGGGCTGGCCGCTAGTCGGCAAGCCAGAGTGGAAAGGCTGCCGCCGTCTATGAGCGTCGGCGGCAACCAAATACATAGCTTGCCACCGTCGCTCATAGATGGCGGTAGGTGTCCAGAGTTCGGTGTCTTCATTTATTTGCGAGGGACACAATCCTTGCTCAAAGCACTTTGCTTGCCCAGCAAAAAGAGCGTGTAGCACAGCTTCTCTGGAGCTCCGAAAGGTAGGCCAGTTCGTGGCCACACCAACATCCCAAAGGTGAAATTTGTGCAGGAAACAAAGAGCGGCATATAAAGAAAAAGCCCTGCCAAAGCTAGGACACCAGCGGTGTGGCATTTGAACGGCTTGGCAGGCTTTTGCTTCAGCTTTTAGTAAACCGGCCCTGGTCACCTGCAGCAAAGAATGAATATAATTCTCGCAAACGAGCGCATTTTCACTGTGCACCAGCAAATATACTACTCCCTGCGTGCCAGCAGGCCCAAGCTACCAAGCAAACGAACACGCCCGATGAAGAAAAAAAAAGAAAAAAGAAACAGCTCGCGTCTATTTCCGCCGCACGGCGGCGCAAAGTACGTGGCCACCTTTTAGAGAGCCTAGATTGTAGAGAGGGTCCATCTCGGTGCATGGGGAGTGTTTGTAATTTAATGGCGAAAGCCTCCTGCGGAGATTGGTCGCAAGTGCGCATGCGCTGAGTTGTCAGGTGGCGAGGAGGAAAGCAGGCGGAAAGGCGGAGACGTTTGCAGATGATCAACGCTTTGGGCACCTCCTCGCAGCTCGCATTGCAAACGCGGTCCATAAGCCTGGTGACCCCGGACGAGCATTTGGAGACTCTTTGTAATACAGGCCTCCACCATCTATTTTTTCAGTCTCTCCCGGACAATGCAAAGTCACTGGATCCTGGAAAAGTTGCGCCATTGCCTTCCCTGCCTGTTAGCCGGACACAAACAGATACTAACATACAGACAACCAAAACCTCGCAAGGCGATTGGGTAATCTGTCTACTTTGCCATGGAAATCACCATCTTGGTCCATTCAAATCTTCGAAGCTTCCAAAGGGTCGTTCTAAACCAGTCGCGCCAAGATAGCAATCGAGCATCATCGTACTCTAAGCGTTCCTCGCCAATATAAGCGTCTTTGGCGCTGTGTATGCAATCAACTTATCAATCATGCCCATCTCCACGGATCTCAATTGTATTGTTCTTCTTGCTTAATTTAAAACAGCAAACTTACTTTTTCAGCGCTTCCAAGCCCCGACACAGCATGCGGTGGTGGTACAAAGATGTACGCTTGTTTCGCCGGCGTGTGGATATCAAAATCTCGGCATACAAGAAACGTCTCCATAAAGCTACCCGTCACCAGCGAATTTAGATCGTCTCCCCATTAAGAACGGAGAAGTCAAGGAGAAATCGCTCATTTCACGGACCGAAATGGCGACCATACGGGGAGCTTGGTGTTACTTTCCCAGGATCCAGTGACTTTAGGCGATTGGAGCAACTTGAGGAGAGCCCTGCTCGCCCAAAATCTTCGAGGCTATGGGCAGAGGAGAGATTTGCGCGCCAAGAATCTCGGAGGCCGTGACCTTTGTCAACCGGCTTCATTTTTCGCCCCGCTCTGAAGTTGTCAAACTGCGCACGCGTGGTCCGATACGCTGAGATGCGAAGCGGAACTCCTGAAGCGTGTTTTAGTAAACAGATTTTGGCACCAACACCGAGCGTTATGTCAGCTTACTGCGCTACAAGCAGCGCCGCAAACAACTGCTCCCAGAATTAATCGAACAAAAATGTTCTCATCAATGTAGAATTACTTCAGACTGCGGTGGCGACAGAAAATTAAAGGGTCTTAGTGGATGGCGTTTTCAGGCCACGCTATTTTTAGCGGGAGCTCGCTCCGCCACTTCGATGCATGCTCTGAAGCGCGCTCCCGTAGCGGTAGCGGGCCGTTCGAAACAATCTACTAAAACTCCCAATTGACAGAAAGGAGTAAATACGTCTTTCCTTGTTCCTGTAATGGACCTTTTTCGAGAAGCGTTCTGCGCACGCGCGAGCACTCGATGCCAAGCGGCGGAAGTCGGCACTAGAAATCGAGGAAATTCGGAAGGAGGCTGTGGATCAGCAAGTAGAACACGTAATTGCAACATATATATAATTGTGTTACACAAAAAAAGAAAGTGGACGGAAAGAAAAACATGACGTTTGGGTGGACGCCACATATCCCCCTCTTTAGAGTCGCCTTGGGCACGCGCCGCTGCTCGGAGAGCGAAGAAACTGGTAGCGTAGCTCCCATTATCGATTGGTAGCGCAGGTAGGTCACTTCCTCGATTTTTAGTTCGTGCAGCCACTGCCTGGTGCCGTCGGTATGTGAAAAAGGTCCATTGTTGTTGTCGCTCTCGCAGTCTCAGGTAATTCTACAGGGATAAACTTCAGCTCACTTGCGCGCTCACGTTTTGTTTGTTTAAAAGTTGCTGATTTTTATTTGTGTCTGGTTGTAGCAACTGATTTGATGCCGATGAGGAAAGTCATTGCGGACAGTGATATATTCCTAGGAATAGTAAATAAAAAAATATCTTAAACCTATCTAAATATACGTGCTTATAATTACATCCGAACTTCAAGGAAGACAAATTTGCATTTTATCACATCGTAAACGCGAAGATTCCGTCAAGCTTACTTACTCTTCAAAGCTAAAAGCCAACTTCGTCGTCGTGTACTAGTTTTCTTGTGCTTCGTTCTATTCAATACGCAGTTATGAACTATAATGAACTATAACACCAAACTTCGCAACATAAGCACCTTCGCCTTGGCGACACACCTTTCCATGCACGGGCAAACCAAAAAGCTGCGACGGTCGCGTGTACGGGCTGCATGCGTCGCTCTCTGGAAACGTGCGGAACCAATTTCAAGAACACGGAAAGCGACATCGGCAATCTGTTTGAATAACCCCAGTCACTGCGCCGTTTTCTTTATAAAAAAAAGTGAAAGCCGTTTACAACTCCCTGTAACACCGAATTAGAGCGCAGCTCTTGAGGAGGAGGAGGGAAGGGTACTGGGGGTGGGTCAAGTGACCTCGGGAGGGGGGTGGTCACGTGACCTCGGGGGGGGGGGGGGGTGTCACGTGACTACGGGGTCACGTGACCCTGGGGAGTCACGTGACCGGGGGGGGGGGGGTCACGTGACAATGACGATGCCCATGACGTCAGTGACGTCACTGATAACGTCATCAGTGACGTCACTGATGACGTCATCGGCGATGATGACGATGCGGATGCCGATGACGTCATCAGTGACGTCACGCGTCTCATAATGCACCGCGCGGTTACGCCGACGCCGACGGCGACGCCCACGGCGACGCCCACGGCAACGCCGACGCCGCTCAAGCCGGAAACGTGCGCCTAAGAGCTGCGCTCTAAAATCATATCGTTTTAGAGCGCAGCTCTTAGGCGCCCGTTTCCGGCTTGAGCGGCGTCGGCGTCACCGTCACCATCGGCGTCGCCGTAACCGCGCATTGCATGCAACCCAGGTTGCATGCAACCCAGGTTGCGTGCAACCGACGTTGCATGCAGCCCACCAACGCCCCCCCCCCCCCCCCCCGGAGGAGATTGACGAATGAGGGGAGGAGGAGGAGGAGGGGTATACCCTCCCCTTAGTACCCTTCCCTCCTCCTCCTCAAGAGCTGCGCTCCAATTCGGCGTTACAGGGACTTGTAAACGGCTTTCATTTTTTTAAGAAATCAAGATGTTAGTTGTTTTTTACTGACGTTATGGTGTTTATTATCTATATTAAAGTGTGAAAATTACTTTTTCAGTGCTTTATTTTAATAATGTGATAAATATTTTATACTTCATGTGTGTCCGAAATAATACGCCCAAATACATCATGTCCCTATTTGAAGATGCAGGAATGAAGGGAGGTGTTAACATTTGTTATATCTCTAAGGCTATCTTTCCGAGAGATCGGCGCGCATGTGTTGAGCGAGAAATCACGTGTCGAAAGCATGTTCACTTACTCCCTGCGTTAACCGAATCGGTGCGTCAAAATGCAGTTCCAGAAAACAATAGAGAGTTTTATTAGACCGTTTTCGCTTTCTCGCTCCGCTCTATGGAAAGCGGAGTCGCCATCGCGCATGCGCGACCCGCTCTGGGATTTGAGCGTGAAGCGTCAGCTCCGCTAGCTCCACTTTCCTTGCCATTTTAGGAAGCGCGCTCCACTCTCTGTAAAGCTGCAGTAGATGGTGTTTTTTTCTGGAAAGGAATGGACCTTTTGTAGAAATACGCGGTGCGCATGCGTGGAGTATTTCATGCGCCTGGGTTCGAGAGTATCTAGTTCCAAACAATCCGCCATCTTGCATTTCTCGCCTTTGAGCGGTTTCGTTTTGTCGACCTCGGGGCGGAAGATTACGCACGATGGGGACAAAGGTGAGCTTGGGGGAGCCGTATCTCGGTCACATCGCCTCAATGGGTGAACAGGATGTAGCTGACGTTTTAGGTGTGGAACGGGTGGGAGAGGCCTTGGGCGCGCGTTGTTTTCCAGTCACCTAGTCTCGAACCGATTCGCGTGTCTAGGTGGCAGCACCTATTCGCCAAGAGGTCCATTCGAAATGGGTGCTCGCCACTTGAAAGCAGGCTTGGGAGCGCGTTTGACCGTTATTAACCTCGCTGTACTAAGATGGCTGCGCAGACTTTGTTTGAAACGGCGTCCTTAAGAAAACGTTTCACGGTGGTCGAGAACCTCTGGCTGCTTCAGGAAATCGCTGGCTGCAATCCTTTCACGGCCCCTGAACGGTGGGGACAGGTGCTGCCTTGTTTTTCTATGCGAGATGACGACGACAACGTTGAGAGGATGACAGACCGGGCGACGGCGGTGCCTTAATCTGAGTCCCTGGGCCTCGGTTCCTCGGAGGCGGCAGCTTCTACTTTGGCTGGGCTACCTCCTTGAAGCCTGATGCTTTGACCCCAGTGGACCCCAGTGAGCAACGGCGCCATCATGTTCCTGGGGCTCCTTCATGCACCGATCGAACGGTGTGCCAGATCCCCATGGCTCGCTGCTCACCCGCCCAAACCGCCTCCACGAAATCTGGACTTCTGCGAGGCGGACTGCCATTCTCCCCAATTGCAACAACCCATGTCGTCGTCATCTTGCATGTACATACTCATCACATTATCATGTTTCGTAGACGCGGGACCGCGGGCCTCCATGGTACGGGCTGCTGCCTTTCCGCGGTGCCGCGTCTCTCCAGAGCCAAAAAATAAAGACTAAAGACTAAAGCAGTCGGCAAACGGACATATATTTTGTTAGGTTGCTTTAGGCAGCAAGACAGTGCAAATTAGCGAAAGTGAGTGCTCAATTTATATCTCTACCTTTTTTGTTTTCCCAATGAAATGAGTTTTTTCTTCTTCGTATGCTTCGGTTTGTGATAGGGTACCTTGGTGTTTCTGTACACTGCGCGACATTGAAACCGGGAACAATCAATATCCTGTTTTTTATTTTTCACCCTAAATACGAGGGGCTGACATCAACGTATTGGTGTGGAGTAAAGCGCTGGTTTGGGGCACTAATCTGAGCGACAAACTTTCAGCTCTCTCAACAGCTGTCAAAGAAATAAACTGCAAATAAAAGCGATTTCATCGTGCTCATATTAACAGTAGAGAGCAGTGTATGTATCTGTCTTGGGGGATGAGATGAAACCATTTTGCTTGGCTACACTTCTTTTCATTTTTTTTTTTGTGTTTTTGAAATTGCGTTTTTCGGCTTAAGCTCCTGCCTAGTTTCAGCCTCACCTGTGCTACGGTGTTTTCTTGCAATAGAAGGCCACGCAACATAGGTTACTTTTACAATTCTGAAGTCAACAGAAACACTGTAATTTGATTAGATGCAATATTCACACGCACATCTGAGAAGTAAAATGGGAGTCGTTAGTAAACGTTTTTTTTATTAAAATATTTCTAGACGCCTTTCAGCCTAGTTGGACAAGTATTTCGCTCAGTACAACAGCTTGGATATGATTCACTGTGATCAGTTTACGCACTCTAATTTAAAAAAAAAAAGAAACATGCCCATGGTCTTCGTAGGGTCGTCCAGCTGACAAATTGTGCCATCTGCGCACATCACTGCCTGGTGCTTCACGACGAGCACCCTCTTGTGACCAGAAAAGTATGGCTTCTGATTCTTTGATGGACGGCATGGACGTGCTGTGCGGTCAACAAAACCCCAACAGTTGTCCAGGGGTGCTCGCTTGTCTTTGACGGACTAATAAAAAGAAGAAAAAGGCACTCTTACAACACGGCAGTATTTAAACACTACCAAAACATGTGATATGAGACTTGTTACTCATATAAGATAAAGAGTATTTCCATGGTAGGGTTGCAAAAAAATGTGTATCGTAAATAAAAAAAATAAAAAAAATAATTGTTTCTTAATTTCGCTAAGATCTGAGGCCGTCAAACTGCATTCAAAACGAAACTTCTGAAAAGCGTTCTAGTCTACCGCTATTGCTTAGAAGTCCAGTGTTGTGTTTGATAAATTTTGAATTGTTTATGCCTGTCTGGTTTTCACCAGACAAAAACTTGACATGAAATATTCTTTCGACCGTTTTTGGTAAATCTTTTCAAAACACCGCCGGGTAACATATTCGGCCGCCATATTTTGGGCATCGCTTTTAGTGAGAGACTTGTGACTAGAACCGAGTTCATATTCAGCATTGACGCAGCATTCGTGTCTAATACATTTAGACTCGCATCCGCGACAAACAATGTCGCATCTCTCTTGCTCCCTAGACGCTTGGCCAAAAAAAGGCGGCCTTGAAGAATAGGGGCAGCATGGCATGCACTTTTAAAAAGGCTGCATTCAAGTCTCTATTATTTTCTAAATCTACCAAGGAAATCCAAGGCGAACAGTTCCGGAGGAAAGTTAAACAATTCAGAAATTGCGAGCGAATATGAATAAATAAAGTTGAGAGGAATGGTTTTTTTTGGTGCGGCTTGCGAGCGCTATGCTCGTGGTCAACTTTCAGTGTCATTTTCGACAGGAGAACGCGTGCACAGGTATAATCGGCGTTCAAGCACGCGCTCCCGTACATCTGATTACATAGTCATAGAAGGCCCATAAAAACGCGACGACTTTACCGACACCGTTTTGGTTGCAAAGTGATACTCGTTCACTTCGTTTGATTATGCTATTTTGTGTTACATAAAACTCAAATGGAATAGTTTACTTTTCACGCGTGGGACGTACGCTTTACTTCTTGATTCGGCCTCTTTCAAGCTGAAGTCAAGGTGAAAAACATCGACGCGTATTGAGCAAGTGCAGCCATCTTGAGATCTAAGCGATCACGCTAAGAACGCTGAGGGAAGTCCGCTCTGCAACTTGTGAAGCGGAGCGCACGCTCACTCCGCTAACTATACGCTCCAACTCAGAGCGGGCTACGCATGCGCGGTGGGGGCGATGCTTCTTCCAGAGCGTAAAGTAGAGCATAGAGTGCTCATAAAAGTGGCCTACTAAAACTCAGATTAAAAACGCGCTCGTCGTGACTTGTCCTGACACTGCCCATGTACACCTTGTTTTTTTGTGCCGAAACAAAAGTAAAGACGTAAATTGTTGGCGTATCAAAAAGAGTAACTTTTTACTAGACAGAGCAGCTGTGCTAAAACAATGGAAACACGAAATTTACACAAACCATGCAGGGTCTCACCTGTGAGCACAGCTCCAGTTTCGCCAGGGTCAACCCCCTATGTTTGTTCATGTCAGCGAGCAGGTGGCCTAACCTCTCGTTGACGTGAACCACGATGAGGTTCTCAATACTGGAGAACACCGACGAGTTCCGTCCAAGCGCTCATCCAAGTTGGAACAAACGGTTGCGATAGGCCAGTCGACAAAGATCCATGCAAAGCGTCTGGCCAGATTGGCAACACCCTGCGCCGATCTGTCGGGTGCTGGGATTTGGAGGCCCACTTGCAGAGCAGCCAGGGGGGCTATGTTGCGCTTTTTGGACTCACAGGAAACTAGGGAGAGGGAAGTGACGTCAACAACGCAGCAAATGCAGATTGGATGTTGATTTTGTTTTCTTCTGTCAACATCCAATCTGCGTTTCTCTAGTCGTTGACGTCACTTCCCTCTTCCAAGTCTCCTGGGAGTCCAAAAAGCGCAACATAGCACCCCTGGGGGGCTATGTTGCGCTTTTTGGACTCCCAGGAGACTAGGGAGAGGGAAGTGACGTCAACAACGCAGCAAATGCAGATTGGATGTTGATTTTGTTTTCTTCTGTCAACATCCAATCTGCGTTTCTCTAGTCGTTGACGTCACTTCCCTCTTCCAAGTCTCCTGGGAGTCCAAAAAGCGCAACATAGCCCCCCTGGGGTGCTATGTTGCGCTTTTTGGACTCCCAGGAGACTTGGAAGAGGGAAGTGACGTCAACGACTAGAGAAACGCAGATTGGATGTTGACAGAAGAAAACAAAATCAACATCCAATCTGCATTTGCTGCGCTGTTGACGTCACTTCCTTCTCCCTAGTCTCCTGGGAGTCCAAAAAGCGCAACATAGCCCCCCAGGTCCTTCCTTAAGCGGGATTGCCTCCTAAAGGGTTTATCTCTTCTACGTTGGCAATATCCAGCAAACCGCGTTCGGAAACGAAGCTTCGGCGCTTCATGGCATGAGGGATACAAATCATTGATTCGATGTCTCGTCAGCTTAATCTCGTTAGTAGAAGTCTCCTTCATTGAGAACCGCGGGGAGTCATCGTGCAGGTGCCTTGCTAGCCTTGAGAAACACTGTACTCGTACTTCGCAAAAGGGTGTACTCGGAATGCGCAAACTTCGTTTTTTTCTTTCATTTTTCTACTTCAAATACGTTAATCCGTTTCATTTTTAATTCGAGTGGAGCAGAAGCTACAAGAGCGAGTGCCGCCCTTTCAGCGTCATTGACCAGCACGCGCGCTCGTGCAGTGCAAGTGCCGTTTAGAGCAACATGCTCATTGTTATACCTTCGGCTTCACTCGCACACAGGGTGGAACGATTATATTTATATTTTATAGCGAAATATGCTTCGGGTGTGTGCCTACTCTTTAGTGTTCATCATTCTCGCCTTCGTTTTTACCACCTTCACAAACACGCTCCCTTTCACTTTCTTGGTGTTAACGTTTAGTTTTTCTGTCTTACTAGTACTATAAACGTCCACTTGTGGGGCTACGCAAGCGAATTTTTCGAACGCCCTCAAAACGCTCTTACGCTAAAGGAAAACGGTCTACTAAAAGGCGTTTTTGGACCTCCGCTTCACATTCCGCTGAAGCAGGCCGCGCATGCGCAGTTCGGCACCCTCAGAGCGGAGCGGAAAATGGAAACGGTCTACTAAAACTTTCTATTGACTAAAACCTAGTAATTTTCTGAAGAATCGACAAAACCGATGTCGGCTTTATCGGGTCCTGAACGTCAGTATAGTAGAGTCGATAAAAATGGAGTCATCTGGAAATTGAAGAATTTCGCAAAAAAAGTTTGAGAAATTCTTCAACGTTCAGATGACTCCAGCTTCATCGATTCTAGTGTGCTGAAGTTCAGAACCCGATAAAGTCGAAATCGGTTTTGTCTATTTGGCGCTGGCACACCAGCCTACTTTGAAAATACGACGTGGCACGGCAAACCTGCGAGAGCCGCGAACTGCGCGCTTTGGGCAGCCCGCTAAGATGATGGTAATGGTGTCTTCGCACGAGAGATCTTTATCTCCGGAGAAAACCGAGTACGCCATAGAACTGCGACAAGGAAACGACACGAGACGGAGGAGGCAGTGCAGAAAATCCAAGCGAGCATTCGCACGACGGAGCCGCATGTAGTTGAGTCGCCGGAGTTTGTCTTTTCGCAAACCTGCTGTCGACTTTCGGGGGCTCATCGAACAAGAGTCAGGGAAAAATAATAAAGAAAAGACACCCCACACTTCAAAGCTGTTCATCATATTTTTTGCCCAAAAGCAGGAAGACAAAGGAGGGGGTTCAATCGCTCCGACGGAACGACGGATATTCTGTATAGGCCGGTCACAGATTCTCTATGGCTTCCCGCGAGCTCGGAGGACTAGCGTATATCTGTGACGCGGAGCACGTGACCTCAAAACTCGGTTATGTTGAATCCCTTCCTTGGGGAGAACCTCTGCCGTGCGAATGGACCATAAACCTGAGACTGGAAGGAAAACGGAAAACGCAAAGTATGACAGAAAAGGAAGAGGCAACGTCTAAAACTCAGCTACAAACATTATTTTGTACACGCTTTATATACCACGTCTCCAACGTCGTCACTGCAATCACCAGAAGCAGCAATACCCCATGACAAAAATACACAATAAAACAAAAGACAAAAACACCAACAAAAAAACAACACATTTTTCAACAAAAAGGGAGCAAACCTTCTCTTGTCTCCCCTAATCTCGGCTACGAAAAATTTACACAAAGGGTCACAGCTCAGCATAACCATGACTTCTGCCCCCGCCAACGCAAGGGGTTCACAGCATAACACAAAGAAAAAACGATCTTTCGTTCCGAGAATGAACCAAAATTGTTAAAGCTAAAGCTCTGCTTTCTCTAACATTTCACACAGTTCAAAGAAACATACATATACACTGCAAACACTTCGGAACTGTCTACTCGGATCAGCGACCTTGTGACAACCTAAAACGTTCCTTTAAAAAAAGGAAAAAAAAACATTTACAGGAGTAAAAATTATTTACACTCGCTCCCAAGCTGCAACGACGCCTGAGCACAGTTGCCAGACGTCTTTATACGAATCGTTTCTTGAACTCTGAATTTGAGACTTTGCCTGTACTTTTTCTGTCACCCTTCGCGCTTTCCGCTTTCCTATCCCAGTCTCAGGTTTACCATCATGTTCAACTTACACCAGCTCGTCTGCACTCCGACTATTTTTTTACGGATTGGAGCGACCCCACGGGGCTGCCACTGCAGATCCGCGTCGGCTGAAGACCGCGGCATAAAGGAAAAGCGGGCATCAGGGGAGCTCGCTGAGTGCGCGCGAGAACACCGACGGCGCAGCCATCGTTATTATCGTGCGCGCCATCATCATTTGCCGTCATCATCATTTAACGTCATCAGTTTCGTCGTTACGGTCATCAGGGAGACGCCATTAAGGCCCGCGAAGCGATCGCCGACATCTGTCGTCACCGCTACGACCCATCGTAGCCGTCATCATCGTTAGTATTAACGTCAGTGTTGGCCGGAGTCACGTGACTAGGTCTTCTGGCGGAATGGCTGCCGGGGAACGTTTTCTTTCCTTCTTTTTCTTCCTCGAGCGTTATTTATTCTCCGCGAGCTTAATGGAAAGGCCCCCGTAACGTTCTGGAAACTCGTGTGCCGTCGGAGTCCCCGCGTGCCGAACAAAGGATCAAAGGGGCCTAAGCGCAACGTGCTGCCTGTAAAATAAAAATAAAAGAGGGGTGCAAAATGATTTATTTTCACGCTTTCTTAAAACTACACGCGCATTGGTGTTCCCAAATGATGAGAAGGGAGGAAGCATCCCATGACTCAACTGTAACCGCGTTGTGGAGACGGTACACCTGTGTTGTGGAAAGGGGGAAGGTGACAACAGTTTTGCTCTTGCGTCTATAGACCTTTCTAATGTTTACAAAATCACAGTCCAGCGTGCTATCTTCACAGCCCAGCACGTGCGTGTTCGTCGCTTCGGAAAGCGAGCAAAGCACGCGCCATACGCACGAACGCTCAAAATGGCACCGGCCACAAGCTCGTTTTTGGAAAGGTCTATAGAGGCTCAATATGTAGCTTCGACAGTTGCCCTGAGTTCAATGCTGGCGTCGACCAAAGATCAAAGTTACCTGCTTTCATAAGATTTTCGTAAGTAATGGAGCAAGCGCCCCGAGCTCCTCTGCATTCCCACCAGAAAACTACAAGAAATCGAAATTTTAAAAACCTTATAGGCCATGTGCGAAATCCTTGCCAGCTATCATCATCATGCCATAAGGAGCCGCCATATTGGGGGGTTTATCACATCTTCCGGTTGTGGACGAGGCGCATCTGCATTTAACTCGGTTTTCATGATATTAGGGCAGTTTATTTGTACACTCAATGGGTTGCTGGTTAGTTTCGGATCAAAGAAGAAAAGAAAGACGGCCGCAAAATTCAGGAAACATAATTGCCAGCATCGAGGTCGCAAGACTCGTCACTCAAGCAGTGAACTGGGCCATCCAGGTCAATGAACGGTATTTCTCGAAGACGTCCTGTGAAGGGTTCGTACTGGACTTGCAGCAGGTGATCATATTTTAGTTCTACGACTTACACTTTGCCGGCGCTATTGTTTTTCGGGCGAAATCGTCGGTACGGGAACCCCCCAATATGGAGGAAATCTGATCATTGATCATGAATACACTAGATGGCGCTTCTTTTTGCATATGGTCTATTGAATAGGTTTTATGGACAAAATAACATATTGTTGTTTACCTAGACAGCTAAAGGCTCGGGTGCCTGTGTACTACCTAACCGACTGTACATTCCAATAAAATAATTCTATGATATGTATAAACGACATAAAACCTGGCCTTAAGAAGATCAATTTTCCGAAGAAACACAATCACAAACGTTTAAAGGGGCGATGCAACGATTTTTGTATTTTGCGCAAATACCGCTTAGAACGGATCCCTGACGTTAATGACCTGTGAAATACCCGTTCGTTTTTCACCACACGCAATCGAAGTTGCAGAAAAGTTGAGAAAAACGAGCAGAGTTCACCCCCTCAACTCACAGCCAGAACAAGCGGCCACGTGATCTGGAGCCGATTATATGCCGCCAATGTTGATCATAGCCATGCGCTGGGGTTGGCAAGGCACAGGACACGCGCTGAGTTCCAGACATTGTTATGGTTCGGCTGTTTTCGTCATTGCAGCGATTGGACGCAGGACACTACCCGAATGCTTCTCGAGCTATCGATTATCACGAGCCCAAATCGAGTGCCCACGCAATGCTCGGGTCCAATCTATGAGCCGCATTCAAATATCGTTACTGGGTGGTACTGCTACCGCCCAGCTACGTCATCAGGTTTTGCGAAGGAGAGATTGAATGAAAACACTCGGTTTTGTCCTCCAAATTACAGCGCAACAAAGGAGTTTCTTGGTCAATGGCGTTGCGTGCGAGTATCCCTGAGTCCCACTAGTGCCAGTAAGCTCGTGTAAAGTGAAAAACATTCCAGTTGAATATCGTTACACCGCCCCTTTAAAAGGCCTCTGACACGCCAAAAAAAAAAAAAAAAATTTTTTCATGCTAGGCGTTGCAATGGCATATCAGGACATTACAAAAAAATTGTTTCACTATAGAGTTGCGTAGTTTTTTTATAAAAAATAGAAATACGAGGCCAAATTCAAAGTTCCCGCCGTGCACTGTGACGTAACAGTGTACCGCAAGGTGTCGGGGCGGTCAGAAGGGAGGCATCGACCTATGTCACTAAAAGTGGGTTCACCGGAAGTCACGTGAGTTTCACTCCTCGTGCTCTCCGCGACCGTGCCTAAGACTTTTTTTCTTTTTTGTTTATTCTGCTCTTCGTACGAGCGATCGTAGAAAATGAAGTTTCAGTTCCATTAGCTCTTTATCCCTGCAACGTTGGTTAGTTTGCGTGCTGTAAAATTTGAGGACGAAGAGTCAGTGGATCGACGTGATGGAGGTCAATGATGAAAGCGTTGCGAGTACAAGCCAGTGTACGAGTGCATGCCGTCAGTCCGATGATACAGGGCTATACTGGGCGCAAAACAAGCGATCAAGTTTTGAAGAAAAAAAAAATTTAGAACGCTCGCAGAAATTAGGATTGCTAGCATACGACACGCCCGATCGCATTTCTGAAGGTTCAGACACCGAGGTCGTTGAATCATCGGATACTCTCCAGGCTGAAGATGCCTGCCGTCTAAAGAATACGAACTGGTGAGTGTACCAAGCACAAGTAAACGTCGAGCACAAAGTACGTATTTGTCTAGAACATGAGTAGAACTTGTTTACTAGGTGCACATGCGGCCGATGTATGTCTCTCAGAAATGCATGCAGTGTGATCTCTTCTTCAGTTGCTGAAATACCGGGACAGTCCCTCACATAGAACCTTCTAGGCATTGTAGTTGATCACGTCGATTCACTGACTCCGCTTCTTCTACCTTTACAGTAACATTAAGCGATGAAAAACAAATAAAAGAAAAATTGTCTGCTTGGATCGCTCGTGGAGGTGCGGAGAATAACAAAAATATTAAAAAAAATATTACACGCGCTCGCGGTAAGCACGAGGAGGGATACAACTCACGTGACTTCCGGCGATGCCTCCCTTCTGACTGCCCCGACACCTTGCGGTACACTGTTACGTCAGAGTGCACGGCGGGAACTTTGAGTTGGGCCTCATATTTCATTTTTTATAAAAAAAAAACTACGCAACTCTATAGTGAAACAATTTTTTTGTTATGTCCTGATATGCCATTTTAACGCCTAGCATGAAAAAAAAAATATTTTTTTTTTGCGTGTCAGAGGCCCTTTAAGATCAAAAATAAATTATATATAATCTTGGAGTTCTTGCAGCGAGGAGTACTCCGGCGATTTTTGAGCTACCTGAACTAACTATATTTTCTGACTCCCCGGCCTTTACCCTTTCCGGTATTCTATTTAGTATAGCGAAATTCATAATAGTTATTGCGAAATCGGCAAATGAAAATGATCCAAAAACCAACATTCAAATATACCCGCTCTTTTTAGTGCTGTGACGTCAGAGGCGGGCAGCCTTGCCATCGAGCACGCACTATAAAAAATAGAATTTGCCAATCATTTTCTCTGGGTTGAAGCGCGGGTACTGGAGCGAGCTTCGAAAGCATTCATTTGGCACCATGAAACTGCTTCGAATCAGTTGGGAACAAATTCTACAGTCCAAAGAGTGAACCCCTGCACTTCCACTGACGTCACTTTTTCTTTGTTGCCAGTAGAGACTTTCAGTTTGAAAAACACGGTGAGGACCAAAATTGTGAATTCAATAACTTCGTGAAAAAAAAAATATTTTAACCTAATATTTGGGATACTATTTTAGGGATGTTGTTTGGCGAGTTCAGCAAAATTTCAAGCAAATCGGGGACCATGAAGAAATCGCCGGAGTACCCCTTTAAAGGTCCACTGGAAAACATAAATAGAGTAATTTCCTTTGCCAAATATTTCTTATGAAACGCAGAAAAGCCAAATCGCTACGACACATAATGTTTAAAAGCTTAGCCTATCTCGATGCCCAATAGGCCAATGGAAGTTTGACGCCTCGGTCGGGTGAGAAGGATGAACTCCTTCAAGCACTGCTAACCTGAAGAATGTCGATTTTCGGGCCTCTTCCTTGGCTGCGAGAACGATAGATGTGGGACGGAGGGAGAAGTTTTGTGCCACTGTTGCAAGGGCACCGGCCCGCGGGCGTAGCTCTCGTTGATGCCTCGTTTGCACTGGCGCAAGAAAAACCCTGTATATTAGCGCACATTCCTGTACCCTGTAGCGTATTGCCGATTGCTCACGAAGTAAAACCATAGAGAAAGTCCAGGGCACTGATTGGCCTATTTGAACGTCCTGCTCTGTCGCAAGCAGGAGGCGGCAATGACCCTTTCGCGTTTGTTCTTTGTTGTTTGAGATGACAAGACAGCTGTCACCGAGGACGGCGGCGGGGTTGCCGTTTTTGAAGGTGCAGTGGCGGAGAACGGGTCGTTGTATCACAAGGGCGCGCGTTAACCCACCCGACTCTCCTCGTTCACGCCGCTTCGCGGCGACACTCTGCGGCGGCACATTAGAAGGTGACACAAGCAGTGTGGCTGAACGACAGATATTTGGCCGTAAACAAAAGGCTCACTGGGGCGCGTGTTAACCCACCCGACCCCCCTCGTTCACGCCGCTTCGCGGCGACAGTGTGCGGTGGCACATTGCAAGGTGGCGTGATGGGCGCAGCTGACGATAAATATTTGGCGGTTAACAAAAGGGGGCTACATCTGCGGCAAATACGAACCCCCAGCACCGCGTGCTGGAGCGTTTAAAGGGATGCTGATCCGAAAACTGAATTTCAGAAAACAACGCAGAATCGATAGGCGGGACGCTACAAATCCCAAAACGTCACTCATAAAGCGGTATCTCCAACGGATTGTCGTATTTTTGTAAAAGAAGAGCGCGCTCGCAGAAGGCCGAAAAGAAGCGTGACCTCGCGATGCTCATTTCCTCCTCTTTTCGTATTGACTCCGCGATGGCGCGGAGAGGAAAGGGAGCCAGGCCATTTCTCCTCCTTCTCAACTCTTCTGCGATAAGACGACGTCAACATTCTCCCTCATTCCCACCTTTACTTTCCAGAAATATGGCCATCTGCTCGAGATTTATGGCGCCCTGTTGAACACTTCAGCAAGCTTATTTTGTGAAATCTGAATTTCGGTTCAGCATCCCTTTAAAGCGCCGTAATCTCTCGAGGTGGCATCTCTATATTCGATGGGGTATCTCTTTATCTAAGGCGGCATCTGTGTACGAGCGTTTAACTATAATAAGGTATAATCGGCTATAATCGGCCCGGCAACGCTGTCTTATACATATTTTCCAGAAGGGCGCAGCCATCTTGAATGTCGTCACTTCTGGTATGCGGTAAAACATCGTTTTGATCTCTCCACGCCGCTGGAAGGTGTCTACGAAAAATGCGTGATTGTCACACATTCTTCTTTTGCCTCAACCATATTTTCTCACATATTCCACGTTGAAATGTTATATTATTTTTTCATCCCGCATATCAGATACGGAACAGACGTGACTGAGAACGACAGGAAACAGAAAACGTCTATACTAAGTACGTGCGCAGCACTAGGCGGAGCGCAACAAGTAGACGGACTTCCGCTCCGCATTCAATGGCGAGCGCCAGGCTTTCTGCGGGTTTACCGAGAGTACGAATTACATAGTACTTTTGTAATTTGGGCGAGATGGTTATGCATTATGATTGAGGAACAGAAAAGAGCGCGAAGATGGACGAAGGGCGAGAAGAATGCTCTACGAAACTAAAAGCGGCGCTCTGCTTGTGCACTTCTCGGCCTTCGTCCGTCTTCACTATATTTTTAATTCCTCAATTCGCAACTTTCACGACCTATAGGGGTCGCGCTGGCGCATACCAAAATGGCTGTCATCTGGATGATCGTCGTAGAACAGCGGTACGAGGCTGGGTCTGCGACGGGTAAGTAATTCTAGTTTTGCTTTCTGCGAGCAGCATTGGAGCCTTACTTTATTTTTTCCCGCCAGGAAGGAGTAGGCAAGCACCTTTATTGTGAAGCAGATCATCCAGGAGCTAGGGAGCGCGATTCTCACACCGCGGTACCACCATCGCTGAAAGTTGCGAATTTCTTCAAACAACTTCGCGCGGAGAAAACGCCGTTCAGGATACAAGGGGGCGGGGGGGGGGGGGGCCCCCCCCCCAAACCAAGTCGACCCCCCCCCCTCCCCCTTCTCGGAGGGCGATTCGACATGGGTGGACCCCCCGGTGCACAAAAAAGAATGTGAGAATAGTATCCTTACCAATTTTCCCTGCCCCTAGAAAACGGAGTTCTGGATCTGCCCCCGGGTTCAGGGCGACATGCTAGCGTACCAAACACTAATCGTGCAAAATCAAAGAGCACAGAAAGCAAACACCTTGCACACCAGCACCTTCTAGTAAATCAAATGACATTTATATTATTTGTTTCGATGCTTTTGTTTCTTCTTCTTTTCATAGTTTCTATCGTTTAAATATTTAGTCTCTTTCAAATGTGCACATTCTGTACACCATAGTGACCATACGTTGTTTCATTGTGTAAAACGCTGAGAGGGCCGATGGCGGGAGCGTGTGGCCTTAGTGTCGGATGGATATGTGCTCGTTTTCTCCTGACAATGAGACAGTCCCCCGTCTCAGCTTAGCGTGAACCGTAGCGAAAACGCCGAACGCGAGCTCGTTGCTTTTGTTTGAGCCTCGACTGCACCAACGGTCCTGCACCGAGAACCAGAAACAAGCTACCCTCTCGCAATAGAACCTTTGCGGCGCTTTACGTCATTAAAGGACGGGGCAACGATATCCAGTTGGAATGTTTTTCACTTTACACGAGCTCACTAGAGGCACTCAAGGATACTCGCACGTAGAGTTCCTGTATTGGGGAGGAGATCGAACAGTCACGCCTCTAGCGGTGCGCTTCAGCTGTGGGGACAACAAACCGTATTTTCTTGTTTGTTTTTGATCCGAGAAATCGAAGATGACGATTCGAAGGCCACTCCTCGTGCGACCAAAGCACTGGTCAGAGCGAAGCGCTCGTGCCTAGACCGTGCTCGGCCAGGTTCAATTTCTTTGTTATGCTGTGTTGGTAAACACCGGGCTGTGGGGACAACAAGCTCGATAAAGCGCCCCCTATAGTTCGATCTCCTGCCCAATAGGCTCCCTACGGGAGCCAGAGTTGCGCGTTCATGCATGGCAGTGGATTCAGCTCCTCACGTGACTGAATTCGGCGAATAGCGGCGCCGCGCGTTCGCGCGCTCAAAAGCCGGGGAACGTACGCCGGGGCGCGTGCAACGTCTACTTTGCTGCACGACACTTGATACGGCTCCTCACGTGATCGGATCTCGGCGAATAGCGGCGAGGGCGGCACGCGGCACGTGTAATCAAACGCGCAACTCTGGCTCCCGTAGGGAGCCTATAGACCCGTTGCTCTCGGGCAGGGGGCGCGAGCGCGTCCGCAAGACGCGACCATGTTATGGTTGCAGCGCCATCCAGGCGGTGCTGTAACGTTCAATTTTGCACGTGCTACGTTCGAATGCAAGCAGCTGTCAGCATCTGTAGACGCGCGAGAACAAAACGTCAAAAAAAAGGAAGAATTACGCAGCTCGCGGCTTCAGCGTCCCATTAAACATTCCTTTCAGCTTTATTATTTTATTGCTCTCTTTCATAGCTTCCGTGAACCCGTATGTTTCACTTTACTTGATAGCGAAGCTGAAGCTATACTTGCTATGCTTCGTTTCACCTTATGTGCGAGCGAAGGCAAAACTGGAAGCGCGAGCACGCAAGCTCCGTGCGTTCAGGCTTTGCTCGAGCGCGCGAGCTGGGGAGAAATGCAAAAAGCGCTGGTCTCGCGCTTCTAGCTTTGGCTTCGCTCGCAGATAAAGTGAAACGAAGTATAGAGCATGTTCCCCTGAACGATGATCGCACTGCACGAGCGCGCGTGCATGGCAGGGACGCTGAAAGCTCGGAGCTCGCTCTTGTAGCCTCTGCTACGCTGGCACTTATAATGGAACGGAGTATAAAAAAACTGTAGTGGGGAAGCGTATTGACGCATGTTCGAAACGCGAGCCAGATATTCTATTTTGCTCGCCTGGAGCGCTGCTCAAAACTTGAGAGTTACGGGCCTATACAGGAACTCTACTCGCACGCAACACCACTGGCCAAGAAACTACTTTGTTTAAGGACAAACGCGAGCGTTTTAATTCAATCTCTCCTTCGCAAAAATTGAGGACGTAGCTGGGCGGTCGCTGCCGCCCAGTCAACGTTACGCCCAGTGAAGATAGGTATTTGAATGCGGCTCAAAGATTGAACCCGAGCATTGCGTGAACACTCGATTCGGGCTCGTGATAATCGATAGCTCCAGAAGCATTCGGGTAGTGGCCTACGTCCAGTCGCTGCAATGACGACAATAGTCGAACCATAACAATGTCTGGAACTCAGCGCGTGTCCTGTGCCTTGTCAACCCCAGCGCGTGGTTATGATCAACATTGGCGGCATATAATCGGCTCCAGATAACGTGGCCGCTTTTTCTGGCTGCGAGCTGAGGGGGTGAACGCTGCTCGTTTTTCTTTCGTTTTTTCTGTTACTTCGATTGCGTGTGGTGAAAAACGAGCGGAGTTTGACAGGTCATTAACGTTAATAACCGAATAAACTTGCCTTATTTTTTTTTTTTCTTTCTAGGCAATGGCGGACGAAAAATAAATTCGAAAATACGAACATCGCTCATCCCCTAACTGGGAGCCAGAATAAGCGGCCACGTAGCCTGGTGCCTATCCTATGCCGCCAACGTTAATCATAGACACGCGCTGGGGTCGGCAAAGTTGAAAACACGTGCTGAGCTCCTGGCATTGTAAAGGCTGGTTCACTCATCTGCGTTAGTTGCGTTCGCATCCAACCGAAGCCACCGTATAACGACAAGGTCACCAAGCCAAGTGCTCGCCGTACACAGAATGACAAGCAATGCAGTGGGTAGCTTCACGAAGCAATCCATGAGTCACGGTTGTAGCGGTGTTACGGTTGTTTCGGTTGCATCCGAACGCAGCCGTTGCAAATGTGGGAACCTGCTTTTAGAGTTCGAATATTCTGATCACCGCAGTGGTTGGACACGAGCCACTACCCGAGTGTCCGCCGGGGCATTGATTGTTACGAGCCGAAGTCGAGTGCTCACGCAGTTCTCGTGTTCAATCCATGAGCTGCGCTCGACTGTCGTCAGGCGGGTGGTTTCGATCCCGCAATTACGTCATCAATCTTTGCGAAGGCAAGACTGAAAAAAATAGCCCCCTTTTATCGCTGCAATTCCACCGTGACCAAGAAGCTTCTGAATCAGTGGCGGTCTGTGCGAGTACACTCGGGCCAGACTAGGACCAGGTGCGCCTGTGTAAGGTCATGTCGTCAATTTCGACAGCGTTGCGCATTCCACGTGAAACGAAGTATGAAACTAAGCCGAAGACCGTGATTTGTTTACCCCCAAACTAAATTGCGCATCACCGAAAGCTCAGACTGCATACGATCGTGGCTCTACAGTGGTGATAAGATGCCACAGTTTGAGAACTTTGCATCCTTTGATTTCGAGGACAGAAATCGATTTTGTGAAATTTTGAAGAGCAAAAAGGCGTTCGCAATTTTGTGTTTGTTTCCTAAAAAAAAAAAGGACGCGCTTTCTTTTTTTATGTATGCACAGGCAGTGCGGGCCGACATTTACTCATTTAAAATTGAAAGCAAAACGATTTTAGCTGATTTTTTTGCTTTGTGCACAATAAATATTTCTAACAAGTTGAATTGTTAGTGTCTTTTTTCCCTAGGGAGAATTCATGAGTACAGTTGCAATAATTTGTTTAGGGTCTCGTGTTATCTTCAACTTTTTTGTGTTATCCTTGTGTTATCTTCTTTTTGTGTTATCTATCGTTTTTATGTGTTACCTTGTGTTATCTTCAACTGTTATTTTTTGTTTTGTTGTTTTTAATGCGGTAGCATTAGAATGGTCGTTTTCACGAAAACCCGCCGGTGATAGTCCGTGCGTCAGCGCCATGCATGACGTCGCGAGGCGAGTGGGGTGGTGAGGAGGTAAACAAAATTGTGTGGACTGAATGTGAAGACAGCCTTAATTATAGTACTCTTAAGAAAATCTAGTAGTAGTTTACTAGGTAAACGCTATTAACCGCTTGACACATATGTTACTAGGTATCTTAAAACCGTAGGTAGTAACGGTCAAGATAGTAACTGTTACTAGGTCAAGAAGCTAGTAACGGTTACTAACCAACCCAGTGTATTTTACTACCGTTAGCTAGTAACATGGCACTAGTTCTCACAGGACCCAGGTGGCGCTAGTCAACGTCCAATTAAAAATCGCCAAAACATTATTGTCGCTGGGGTAATATTTTTTTTTCGCGCTCGTTGTGTATTCACATTTGCACAGCATTTATTTTACCATTGCATACGTATCATACCAGGCAGGTATCTAGGGGGGGGGGGGAGCCTTTGGGGCCCGGGCTCCCCCGAAATCTTCCGTTTTGCTGAGACCTCCCCCCTCCCCCTCATGCAGCGTTTTGTCAAGGGCGCCCCTCCCCCCCCCCCCCCCCCCCCCCCTCAAACCAAAATCCTGGCTACGTGCCTGTATTATACATTTAACATAGGCAAGGGATTGGAACAAGGAAGACCTACACACACAACAAGCACGCGACAACATAGCCCAATCGCTTCCCGCAATGGTAACCAATGCGTCTTTTATACGGATCATTTGAAAGAAGTCATTTGGTCAGGGACCACCTCGTCCGCAAAACAATGTTGCAAACATGGTGCTGCATTCGGACCAATATTGTTCTCCAATATTGTTGCTAAACATTCCAAGGAATGTATCTCTTAGCAAGAAGTAACGATACAAAAGTAAATATTTGCAACAGTCTACAGGGCGTCTCAAGTAGCGGCCAGGCTCTTTAAATCGACCGCAAAAATCGGTTTCTTAACCTATCACGGTACAATTTTGTGCAGCGTTGCTCATAGGTGGTTCATTTATGCTATAAAATTTGCAAAGAGCGAACTTACCAGAGGAAGAAAGAAAACAAAAAAGGAAAAGGCTTGACTCCTATGGACACGCAGCGAAGCCACCGGTCTTCAAACAGAAGGGCGCCGTTTTGCACGGGAGAAAAGAGATGGCGCAAGCGGTCGCGACGCCAACTCCTGCCAACGGATGAGCATACGGCGCCGAGAGCCGGCGTCATTAGGGAGTTTTAGTAGACCGTGTTTCCCCCTCCGCTAACCCTCCGCTGCGAAGAAACCGCCACTGCGCTTGCGTGCCAATGGCCTTGCCTGTAGAGTTCCGGGTAGCGGAGGGGCTTAGCGGATGGGGAAACACGGTCTACTAAAACTCCCTATTAGCAGACGATCTTTTCGACTTAAAACCGGCGCGCGTTCCGCAGGCGGCGACAATCGCAGAACCAAAAACAGGCGCGGTAACAACAAGAAACTGCAAAGCAGACGACGTAAGTACCCCGGAGAAAACACTCAAAATAACCCGACAAACGGTTTTTCTTTTAAAATCGATTGTGTGTTCATTCAGTGGGTTTTATTCGTAAGGATGATGAAATCATGCATTGGCAACTGACATCGAAAAAGCTCACGCCACGTTTGAGTGAAAAATATCGTCTGCTATTGGGTGTCCGCTCTAGGCGCTGTATGCTCGTTCGTTGGCGGTAGTTCGCGTCGCGACCGCTTGCATCATCTCTTGTCTCCCGTGCCAAACGGCGCCCTATTGTTTGAAGACCGGTGGCCTCAGTGCATCTCCATAGGGGTCAAGCCTTTCTCTTTTTTTTACTTTTTACTCGGGTAAATTCGCTCTTTGCAAATTTTATAGAAAAAAATGCACCACCTGTGGCCAACGCTGCACAAAATCGTAGCGTGATAAGGTTAAGAAAACGATTTTTGCGGCCGATTTAAAGAGCACCGCCGCTATTTGAGACACCCTGTATAAAACAGCGTCTCCATAAGTTCCCAGCTGCCATGTTCTCGCTTCCCCGCATAGACCACCCCACTTCGCGCGTGCGCGTCTTCGTAGCAACCGCTTCGTCTCTACAACGTATTTCCGGCTCCTGGTCGGTAACTTACGCTTTTACAGCCACTGTCACGGCCGAAAACAGCTCCATGAGAATCACTCAACCACCGTGTACACACAGACCGTGAAGACGCTCTCAGTGTCAAGTAGGAGTGAAGCAGCGAATCTTCTCGGACGGCGAAACCCATGCCACTGAACCGACCGAACGATCGCCGTCGAGCAGTGGATCCGGTGACGAGCGGACGCTCGTCACGAGCTCGTTAGGCCTATATTCGGAGCAGTCCAGGTCCACGCACACACTCGCCAAGTCGAGCGCACGAACGTTAACTATGCACACGAACACGGGAACACGACAACAGCACACGACACACGGCAAAAACGGCAAATTCAGATTGCAGAAATGAGCTTCTCGCAAACCCCGACTGGTCCCAACCTGCTTGTCGTAGAAGGTTGCCGAGCGTCTCTTGCGAAAGAGGAGCATATTGAAAGAATACAAGAATAAAAAAAAAACATAATAAAATTTTTTAATGTTTTCAGCCCGTGCGATGTGGCTATTTTTATCCCAGTTAAAATCAAAATAAAAAATATAAACGCTTGAAAAAGTGCAAACGGGAAGGAAGGTCAGAAGCCGCACGGTCATTGCATCAACTATGGCTGCTCTTGCGGCAGCGCTGGCTTCTACGACGTTCTGGAACGGAGGCTGCGATCGTTATAAAGTCAGCTCCAACCCTTTAACATGCCCCCTCCTACAATATTTGATGCTGCGATTGCGTTCCGAACCAGTCGCTGACGCTGGCCATCGGCGGTGCAGTCGGCGCCGCCATCTTGTCTGTTCGTTTGGAGAGAGAGAGAGAAAAACCTTTCTTTATTTATACGCCAAGGTCCGGCGCTCAGTTTTATTTGGTCACCTACCAGTCCTCACCCAACACGTTTTTCACGTGCTGAATGAGTGCCGGCAGGAGAATATGGGCATCGGTAGGTGGACTAAGCCAGTCCGGCCATGAGTGAGGTTGGAGACTGAGGGATAGGAAGGAAAGAGAGGATAGCAGGGTAGGTTGAACGTAGGAGGATTGCCACAGGCAGTGCTTTAGAGAGGGGTATTCGCCGCAGTTGAGGCATTTCGGGCGTCCGGAAAGGCCCTGGATATAGTGGCGAAAGAGGGGAGTCACGATCGAATTGGTTTGAAGTCTGTGGAGAATGGCGCTGTCCTCCCGCGAGAGGGATTGAGGTGGAGCGATAATTGTGGCGGTGTTAGCGCGTAGTTCTCTTAGGAGGGATGTACGTTCCTTGTGCAAGATTTTTCTGTGTTCCTTGGGATCATAGTCGGACGGCCAGAGGCACGGAGGACCCGGAAAATTCCTAACGCGGGTGAGCTCATGAGCTCGGTTGTGTTCTTCTACGCCTTGATGTCCGGGGATCCACTGCAGGGTAACATGGAGGGAGGGATGCGTGTCAAGGTGACGTTGCAAAAGGCTGTGGATATGTCCGGGTACCGCACCGTCACGAAAACTGCGGCATGTTTCCTGGCTATCTGTTCGAATGTAAATGTGGTGAGTAGGATGGTGAGGTCGAGTGATGGCTTCAAGAACCGCTAGGGTCTCCGCGGCGGATGGGGTGGGGACATTGCTGTGTTCATTAATATGCTCATAGCCAGGCCCTACTACAGCCGTTATGCTTCTGCTGGGACTGTGACTGGCATCTGTGTAGTAATATGTGGTATCCGTTCTTGGTGTCTCGCGGTCTATCCGTTCGACTAGTTGTGTGCGTCGGGCAGCATGTTTGTCCGGATGCATATGTTCAGGTATGGGCATGACTGTGACGCGGGGTAGGGACTCCCACGGTGGGGGTGGGGGTGGTGGAAAAGGAGGCAAGGTGGTGGTGTCGTAGCCTTGATGCTCGAGGAGCTTGCGGCCTTGGGGGGATGTTTGAAGCTTTGCAATATGTGCTTGGCGGCAAATAGTGGTACGTTCTTCAAGTGTGTTAAAAAGACCAGTCGAGTCCACTAGAATATTTGCGGCAAATCGTGGTACTCCTAGGGCTAGTCTGGTGTATCTTCGGAGCTCTGCTTCTAATTTGGAGAGCTGAGTCTTGGTGATGGATAGATATAGAAGCTGGTACAGTACACGGGAGTAGACAAGGGCCTCGATAATCCTGCGAAGCTCCTGTTCCTTGAGTCCTCTTTGTCTGCGCGTTACTCTACTTAGCATGTGGTAAATCTGATTTAGTTGCCCGAGTATCGTGTCCATCCATACGTGGGCCTTGCCATTGTCCTGTAGGAGGAATCCCAGTATTCGGATGTGAGAGTGGCGAGGGATAGGGGTGTGGTCAATGTGAAGCTTAATGCTGTCGCGTTGCTCTTCTGCTTTACGGCCTGTTTGATTGGTAACTACAATGAATTCGGATTTGGTGGGAGAGCATTTGAGGCCAATACTGCTCAGGGGGTTCTGAATGCCATCCAGACCTGACTGGATCGTGTGTTCCTGTTGTCCAAGGGATCCTTTACAACACCAGATTGTAATGTCATCTGCATAAATGTTGTGTTCAGGTGTGATATAGAACTGAGCTGGGTAGGTAGGTGAAGTAGGGCAATATTAAAGAGAGTGGGGGAAAGAATGGAACCTTGAGGGACGCCGGTAGTTAGTGCTCGGGGTGTGGAAAGCTCTCCATTGATTTGGATTTGTATAGAACGACCAGTTAAGAAAGCTTTTATATAGTTGTAGAGGCGAGCGCCCGGTTTTAGTGTCAGAAGGTTGGTAAGGATGGCTGAATGTGGTGCGTTATTGAACGCTTTGTGTATGTCTACTCCCGCGATTGTTCGAGTTTGGACTAGGCTAAGATTTTGGTACACATCCTCCGAGATTCGGAGCATGGTGTCCTGAGTGCTGACGTGTGGTCGGAAGCCTGTCATTCTGTGGGGGAGAGCATCACTACTTTCTATGTGCCAATTGAGACGGTTGAGGGCCATGCGTTCCATTAATTTGCCTACACATGATGTGAGGGATATCGGACGAAGGTTGGTAATAGAGTTGGGGGGCATGCCGGGTTTGGGGATTGGGATTATCACTGCCGCTTTCCATTCTTGTGGAAGGGTGCCAGATTCCCATACAGTGTTGATGTATTCAAGAAGCTGTTCTAATTGTGGAAGTGGGAGGTTACGGAGGGTAGTGTATGTAATGCCGTCTTTGCCTGGAGCCGTGTTTCGTTTCAGTGAAGATAGGGCCGCGTGTAGCTCACCTACCGTAAAGTTGCTGTTGATCCCGGTGTCCATTTGGTCGAGTGATTCGGGTGGATAGCTAGGAAGTTGCTCTGTACTCGGGCCGGTGGGATAGAACGTTTGGTAAATTTCTTCTGCTGTCTGTTCTCGCGTCTTGCCAGAGTGCATCATAATTTTGTCCATTGTGTGTCGTGTGTAGCCCTGTCCTAGAAGCGTGCGTAAGATTGTCCACACCCTAGGAGTGTAGAGTTGACCATTTAGCTGGTCACACGTTTCAAGCCAGTTTTCAGTACAGAGTTGTTGCTCGTATTCTTCAGCCTCTAGCATGATTTGTTGGATGGCCTTGCGAAGGCCATGATTTCCTTTTCGTTTCTTCCATTTTTGGACTAGTCTGTGTCGCTTACTCCAAAGGTATCCTGGCATCCTCCAATGGCATCCTGCAATAGCGAACTATTGGAGGATGATGTTGAGATAACGTAGGATATAAAGGTTCCTCGATGTTAATAAGTGTGGGTGCTTGCGCGCGAGCCATCGTTTGAATATTGGCTGCTAATTGTTGAACTACTACGTCGGTGCGTGCGAATTTGTGTTCATGTAGTGCATCTCGGTTTGTATGGTACGAATAATCGCGACCTCATTCATTAGCAGCTCGAAGGCGTGTTCAAGACGTTGTATACTTGTGAGTTCCGGTGCGAACCCTGCTGTGCGGGATGCATCGGGGCGCTGAATCGTTTGGGCGTATGATGTATGCAAAGTTGGAAGGCGCATGACGGGAGCTGTGCATTGTATACAGGAGAAGAGGACGGTGAAAGTGTAGATGAGGGTTGTGAACGGGCCGGCTCACCCACCTCCCGTGTTGAAGAGGTAGATCGCTTTTGTGCCATGAATTACTTGAAAAGAGCAACTAAAAGAGGAAAAACAAATTCAAATGCCTGTTGCGCAAGTCAAGCAACTGGAGACGAAAACTGGGCAAGGAAATCACGTATGTGCTTCTCTGCCGCAAGGATGATTGCAGACCAGACTCCAGAGCTTGGTTGCGAACGGTCAGATGGTTGGTCAACACGGAGAGGATGTTGTTCATTGCACCTCTTTGTTGTCAGTATCTGGCTGTAGGATAGTCCCGTGCGTTCTTGTCTTTGTGAGAAATTTTGTTCCGGGGTTTTGCTCTGGGCCGGTGTTTTGACAGAAGTCTGGTTTTGGGGAAGTGCCTCTTCCCGTTGGTGTTCTCGTTGAGATGTTTTGCTGTCCATTATTTGAGTGGAGTCCGCCTTTTGTGTAGTGCTTGAAGTTCCAGTAGTGGTGGAGCGAGAGGCTGTCAGGTTCTCTTGTGGGATAGATATTTCTAGGGCCGGAAAGTTGGTGGCATTTGTGACCGAGCTGCGAGCTGTTCTGTAGTCGAGATTGTTGACTTGACGTATGCGACGTATTTCAAGCTCATCTTTCCATATGACGCACTGGTGAGATGAGGCCTCGTGGTTTTTGCCACAGTTACAACATCGTGTAGGTGTCCCATTGGCGTTGCATTGTGTTCGCTGGTGTGGCCCAGAGCATCGTGAACATGTTGGTGCATGTTGGCATGTAGATGCAATATGTCCGAAGCGAGAACATCTGTGGCATTGTATTGGCTTTTCCACGAAAAGTTCCTCTTTGTGCCGGACAAGCCATAGGAATATGTAGTCTGGAAGTCTTGGAGAGGCGTGCAGATATCACCGGCGTGTTGTCACTCGATCTAAGCTGAGCTATGGTGTCTTTTGAGTCGGTCTTGATAGTTGCGTCGATTCCCTTGATAACTCCTGTTGCTTGAGTGGGTGACCGTGGCTCGAATGCTCTAACCGGAATTCCTAGTAGTGACGACACCTTCAGAAGCGAGGAGGATGCAGCCATGTTTCGAGTGTCAACAGATAATAGTTGAGTCGGTAGTTCGGACGGATTTGAATCACTGACGCTGGCGCGTGTGATTCGATCAGCTCGGTGAGTTTCAGTTCGTTCAGCTTTGTTATTTTCTTTGTTTGGTCAATGGGCATATAAATAACAGTAAGTGCTGGAGACTTGTTCTCGATGGAAATGATGGTACTGCTGCTCGATGACGTTGATTGGACCCCATGACGACGTTTCTTGACTTTCTTGGACAGCTGCAGAATAAAGCCCTCATCGTCAGTCGTGCCCATGCTGTCTGAGTCGCTGAAATCATGAAGGCGTTGCCCAGGGGTCAAATATGCTATGTCCATGTTGATTTCCGAAGCTGAGGATGAGGATGTGGGGACTTCCGTGCACTCGCCTTTAGGTGATGGAGTTGGCGGGGGTAAACCAGGGGGGCTATGTTGCACGGCGTTTTGGACTTCCAGGAGACTAGGGAGAAGGAAGTGACGTCAACAACGCTCTTTGGATATTGATTGGTGGAGTCGCTGATGACGGTATCTGCTAAGATACGTTCATTCCTACCTCGTTGGTTCATTCACACCTACGTCACTTCCTCCCTAGTCTCCTGGGAGTCCAAAACGTGCAACATAGCCCCCCCCAGGCGCTGGTGGAGACGGAGTTGGGTCGGTCTCTGGTGCAGTCTGTGGTTGCGCAGGTGGTCGATCCCCGTCTGCCGAGGACATGCCGCAGCGGCAGGTGCACGTACCGGAACCTCAGAGGTTGCGACTTCTTTTATATAGGATTATATAAAGAAACATTGAGGAGCAGTAAAATCGTTCTGCACGCTAAAGGACACTTCGTCGTCGTTTCTTCGTTTGGAATAGTAAATAGCTAGTGAAAATGTAGTAACGGTCAGAAAAAGGTAGTAACTGCTGCATTTACTTACGTTTTACTACATATCACGCGTTTGGGGTAGTAAATAGTTGGTGAAAGGTAGTAACGGTCAGAAAAAGGTAGTAACTGCTGCAGTTACTAGCTTTTTACTACCTTTTTTGTAAGAGTGTACGCCCCAACGGGTGACTTGTCTCTTAGCTGTAGATGAGAAATTTGGCCAGTGCAGTACAACCGCTAACCTGGGGTCTTTAACGTGTACCCCTCAGTAGTGGCTAAACGAATGCGTGCCGGTACTAAGCTTGTCCAGATCAAAACGGGCAGGGGGTGGGGATAAAACCGTGGAGGTTCTGCAGCGCAAGCTTTCGCTCTACGTTCCAAGCTGAGACGCATTAGCCCACTTAGATAGCGATCCCCCGTGAGGAGGTATCGTGTTTACAGATTCAATAGGGAGTTTTCGTAGATCGTTTTCTCTATACTCCGTTACGCTCTCCGCAACGAAGACGCAGCTAGTGCGCATAGGCGCCGCTGGCAGAGTTTTGGATATCGTAGCGGGTTGCGGAGAGGGTTGCGGGAGGGAAGGAACGATCTACGAAAACTCCCTTATAGGGAGTTTTCGTAGACCGCGTTTCCTCCTCCGCTAAGCCCTCCGCAACAAAGAAGCCGCTACTGCGCCTGCGCGCCGATGGCCTTGGCTGTAGAGTTCCGGGTATCGTAGCGGGTTGCGGAGGGGGTTGCGGGACGGAAGGAATAGTCTTCGAAAACTCCCTAATGTCTCACCACGGTGGCGAGGAGAGAGGGAGAGGGTGTCGCGTGGTGACGTCAGCGCTTCGAACCAATACGAGCGTCGCACAGCTGGCGCTGAGGCAGAGACGAGCGCGCGCCGCGCCGCTTTGGAACGCGGCCCAGCTCAGTTGCCGCTCCGGCGATGGATGGGGTTCTCAGTTACGTGGCTGACCGTACCCATGAGCGACGACGGAACAAAGCCGAGGACACGCGTTCATTGAATTGAATCCGATGAAAAAGCTGACGCATTTCCATCGGATGAATCGTCAAACACGTTTTTTTTTTTTTTGCTTGGCTATTTCTTTTTGGGGGGAGGGGAGATTTGCAGGATTAATTTAAAAATTAACATTAGATATGTACGTTGTGATAACGCGCAGAGTCAGGAAAATTTCAGATCGTATAATATAATAGTAAGTTTGTTTAGTGTATTTTACCTGTGCCTTTTTCTGAGAAGGCTATGTGGCATTACTCGTTGGACTGCTTCTTCTCACCCACAAGAACGAAAGTACTTTCGTGAGACAAAATACACTATTAGAGAAAACAGTAAATAAATACCGCAAGAAACATACTTTTATTAGCGTTACGGTTGCACTGCAATCGCATGCTTTCCTGTTGTAGAGAACGACGAGGTTGACGCTAGAAAATAAAGATGAAGTGGGCCGTAAATAAATATCCAACTGACTAGAGGTTGTGGCCAAGCCTCCTTAGTAATTTAACAACGTATTAATATTATTATTTTAACTTTTAAATCAGAGAACGCTGAGTTTTGAAACGTTCTCGCCTTATCCCCATTTTCTGGCACAATGTTTGAGCGGAATCTCAGCTTTCGGCCACGCGCAGATCAGCTTGGTAGCGCCGAGGCCGAGGTCTTGGCCGTCGCTTCAACCGGCGTAGTCTCGCCAGCGACTGTTTCTCCGGAGGAAGTCGCACGACCGCCGGGAACTGCGCTCGCTCCGCCTCGACTCCAGGGCGTGCTGGGTCGAGATGGCGGCCACGTTCTCCGCCCCCTTCGAGTAGGGCTTCCAGTTGCTCGAGTCGCCCGCTTCGTCGGGAATCCTGCATCCACGTTAAAAGGACCAGGAATCTAGATTTTTTTTCTCTATTCTGGGGTAAAATCAACCGACAAAAATTAAGGACAGCACAAGGTCTCAATGAGCAGTTTCTGTTTGTGCTGCGCCAGCTAGCTTGCACCCTCGTTTTTTTAAATTGCTATTTTTTTTGTTTTTTTTGCTTTGGTTAAGTAGTGACGGTAACAGATGAAAAACCAGACTTGTACGTAACGCGTTACAAGTAATGGATTACTTTTAATCCATTACATTTTACTGTAATCTTGTAACGCTTCAATTACTTCCTGTAAGGAGTAACGATCCCTGTAATTTAATTACTTTTTGGCTGTAATCAATTACAAAATTACCCATTACAATTTTTCTCAATTCCTTTTTTTTTTGGGGGGGGGAGAGGGGGAGGGGTTAGATGTGCTGGAGTCACTCAACTCTGGGCAGGCAACGAGCTTGCGCTCGTTGCCTGCCGTCGGGTTTCGGCTGGGCGTGAGTCTAAGTGCTCGCAGCGTAACCATAGCGACCATCGTTGACGCTATTACGGAACAACACGGCATTGACGGTTCCTTCACTCTAAAAAAAGAGGGGTGTAGTCTAACACCCATTTGTCCCATTTAATGCACCCCAAAACTTCAGTTCGACGTACAGCGCATCGTCGTCGAATTGACGTCCCCAACTTTTACGAGGGGCTTGATAACTGTGCGATATAACTTATTAAGCAGCTAAAGTACGTTTCAAAGACTAGAAAAAGAAACTCTGAGGTTTTGCAGTAGGGCCAAGAAACCCCCGATTAATATTTTTTTGCAGACAGTAACACGTACCTGAGCTATTTTAATAAGTTGTACCCCTCAGCTATCAAGCCACTCGTGAGAGTTGGTACCTTCGGTTTGACGTCAGTGCGTCGAACTGAAGTTTTGGGATGTATTAAATGGGACAAGGGATACACCCCCTATTTCTGAGAGTGTATGGTTACGCCGCTTGGCTGCACGACGCGACGCGATTCTTGCTCACACGTGTTTCACCCTTTAAGGCCCGTTCACACTCTTGCAACCGAGTGCGACCAAGAGAGACGAGACTTGTTAAAACCTCTTAAAATGTCTTAGGACGAGAGAACACACTGGCACGCTGGCGCCATCTATGCGGTGACCCTGGAACTGCATTTCACAAGAGCGAAGGTTTCGAGGGAATTTCCGAGGTCAAATGTGCGTAATACCTATAAGGCTCGTTTTCAACGTTGACAAAACTTTTTCGAGACAAGAAAGAAAGGATAATGCGCGAGGAAAATGGAAAATATGCCGGACCACCAAGTTTACACTGCTACCCAATAGATGGCGCCAGTGTGTCCTCTCGTTCAGAGCCGGCTCTGCTCTCGTTGCAAGAGGTTTTAAGGAACCCAGTTTTAAGAGGTCGCAAGAGTGTGAACGGGTCTTAACATTTGCCTCCTTAACCCGAAATTTTTCCTCCCGGCCATTTGATCCCGCCCCTTAACGAAAGAAAGCGGATTTTGTGTCGCGTTTGGTGCCGATATGTGGTGCGGGACTCTTACCATTTCTTCTGCTACAGGTTAATCGTGCTCGCTGTGAAATTTCTCATTACTGGCCGAAACGCCATTCGGCACCATGCCTTAGTGCCCCTGAAAACTTTCGTCTTTTGTTCTGTAAACGTTTTCGCGTTCCTGGTGCTAGGCTTCTAGAAGTAGTCTCGATACAATTTGTAAACCCGAACCTCAATTCAAGGCCTCGAACCGGCGCATAAAAGCCGAAACTGTTGATTTACTACCAAGATGTAGACAGGGTATGAGGAACTACAACATTTAATGGGTTCTACTAAACTAAACTTCGAAATGTTTCATAAATACATTAGTTAACACTGTACATGAATAATCCTAGGCCCATACTAGAAAACATGTCAGTATTTCCTGAGATCTTCATCAGGACTATCTCGTAGACCAACTAGGAAAAGTCCAAAAAGGAAAGGTGATTTTATATACTCATGTCAAGGTGGGTGTTTTGATTTGCCTAAAAAAAATTGAACAAAGCCGCTCTTTAAATTTTTTTTTGTACATTTCTTTGTTTTATCTTATTTTGAAATAGAGCAAGGTGAAAGACTATCCCTTGGCTGTTCGTCTTTTTACCTAGTTCTGTTTGTTTTCATAGATAGATAAAAGCAGAAAACGCTAACTATAATTTTTTTAGAAAGGTATGATGGATAATTTATTTCTTTTGATTGAAACTAAACTAATTTAGATTATTTTATGTCGGAAATATAAAAAATTCAAACATTGCACCTTTGATGTTTTGGGGACATATTTAATGCCTTACACCGTGGGATTTATCACAAATGTTGCCCAGCAAATACTATGCACAGTCCTTTACATGTGCTATTGAGCCTTGACTGATACCGCTTTAGTTTATTTGTTCTTACGATATTATATATATATATATATATATACCGGGTGTTCATTTTTAATTCGAACAGATTTATTACAAAAAATCCGTAAAAGATGCACTAGTACGGTTTGTTCAAGTGAGTTATACGGCTAGGGGGACAATATGTGGGTGGCTAATCCTTGCGAGAAGTTGGCTATTTACTTAAAATTCGTTAATTAACTTTTTAATGAATGAAAATAGACATATGGTTCCAATTAGAAATTTGCTCAGCGTCGTCGAAAACCCCTAAATCAGTTATTTTCAGAAAGACTTTGAGCGCGTGAGAAGCGTAGTAGTGAACTGAAGTTACAGCTCGTGGAGCAGGTACAAAGCTAGAGGTTGCGACCCGTGCGATTTTTCCGTCTCTTATCTAGCCCAGCCTTGTACCTGCTCCACGAGTGGTAACATTAGTGCACCACTACGCTTCTCACGCGCTCAAAGTCTTTCTGAAAATGACTGAATTAGGGGTTTTCGATGACGCTGAGCAAGTTTCTAATTGGAACCATATGTCTATTTTCATTAATTAAAAAGTTAATTAACGAATTTTAATTAATTTGCCAACTTCTCGCAAGGATTAGCCACCCACATAATGTCCCCCTAGCCGTATAACTCACTTGAACAAACCGTACAAGTGCATCTTTTACGGATTTTTTGTAATAAATCTGTTCGAATTAAAAATGAACACCCGGTATATATATATATATATATATATAAATATATATATATATATATATATATATATATATATATATATATATATATATATATATATATATATATATATATATATATATATATATATATAACTGGGAAGAAAAAAACCCTCGGTGAAAACAGCAACAACGGACGATTTAATCTTCGACGTTTCGGCCGGAGTCCGGCCTTCGTCAGGAAGAACTTTTACAGATGAACGTTCATCTGTAAAAGTTCTTCCTGACGAAGGCCGGACTCCGGCCGAAACGTCGAAGATTAAATCGTCCGTTGTTGCTGTTTTCACCGAGGGTTTTTTTCTTCCCAGTTATATACCCACGCCTTCGGCCTCCCGCCACCATGCCCGTTGTATATATATATATATATATACATGAACGCGAACTTTCGCGTTAACGTTACCCTCCCTCTAGATCTTGTATAAAACCAACCAACAGCGCCGTGTGGGCTTACGTCCTGAAGGAGACAGCCACTGTCGAAACGTCGACGGACGTCACACCCCTGTCTTATTTTTATTTTTTTTTAATTTTAATTTTATTATCTTTTAACAAATTTTTTGTAAGGTATTTTGTTCTTGTGTTCTTTTATTCTGTCATTTTTAAGTGTACTGTCCGCGTATCTGTCGTTATTGTGTCTAGCCTTGATTGTTCTTGTAAACTAATACAACTTTTTTTCGGCACTTTATCTTTTTTTTTGTGACTTTTTGCCATTAAATTAGACTTTTCATTTTTATCATCCCACGGCAGCTGTGTCTGCGCATCCTAATTTTGCCTATATATATATATATATATATTTCTTATTATATACTTTTGCCTATATATATTTTTTATCAAAAAAGGAAAGCCGTTTACAACTCCCTGTAACGCCGAATTAGAGCGCAGCTCTTGAGGAGAAGGAGGGAAGGGTACTGAGGGGAGGGTATACCCCTCCTCCCTCCTCCTCATCCTGTCTTCTACTCCTCCCTCCAAGCGGCGTCGCCGTCGCCGTCGACGTCGCCATCGGCATAACCATGAGGTCACGTGACTACACGGGGCTCACGTGACCTCACGGGGGCCACGTGACCTCAAGGGGGTCACGCGACCTCACAGGGGTCAAGTGACGTCACCGGGGTCACGTGACCTACTCGTGGCATCACCGGAGTCACGTGACCTCACGGGGGTCACGGGACGTCACCGGGATCACGTGACCTCACGGCTACGCCAACGGCGACGGCGACGGCGACGGCGACGGCGACGCCGCTCAAGCTGGAAATGGGTGCCTAAGAGCTGCGCTCTAAAATTGTTTTGTTTTGATACCGCTTTATTAAAAAGAAGCTGAATAGGTTCTAGAATACAAAATAAGTTAGAGGTGGATTCTAGCGTATTTTTGTCCCGTGAATGAATTCTAGCGTATTTTTGTCCCGTGAATTTGAACATCACTAGAATTTGACCCGAACGACTCAATACACGCGAGAATAACCAAAAAACCTACCGCCGGGTGTAACGTCATACCCAGAAGTTTGAACTACCTCGCGCTTGGCGCTTGAGAGGGAACGCGTGGAGGGTTTTTTTACTGCTCAAGCCGGTAACGAGCGGCTAAAAGCGCAGCTCTTAGGCGCTCAATACCGGCTTGAGCGGCGTTGCCGTCGGCGTAACCGCGAGTTGCATTATGGGACGTTTCCACTTGTGAAGGTCACGATGAAGGCAGTGCCCGGTTACTGCCATAGACCCAATGGAGTCGATTTCTGGGTAAACTGGGCGCTCAGCAGCGCTTCCGTGGTCGGAGGCGCTCATTACTGCAACGAATCGGTGACTCATTGCTCTATCGATAAATTGCGAAACTAAAATAAGATGCAAAAGCCGTGTTCATAAAATACAGGGCTAACGTTTTAAATAAAACTTTTGACGCCGTCGAGCTAGCTTAAGCGGCTTCCTAGCCGTTTGCGAAGACGAAGCCACTCAAAATCCAACATGGCGCAGCCCCTCCACCGTGCTCTGCCGCTGCTCCCTACCGCGGTACCGCCGGTACCGCGGTGGATTTTGTTTCGAAATTTACGGTTCGCGCGTGCCATGCCACTTTTCATGTCAAAGAATTGTAAGTTCTGCTTGCCTACCTTGTATCCAGCAGTTGAGAGTCCGTTACTTGTCGTCGGCGTCTTCCAGGGAATCGAAACAGATGCAGCATTTTTCGCACTCGTTGACGCATTTATTCAGTCATTGGCATGACAAAGAAAAACAATTTACACTGTCACTTTAAACAAGTGTTGCTATGCAAAAAAAAAAAAAAAAAAAAACATCCATGCAGTATCTACGTTAGCAACAGGTGCTACAGTGAAGATACAATGTGCGACATTTAGCGCGATCACGACATAGTGCTTTTTCACTTTCACTCGTAAAATCAGATGCAACTATGGCGCGAAAATAACTATGTCTCGCTAACATGGTCGATCGTTTCGGTCACGCCGCTATATAAGTCATTTTTTCGGGGACTGATTTGTGTTCCTATGCAATTCTAACTCGCCACGTTAAATAAATAAATAAAAAAAAAAAAAACGGAGTACGGACTATGGACAGCTGGCTTGGGAACGAAATGGGTAAATACATGTTTTTATATTTTTATTGTGGTCTCTGTGAAGGCAAACAAAAAATAATAATAATAATAATGTTAGTGAGACAAAAAAGCTTAGTAAAGCTCTTCGGTTACAGAATTTACCCAGAGCTTCACCATTGTCAGATAAGACAATGATGACTGGCAATGGTTAAAATTTTCAGGGGTTTCCAGCCTGAATCATTTGCAGTTCTTTCCCTATCCCAGTTGCAGATGACAAAAATGAACAACATACCACCTTTAACCTTTAAAGTTTATTATTTGTGATTGTGGCATTGATTCATGATTATGGATGACTTACATTATGAAGAATTGTTTTGGGGGCTGGAGATCTCCATATTAAAGAGAAAATACTGTAATAGCAAACAGAAATGTTTTTTTCCGTGGCATAAAAACACAATTATAGTTTCCGATATGTGTTAGAAGCAAACCCAGTATGATGTAAATATGCAGCCCTGCTGGAGAATTGTATGCAAACAGCCCTATCGGTGAGGCATGTCTAAAAAGATTTAAATGGTTATTGGTTGTGGAATCTCAAATACCAACCTGAAAGTATATTACGATAAAACATCAATTGTTCAACCTGTGTAATAAGACAATAATGTAAACTTTTATGGGTCAGATATTGTCCAGCAAAACTCGTAATCTCAAAGAATGAAACTCTCCAAGTACTATAATTTGAATTGTAGCTCCAAAGGTCGTGGTATCACTGGTTCGAAGCAACAGATCCCCCCCCCCCCCCCTCCCCCCTAAAAAAAAGAACTGCCTAAAGGCTGTTGGCCACCAGCAGGCTAACAACTTGTCTGAACAAAGTGGATGCTCAAAGGCTTCTGTCATGCAAGGAGCAACCTGGAACAACATTGTCTCTCGAGGATCTCAAGAAGCACAGCCGAAAGATCTCATGCCCAGCTGAAAGCTCGCGTCATTCTGACTGGTCCATGCAAATAAAAAGTTAACACAATGCATTGTTATTCGGGCAAACTTATTTGTTGCTTACTTAGACGTGAACCAAAATCTCTATATACATATTCCTTAATATTGTGTAGACCTTGCTGCCTATAGACCACATTGGTATTTCTCATTTCCCTTGGCTTCTTGATGAGCTTCCGATACCTGTCGCTTGCGCCGTCGAGTTGAACCATGAGTTGAATCAGGTTTTCTTGGTGTGGGCCACCGAGATCCTATGATGCCCATGGGATGGACCAGCCACTGCATTGTTGTTTCTCATTTTTGCTGTATGTGTGTTCTCTATCCTCCCAGGATCTGCACAGGGCAATGTAAGAACACATTAGTTTGTATCGTCGCAACACATACACTTGCAGAAAAGAAACATTCCATAGGGATGCTCCTACTATCCTTTTTGTTTTTGTTATCTTCTTTGCCCCAGCCATTCTCGTTTTACATTACAGTTTACCCTAGATTAGACTGCATAGATTACTATGGTGGAACCTAGCATGCTGATGGTTGCATATTCAGCTTGATAGGTTGGCCAGCAATCAAGTGCACTTCACAAAAAAGTGAACACGGACATTACCTTTTGTTTATTGGGGTTCCCTGTGCCTGAGGCTTGTTGGAGTGATTTTCATGCCTCGAGAATCTGTATGGATACACAGAAAAGAACACATCAATGCAAATATTGCTATTTTATGTGCAACAAACGAGAAAAAAATGCCTAACGTGAGTTTTAATTGTTTTGAGGGGAGTGCGTTGGTAGGCGAAAAAACTTGCGAAAGAATTATACATAGAAGGACGGATAGCACATCTCGCGATCAAGGTCAGCTGTTTGCATTATCCCCTTCTATGCGTAAATCTTTCGAGATTTTAAAAGTGGCTTTCAAAATTAAATTATTTTACTATCCAGCTTTCTATGTATTTCTCAAAGAAATAAAACATGGCTAACTAGTCGCAGGGCTGTAAAAGCATCTACACGAGATACATTAATAAAAAGAGGCACATATTATAAGATATGAACTCTGTGAAATATTATAAAACTGGCAGAAGAATATTTATATATAGACTACAATTTACTTGACGGGGATCTACACTGTTGAGCACGAAATCGACGGGAGGTAGAGGAGGTGAGATTTCGCCAACAGTCTACAGATCATAAAATAATTGCAGGACGGTCTTCATCCACAAAACTACGCGCTAAAAACGCTCGCCGAAATGTGTGCATCGCAACAAAAAAAAAAAAAAAAAAAACGGTGGCATTTTGTGAATTTTAAAGATAAAACCATATATTCACTTAGCTAAAACAGTACAAAACCCTCAAATAGTGCGATTTGTGGCTGGCAGTTCAGCTTAGGAAAAGTTTCGATTGGGGTGAAAACTTTCAAACTCACCGTCGTCAGTTGGGATCCGAACGAACGGGTGCTTCTTGTCTCCGACGCTCCTTGGGCACCACTTTGCGTAACCGCACGATTGAGGCAGTTCAGAGACACGAAAAGCCTTCCACTTGCCCGAGAGTGCGAGGCTCGCGCAGTACGATGATCGAGACGCCGACGCTTGACGCACCGAAGGCGAGCGAAAGCGCGAAAGCCGCGAGCAGACTCAGCAGACTCACGGACGCCTCCACAACGGTCCACCGATTTCGGAGCGAGCAGAGCGCAAGCGCGCATGCGCACAGGCAGCGGTTTCGTTTTAGAAAAGCAAAAAACAGAAAAAGACAAAATTTCGAGAGCGTGATCCTGACACGAACTTTAAAAAAAATTATGTTATATTTTTAGGAATACGCACTTTCTATTTAGTGGAATAATATGCAGTTATAACTAAAGCTAAATGAAGTTTGATTCATTATTGTTTTGTTTAGTTTTTAGTAATGAGCGCCTCCGACCACGCGAGCGCTGCTGTACACCTCTATGGTGGCGCCATCCGTGTTCCGGCCGCGCAACTCGCTCTGTGTCCGGGGGTTGATGAAGGTAATGACCTTCACAGTGACTTTTACGAGTGACCTTCGTGACGTCACGAAGGTCACTCGTGAAGGCCTCGACGAAGGTCATGACTGACATCACGAGGGTCACAAGTGACGTCACGAGGGTCACTAGGGTCACGAGGGAGGGGAGGGAGTAAAGGGGAGGACGAGGAGGGGGAGAAGGAAGGGAGGAGGAGGGAGGAGGAGGGAGGAGGGGAGGCGGAGGGAAGCAGGAGAAGGAGAGGAGGAGAGAGAAGGAGGAAAGGAATGGGAAGGAGGAAAATAGGATACCCTATTCTCCGTACCCTCCACTCCTCCTTCTCAAGAGCTGCGCTCTAATTCGGCATTACAGGGAATAGTAAACGTCTTTCATTTTTTCCTCCCACCGAACACGCGTGCAAGGAGGGGCTCCAGCAGAATTTTGAAAGTGCTGCAGTTGCTACTTAGCGCATCCATTTGAAATATAATTTTGATATTCGTTACCCTGGAGGCCAAATGAATACAATTTAAGTGTTTTTCCTGAAAGGAGAGGTCACTCACCCATGAACAAGGGACTGAACTGGTCCCGAAACGTCGGGTAAATGTTTATTAAAGTTTAGGAATTAGAGTCCCTATTTTTCGCTTCATGTCTATTCCTTACCAGGCGGAGGGCTGCCGGACGTTTACCTTCAAGTCGAAATACAGAATCGCGTCAGTTTTACATACAAAAACATTTTTTTTTAAATTTTTGAAGTATATTTTTGTATTATTCCCAAAAATGTTGACTTTCTATAGGCCTAACCAGAGTTTCACTCTTCTTTGCTGTATTTTCTGTTCAAGTTATTGAACACACGCACCCTAATCGGCCAAGGGGAATGTTCACAAGTTGGCTTTACTCAAGGCAGGAAAGCCAGCAGTACTTATGCCGCGTCGGAAGTGTTTGGGAGGGGAAGTGGCGACGGAAGGTAGCGGTGGAGAGCGGGGTGGGAAGAGGGTTATGTGGATGTGTCGCCAGTAGATACATTTTCTAGAAAAAAGTGAAAAGCGGCTCTTTCATCACGGAAATGGGGCTATTTTATTTATTTTCAGAAAAAAAACCTGCATCGCCGCCAGACATTATTGCTGGGGTTGAGTACAAAAAGAAAAAAAAAATGGGTACATCATACGAAATTGAGAAATTCAACAAAAACACAGTTTATAAAAACGACTAGTAAAAGAATGATTTATCATTAAAGCTACTAACATACATATGTTAATTACTATTCAGCAGCACTGCAATATTAGATACTATTCATCAAACACACTATTGATGAAACTATATTAAACACAGTTTTCAAACTTTGTCAGGAACACATCATTTGGCAGTCTATTTCACTCATGATGAGAAACAGCACGAAACCCACAAAGACACAGAGAGAATTACACACAGGACAAAGCAATGACTGTCAACCTTCTTATTTTGAAAAGCACGCGACCATAGGGTCTTCTTTTTTTTACGGTGGGGTCGCTTCTTCTATCTCGTTTCTTCGAAGGAGAAGTCATGCAAGGCCCAGAAAGCCACCTCACTGTCCGTTTTAAAGCCCAACCTACAAACGTTTTTCTGCAGGTAGGAAAATCCTTCTCGTCACCGTTCCCATTTCTCCCTCTCACCAACACGCTCGTCTTCGATCACTACCACTTCTCCCACTGCTATCTTGACGCAGGGGGGCTCCTTCTGTTGGGGCTGTATGCTGGGTAAGCCGGGATCTTATTCCGGTGGCCGTGACGAGCCGGAGAAAGTTCACGGCAAACCCGGGGATACTACACTCCTCGCCACGACATGTTCTGGCAAGCTATGGCGCCCCGTCGAGTGACGTTTCCATGACAAAACCATTGGAGGCTACTAATCACGTTCACGAGCGGGTTGGGGAGGAGGTCGGGGCTTCGGCAAGGCTTGCGTGGCTCTGGTTGTCGGGCGTCGCGGCGTCGCCGAACTCCCGAGCGACTTCACGTACCGAGCGCGTGGACAGAGAAAGTTCCATTCGTGGGCCGGTGGGCCGATCATAACGTATCCCCTTCTCCGACTCACCACGGCTCAATCCGGTTCCCCGCCGCCAGCTTCCGTTCCACGTTTCATTCCATGTCACCACCCATTCATCAGCTATAGGACCACAAGCAGCTCCATTGAACCCCTTTACTTACGCCTCTGAGCTCATCACCGCTGCAAGACCGTGCTGCTCGATTACAACTATCTCGACATTGCATTTGGAAAGAAACCACTTGCAAGACTCAGCGTGCAGGAGAACGCTTCGCTAAGAAAAATCTTTAGGGACCCGAAGAAAGTGAGTCTCTGAACGGAACAAAGGCTGCCAATTTGAAGCTTACAAGCTGTTCAAACCAGCTTCAGCTATAGCTTCGTCGTGTGTTTGGATTACGGTGCATGGAGGGCGTTTTTGACTGGCGTGTTTACCGTCCTATCCTATCCTACCGAGCATCAAAAGTGGTCCCGAAGTGAAAATAAATTACGTCGCAAATGCCGGTGTGTCACGCAAGCTGGGCATATACACTTCGTCTATTACGTTGTAGGATATCGCATCCTCGCGTTTGGTTTTCACAGTTCCGGCAAAAAGTATGAGCGAACGCCTAGCTGAAGAAGCTTCCGGGGACTGTCGAGCTGGAGGGTGACCCGCAGCAGAACTAGCGTCTGCCACTTACACCACCGCTGCCGTGAAACCGCCAGGATCGCGGCAGGCAACAGCATGACGCATTCATGATGTCATCAGGCAGAAATGAAGGGTTCACTTTTGAGGATGCGGTAAACACACCAGTGGGAGACGTGCCGCAGGCACTATACACCAAAACAGCGTTTAGAAACAAAGCCCGCTTTGCCCACACCAGGTGCGGGCACTGCGCCTGCGACGAAACCCAATTCGGGAGGAGTGAAGCGTCTGCGCATACGCAGTACCGACGGCAGCGCCACCTCACTGGCGTTACGTCAGTGAGTTGAGTTGGTGTATGCATGAACATTCGTTCACTTTAAAAAAAAAGCTGTAGAAATAAAAAAACAAAACAATCAGAGGTGAATTTAAGAGTATTTTTACCCGTGAATATGCATATCACATTCGTTTTCTTCGAAGGTGTAACTAAACGCGAGAAAACGCGAAGAGAAACGTCCGACCAGTCGTTACGTTATAAAATGTAATTTCGGCCGCCAAGTGCGTGTTGCTCGTGTGGGCAGCGCGTGAAATTGCAAGCTTGCCGGGTATTAGCCCCGTGCGCGACCGAAAGCGTCGCTGTGGTCGGCCATCCGCGATTGGCCGAACGCTGACTATGACGTCGGAAAGGGGATTTATCATCGACGGAAAATAAGAGGAATGAAAGAACTTTAATTTTGACGGTGTTGGCAGTGTTCCTTTGAGAGTGCAATGATTTCAAGCTTCCACCATGCTAATAACAAACACCATCGAACTTGTTGTTTGCAAGGTAATGACGTCACAAGGGGGAACCACCTTTTTCGCATAACCTCAAACCAGCCAGTAACTGACGTACCCTCGACCTGGTGCATTTTTGGATTGCCCGCTGACACAGGGTATGCAACCGCCAAGGGTATGGGCGAAAAAGCTTAAAAACGGACGTCGTGCATGAGGTAGTTCCGAGTGCTCCTTTTTACCGTGCTGCAATTTCCGAAAATTTACGGTTGTCTGGCTACCACTGCGTGGTCGTCGGATGAATAAATAATTTTAAAAAGCATAAGAACAATACCATAAAGTGTGCCATGAGCACAAGAAGCTGCAGCGCGAGTGTGGCTGCAATGTTTTCGAGCTTCGCATTTTCCCCAAGAATCCTTATTTATGAAGTCAGTTGATTGCGAGCTTGAATCGCGAGAGATTCGCATCAGACTCAACGTCACGTCTAAGCTCACGACCACTTCGTCTACGACAAGAGAACCGATTTTAATTCCCGGTGCAGGTGGTTCAATTAGGTTATCACTGCAAGCCCCATGGTATGTGAAAGGTATGAAAAAATTACACCATCTTCCCGAGGGGAACCATGGGGTGATGCGGAGCATCGTGTTGGTTCCGAGGAAAGAGTCAGTTGCGTGCTGACGTCGAGAGATGGCGCCACCGACTGCCCTAGCGTTACCCCCTACGCGAGCCTTCCTCGCGGCTCGCGGCAGAGAAACTTGGAACGCTCGCCGCTCGCCGTTTATTTTCTTTCACACTTGAAGGAGAGGAAACTAGAGGAGGAGAGTTGCGCGTGCGCGCGCGGTGTGAGGAGAAGCGAACGCACGCGCAGTGCACGCAGCTGGTAGAGAGAGAGAGAGCGGAGAGAGTAACGCGCAGCTGTTGGAGAGAGGGAAGGAGGAGAGTTGCGCGTGCGTAGTTCGAGTGCCGACCATAGAGTAATATACTATGTGCCGACTACAACGCCGACGCCGCGGGACATAGACCCGAGCAAGAGATGCTCCGCTTCTAAAAGTCTACATGTCACCACTCAAGATGGAGCTATCAAATGCCGAGAGCTTACCTGCATAGACTACATTAAACTTCTCATATATACTTCGCTGTGGAAACTCAATGAAAACACCCCACCGTCTTCGTCGTCGTTCTCTCGAGGACGCAAGGTGATGGCATGTGAGTAGCCAGCTGGATTCAACCGGACAAGCTCCGACCAAGTGATTGCAGCTCACCATAGCCAAGTCTAGCCAAGTTCCCCCCATACCCACACCGTTGCCTACCCAGATAGCTGTGCTGCCAGAACTAGCCGGTATTTCTTTTTCTAAACCGCTAGACGGCGTCGTCGGCACCGCAATTCTCAAGATGGCGGCGCCGTTAAAGAAAAGGTCTATAGACCTTTCCAAAAAAGGGCTCCTGGACGGTGCTATTTTCAGCGTTCGTGCGTATGGCGTATGATTTGCTCGCTTTGCGAAGTGACGAACATGCGCGTGCTGGGCTGAGGAGATCGCACGCTAGGACAGACGTCTTGTAAATATTGCGAAGGTGTATATTCTCCCGCACTGACACCAGTCGTGACGTCTTTTTTTTTACGTTTTTGTTGCTATTTTCAAAAACGTAAAAGCTGCAGTCTCAGCTTATGGGTGAACGGAGTATAGTATTCACTGGACGCCATATTTGTGGGTGCTGTTTAGAGCGCATGCTCAGAACGAGCTCACATCAATAGGCTGCTAAGACCGGCACTCTTGATGGTGCAGAATGCACGTTGCAAAAGAACTGTGGAAGCTCACCATTAGCACGCGCTCAGCATTCGCGCACACAGCTATGGCCGCCAGTGAATACTCCCTCCCTATAGACCAACACGCGGCCCTGACGTCAGGCAGCTGCGGTGGCGCTGTCGACGGCACTGCGCATGCGCAGCAGCTTCACTTCACGCGAATTCGGTTTCTGCGCACGCGCAGTGCCCACACCTGGTGTGGGCAAACGCGGGTTTGTTTGTAAACAGCGTGTCGGTCTATAGACCAACACGCGGCGCTGACGTCACGCAGCTGCGGTGGCGCTGTCGACGGCACTGCGCATGCGCAGACGCGTCACTTCACGCGAATTCGGTTTCTGCGCACGCGCAGTGCCCACACCCGGTGTGGGCAAACGCGGGCTTGTTTGTAAACAGCGTGTCGGTCTATACTACCTGCCCTAACATGTCTCGAGTGGCAAATATTTTTAACATTGAGAACATGCTGCTTGTCCAATGGGGGGAAGGTATTCCAGCAGCTGCAGCGACCAATGTATCTTTGGCTACCAGATACTACGTTCACCCTTAAGTTGAGACTACAGAAAAAACTACAAGCGCGAGCTGATCCGCGCTGCTGGCATTGAGAAGTGTATTTTTAGCGCGAGAGCTCGTTCAGCGAAGAATGCTCGTGCTCTCATGCTTGTGGCATTGGTTGTAGTCTCAGCTTAAGGGTGAACGGAGTATAATAAACGCTTTAGCGTTCTCCGCCAAGTCACATTCAGGACTAAGTAACTCCACGAGCGAGCCATACTGCCCTGAACTGGCGCTGCTTCTTAGCAACTCACGAGGTGACGGCATTTCAACGGAGTTGAATTAACCTGAAACTGGGGTAGAGAAGAAACATCAAAACGTAGAAGGGACAGAAAAAAGACAGGAGGACATTTTTTTGAGACGTCGTCCTGTCTATTTTCTGTCCCTTCTACGTTTTGATGTTTCTTCTCTACCCCAGTCTCAGGTTAATTCAACATGGTTAATATTCACCAGCTCGCCTGCACCCTTACGATTTTTTCTATTTCAACGGAGCTTCACAGACCGCCACCAAACGCAATTTCGAAACCTGTTAATTAATATTAAAATTAGTTTTCTTGACTTCTCTGACAGGAGCTCAGAAACACTAGTCTAAATTAGCGTTTCTGGGCTCCCGGCAGAACATAGACCACATCTATAAACAAATAAATAAGTGCTAACATTTCGTTTCCATACCTATTTAAGATGCTTCTAGCTATTCGCCGAGATTTCTTTCTTTACAGAACAGTGAAAAGCAGAAACCGCGAATAGGAGCGAAAGCTTCGTACCCGGTGCTGGCAAAAGCCGCCCAACGGCCCATGAGTTCGGCGCTCAGGTTGAGAGCAGTGGACGGAGTCGTCGAATGCCGATGGTACACGTGACCGAGGCTGAGCAGGGCATCGGCGTAGTGAGGGGCGCCCCGCGAGAACCCCGCCGCCGGCGCCACAGACTCTGTTTCCAGGTCCAGCTCGTAGACGTAGACGCGTCCCCCGCTCGCCGACACGTGGTCGGCCATCATACCGATCGGACACTTGACGTAGACGTCGCCGAGGAAGTCACACGCTTCGAGGAAGCAGTCCATGTTGGAAGAGGCGTTCTTGCGGCCGAAATAGAACTCCAGTAGCGGCAGCAGCTTGGGTCTCGAGTAGAACTGGAGGCAAAGGCGTTCCAGAAATATTCTCACCAAAGCCCTCGGAAAGCGGTCTACCGACGAGACGGACCAGGCGCCAGACAGTAGCCTCATAAAGTACTCGCCCTCGTTGGACGTGTACCCGATCAGGAGGTCTTTGCCTCTCATGGCGTTCGCGGGACGCTTCTGTATGGCGTGTTGGAGCTGACGAGTGAAAAGGCCTTCGCCCTTCTCTCCGTAGTACGGACCGAAGGACTTTTTGTTGACTCCGTCGAAGGGGTCGAGGTTGTCGAGCAGCTCGGAGACGGATGCATTTCGGAGACATTCGAGCGTGTACTTCTCGTCCTCTGGGCCTTCTCGCGAACTATTGGAGCAGACACTCTTGGCAAACGTGTCCAGTTCGGCGTCATCGACGTAAGGGGCAAACTCGCCCATGTAAAAAGGGCTGCCGCCTTGCATGATGACCCTGCCAAACAGCTCTCGGCTCGCCGGGGACAAGAGATGCAGTCCGGCACTGATGGCTCCACTGTCCACACCCAAGAGGGTCACCAGGCTTCGTCTTCCGCCGAAGACGGGGGCGTTCGTGTGGACCCACTTAATCGCGAGGTGCTGGTCCCAGAGCCCCTGGTTTCCCGGCGACGCATCAAGGGATGTCTGGAAGAAGCCGAACGCGTTCAGTCGGTAGTTCGGAACGGCGACAATCACCTCTCCAATGGCCGCCAAGAATTTCCCATCGTAGAGGGGGTCTCTGTTTGATCCCGTCTGGAAAGCGCCGCCGTGAAGAATCAAGACAACGGGCCTTCGGGGGGCGTCGGGTGTGGAGTCGGGAGTGTAGATATCGATAAATAGACACTCCTCTTGAGTCGACAAGTTGACGGGCACGTCGAAGTAGTGGGTGTGCGCCGGTTGAGGGCATCGATTAGGCAGAGGGTTTTGTGCGTCCCTGACTCCCCACCAGGGAGAGTGGGGCACGGCCGTCGCAAAGCGGTTCGGGGCTGTTGCAAAAGGTATGCCGTAAAAGACACGAATGGTCTTGTTCAGGACTTGCAACAAGGCACCCCGAACTTTGCCGAGGCTCGTTTTGATAGTCAACTCTCGCTTGAAGGGCCACAAATGTTTGAACGGGTTCGCGCTACCTCCGGCAATCATGACCACGATCCATATGATTATCACAACCAGCAGTACGGTCACTGAAAACAGTAATAAGCAAACTAAACAAACTGTGGTGCAGCAGAAGCTAAATTTTCGAACTAATAAAATGTTGCAGAAACAAGGGCTGCTTAGCAAACCACAATAGATAGTGGTTATTGTCATTGTCATTGTTATAAAATACGAAACTCAAAGCAAAAGTAAAAATGACCGCATCTCCACGTGGTGAATAATGTTGATTGGGGCGAAGCTCTGGTGGTGCTGATGATACTGATTTTATTGTTCACAGGTAGTGCTGATAGTGCTGATTTTATTTTATTGTTCATAGGTAGTGCTGAGTTCCGGGTTGCGTTTCGACTTCATTATTACTGCTTTATGGTCGGTGAAATGCACAGCCAATGCATGCAATGTTTAACGCGATTATATACGCATTTGGCCGCAGCGCCCTCCCCTGTATAGACGTTGAGCGGCTACATGCAACGTTTCATCCATGACATCCCCAGCTCTTGAGTTACTACCACATCTTAGAGCCCCCACTCGTCCCGCAGTCGTGGCCGAGTGGTTAAGGCGAAGGACTAGAAAACCATTGGGGTCTCCCCACACAGGTTTGAATCCTGTCGACTGCGCGAACGTTTTTTTCTTTTTTTTTTTGAGCACGGACGCCGGACGGACGGACGGACGGACAAGGCTAGACCCTAAGGAGCTTCGCCCCTAAAAATAAATAAAATAGAACTACACAGTTCAAGCGAGCGAGTACAAGCGAGCCCGCTGTACGTATAGGCGTGGCGTACTATTGTCCTCTCACCTAGAAGACAAGCCACAGCTCTGCCGCACCACGACGAGGCCTCCCTCTCGATCATTTTTTGACCGATTTCTTCTCGGTGGCGGTCGGGTGTGGAGCAAGAATTTCCGCCGTTTCTTCCTTCTCTTTCCTCGTTATGGTACTCCTGCAGTCCTCCGCAAGAACCGTCTTTGCCCTCTTCTTCTTCTCACATATTGGCCTACTGGCTGTCGGATGTTTGAGTGGCTCCCACTCTATTTCAGTGGCCGAGCGGGCTAATGCTATTAGCGGCGAGATGTTTTGCTGGCGCCCTCCTATGGTTCCCCCTTGTGACTTCATTACCTTGCAAACAACAATTTCGATGGTGTTTGTAAATAGAAGGGTGGAAGCTTGAAATCATTGCGCTCTCAAAGGAACACTGCCAACACCGTCAAAATTAAAGTTCTTTCATTCCTCTTATTTCCGTCGATGATAAATCCTTTTCTGACGTCATAGTCAGCGTTCGGCCAATCTTGGAAGGCCGACCACAGCGACGCTTTCGGTCGCGCACGCCGCCAATAGGGAGTATTCACTGGCGGCCATAGCTGTGTGCGCGAATGCTGAGCGCGTGCTGACGGCGAGCTTCCACAGTTCTTTTGAAACGTGCATTTCGCACCATCAAGAGTGCCGGTCTTAGCAGCTTATTGATGTGAGCTCGTTCTGAGCATGCGCTCTAAACAGCACCCACAAATATGGCGTTCAGTGAATACTCCCTATAGGCCGGTGCACACCAAAGACACTGCATATTCCGCGTGACACTGCTGCACAGCATTCAGTGACACTAGCGCACTCCAGCTTGGAGCACGTGGGGCAAAAGCTTTCGCAGAACCCATGGCTTCTGGGTTCAATTCCTATTCCTGCCAGCTTCGATCTGGATGAGCAGTGTGCCGGCATGCGGCCGTCAGAGCCGTTTATTGAGAGAGTTTGGCCATACATTGGTTTGAATAGGCTAGCATCTCGGGCCAACCACAGGCCGCGAAACAGCCCCTAGCGGTGGTCGCGTGCTCTAAATTTGTGCCACGACTATACTTCGTTTCACCTTATGTGCGAGCGAAGGCAAAACTGGAAGCGCGAGCACGGAAGCTCCGTGCGTTCAGGCTTTGCTCGAGCGCGCGAGCTGGGGAGAAACGCAAAAAGCGCTGGTCTCGCGCTTCTAGCTTTGGCTTCGCTCGCAGGTAAAGTGAAACGAAGTATAATTTGAGCCGTGCCGAGCGGAACTCCGCGTCTCAAGACGCTCGCGCACCCCACCCTTTGCACTGCTTTCTTTCAGCCAGTCTCAGGACGCTGTTCTAGCAGTGCAGACAAAGGCATGGGCACGAACGCGTGGCTTTGGAAAGTGCCTCCTATGCACGAGGTCTCGTACAAACAAAAGCGTTTCGCTGAGCTAGGCTCACGCGCCTGTGCCTTTGTCTTCACTGTCGACATTTGTGAAATGGAGTAGAGGTCTCCTGATTGGTCGACGCTGTGTCACAAATTTAGTTTACGCTCTAAGCGTGGGGGGAATATTCGGCGCTGGCGGCGGCCTTTGCTCCGCCTATTGTCCAAACTCTCCTAATATACGGCTCTGGCGGCCGTGTATCACTACTGCGTGATGTGTGTTAAAGACCCCATAGATAGCAGTTGTATTGCACTGGCTAAATTGCTCATCTACAGTGGGTAAAAAGTTTCGCTATTTTCTGGTAGACTAAGCTCCTGCTGTATAAACAACTAACGACTAATTTGTTTGTTGTTGTGTTACGTTAGCCCCATTTCTAAGATGAACATAGTTTAACTTTGAGAAGGATTTTAAGAAGCGCGCATCGCACGCGATACTTACTCGCTGAGCGCCAAAGGACACGAATTGCAGCGGATGCAAGCGGACGCCGCATCTCAGTGTCGACAGCAGCGCCACCGCTTCATCCTGACCGACTGTTCCCTCTCTCGCGCGCCGATGCTGACACCTCCCCTTCTAGCCACTGTACCGCCCGCGTGAATAGAAAGTTTTCGTAGATCGCTTCCGCCGTCCCTCAACGCTCTCCGCAACCCGCTACAATACACGGAACTTTCTAATCAAGACCATTGGCACGCAGCTGCGATAGCGGCTTCTTCGTTGCGGGGGGCTTAGCGGAGGGGGAAACACAACCTTCAACAACTCCTTAAAGGGACGATGAAGGCAATTTCGAATATATTTTGGCAATTGAACTGGGTTCCAGGCACGTCCCAGGCAACGTTGCCCAAATTTCAGTCGAAACATACGCTTGTGTGCCGCGCAAATCAATTAAACAGTCGCGGTAATGATCGTAACGGGATCGACTGGGGCGACGCCCCGAGAGTTACGGGAGAAGCCAGGAAAAGCGGAGTTCGCGTGACGTTGCGGGGCCTGGAAGCGCGACGTCACAAGAGACGCATCAGTGATTGGTCGAAACGAGAGACGTGCCATCGGTCACGTTTTGGTTCGCGATTTTTATGAACAGAACTGTTCCAATTTCCACTTGAATAACCATGAAAAGTATAAATCGGACCGGAAAGGATTACTAAACCGTAAATAAAACAGCATAATTTTTTTTTTCTCTTTGCTACGCTGGACGCGAAACGGGCAAAGAGCAACTATGTGCAAACAAAATAAATAAAAAAGAACACAGCGCGGAACACGCGGGAGACGTTTGCTCTTGGTTTAAAATGTCGGTGTCGAGCAACGAGGTAGAAGGGCTTAGAGTGATAAACCGGGATTCCGGTCTGCACTCGAAAGTAACCCCCACAAGGCCGCTGCCATTGTACGCAAATTTGATCACTCGTCACGTGACTAAACCGAATGCGTGACGTCACAGGAAAGATGGCAGCGCCCAGGCAGCGGCGGGCCCCAGCTGAGCCGGAGCTTGCCGGATGCTTTGTTCGTTGTCGTAAGTCTCGGCGAGTTGATTTCAGACGCGGAAGCCGTCATATAAGGCCGGTCGAAAGCGACTTCAGATTTCAACGGGGTGTCTCACGTAGGTATAACGTGAAAGTACGGAGGAACGGTGTGCATTTCGCTGGTGACCGACGCGACGTTGCTCGGACCTCGGATTGATTCGGATGTCGCTAGGATAAATTTTAAGGTGACGTTTTTGTGCTCTCGTTGACCATCGGAATCTTTGAGGTCTGCAGTGAAGCTTGTGCAATATGTTTGGAATCATAGTTTAGCTGGTTTAGCGACGAAAATTGCGTGAGTCGTGCTTGGCAGTGTGCAATCGTGGTGCCGCTTCGTTCAAATGACCGAAGGCTCACTTTGGTTGTGCGGCGCACTGGAGAGCTGCATTGAAGCTGGCAGTTCTCGTGCCGTGCTAAGTGATGCTGTGCTGCTTCTGAAATTGTCCCGGCGTAGACGTGCACTTCCACGGAGCACAGGTGTGCGGCGCACCGAAGAGCTGCCTTCAAGCATGGTAGTTCCTGCGCCGTGCTTTAAGTGATGCTGTGCTGCCTCCTAAATTGTTCTGGCGTAGACGTGCACTTTCACGGAGCACAGGTGTTGCAGTTGGTATTGATTCCACTGGTCTGTCGCACGTTTCGTCGAAACAAACATTTCATCAGCACTCGTTACGCGAATTGCTAGCTGTATGGACATTTCATCGCGCGTGTTACCTACCCAGTCCACCCGTTCACGCCGCTTTGCGACGACGGTCTGCAGTTGCTCATTACCAGAAAAGTGGTCCCACATCCATTTCAGTTCAGTTCGTCCACGGCAGTCGCCAAACCCCGAAGGAGAGGATTTATTCGGATAGAATGCCACTAAAGCCATGCAGCTTCTTTAGTGGTCAGGATAGACTCTCTTCTGTCAGTTTTGTTATAGTGTCATAGATGCTTGCTCCAATCCTATCTTCTATCAATATTTACTATTCTGAAAAGTTCGAGGCCATGCTCAGCTGTCATCGTATGTTCTGGTGGAGGCGCTCGGTACTTTACCCATAGCCCTTCACTCTGTGTGCACCCTGGCGGCTCCTCAGCCGAGTTGCCCGATAACGGGACACGGGTGGCGGACTATCCCGCGTCCCGTTATCGCTCGTCTTGCGGTTAGCGTCCCGGCTAGACGAGCGAGTACCACAAGGACAAACCTCGGAAATACATCACGAATAACCTGAAATCCGAGCCAGTCGCTGATACCAGCAAGAACCGCCGGAATTCAGTCCTTTGCCAGAAAAACCGAAGCTGACTAAGCCAACAATGACAAACCTGTAGCAGTAAACCCCGTCCGCTCCCATCATTGTTTGCATGCCCGTCGTGCCTCACACTTCGACGCCCTTTCACGCAAGGTGTATCAAGACGTCGAGGGCTGGATTGAAAAATATGACCGTGTCGCCGCCCGCCACAGTGGGTGGACAGACAACCAGCTCCTGCAGAACCTATACTTCTCGTGGAAGAAACTGTCAGGCACTGCTTTAAGAACCACGAATCCTCCTTAACGTCGTGGGAACTTTGCAAGATCGAGCTCAAGTGCACGTTCATCAGCCAACATTGACGAGAGGGAGCCGAATTCCTGATTCTGTCCAGGACACGGCCCCAACGAGAGCGTCGCCGCCTTCGTGGAGGATGTTTTGCGCCTGATCGAACACCCCTGCCAACCAAGACAAGAAGCTAAGAATCCCATGTCCCTCATGTTAGGGACAACACCTTCGGCAGCCGTGTCCGCAACCCCACGACAACAGTCGAAGGATTCATATCACCGAGGCTTCCAACATTGAATGTACACTGAAGGCCCAAGCTTGTCACAATCAACAACTCCTCAGCGTTTCGACACTCGAAACGTACAACTGCAACTTTGACACTTGCCTCCCAAGCATTCGCGACGATGTCCGGGCGGAGATCAGGAAGATACTTCCTGCTATCAGTTGCCCAGCTTTTATTTTGATTGTCGAGATTGTTTCGGAACAAGTTCGACAGAAATTTCAACTGGAGACTTCTTCAAGCGAAGCGGCATCTGACAAACCGAGGGCGACTTATGCCACAAAGTCCGCCACCGGTTACCCGTTAGTATTCAATGCTAATTCAACGAGACACCCCAACGCCGAAGCATTTTCGACATCGGGAAGAACTACTGTTGGTCCGCGCTGAACAAAGTACACCGAGGAAAACAGAGGTGCTGCGTATGGTCGACCGAAATCCACTCTGCTACCACTGCATGAGGCCGACCATGCCTACTGGAGGTGCCCGTACCAATGAATTGGCCTGCAAGGGTTCGTGCCAAACGACCCTCGACCACATCTCTAGGAGCGTCCGCGGGACATTGAGGAGTATCTTCGGCGGCCTTTGCTTCCTGGTGCCGACATTATCCCAAAGCTCCTGATCCCTATCACACCGACGGGAGGTAAGCACGACAAAGCAGGTGAGCGGTAATGCAAGGACAGTTGATTTGGTGTCGGATGTTGTCCAAGGACAATACCTAATAATTTACTGGTACCAATTATCTGTGTCCACGCCACAAAGCGCACGGTTTCCGAATTTGAGGGAGAATGCTGCTGAGTGACTTGAAGAAATAAAATGGTTGGTTGTTCTCAAAAGTGGACACCAACCAACCACACGACTTCATTTTGCCACACAAGACTTACACAAGTTGCAGTGGTCACGGGATGCAGAAAAATCGTCATTACGAAATGGAAGTGAAATGGCTTGGATAGCAAACAAACATTGTTGCCAGCCACCAAGTCAACGGTACAGCAAAAGGCACAGCCATGTAAGCAGTACATGCCCGAGCTTGCTGCATTGACGCCGAAAACTACCAGGAAAATTTGCGGAATAGAAGCCAGCCCTGCAGCTTCAGTGCATCAGATGTCAGTGGCGGCACATGACGTATGATTACAAGACGGTATCAGTCAGTCAAAGTTGCCACTGGACCCAACTGAAGACCGACGTTCCAGGAGCGTCATCCGACAACAAGGAGCACAGGTACTACGACTGAATGTCTGACACGAGACTGTCGCAGAAACAACTCCTTATGGAACCATTTGCAAAGAACCATTAATTATTAAATCAAGTGGAAATAAACATATTTGATACACTAACCAAATAAACATATTTCCGCTCGCCTTTACGCATTCAGAGTCTTCACAGAAAGAATTGTGTTCACCGCACGTGCTGGACCTTTTGAGGACACTCGCATCTCTGACCCCTGAATATTAATGAATGGGACATTCCAGAATGGCAGACTGGTTTCATTGGGTTGCACTCGTTCCACTTCTCCTGAACATGTGGCACATCCGAAAACCAACTCCAGTGATGTGAAAATGTTGTTTATTAATTTATTCCTTCCAAGGGCATTTGTACGCATAGCAGAGAGGATACTTAAAACTACACACTCTAAAAAAAAAAGGAGGAGAAAGGTAGCAAAAGTGACTGTTCCTCCTTCCGTTGGACACGCCCCGCTGAGAAGGGAGGAACGGAAGGTAAGACGAAAGGAACAGCATAGGTTCCGCCTTGTACAATGGACCTTTTGTAGAAATACGCGGTGCGCATGCGCGGAGTATTACATGCGCCTGGGTTCGAGAGCATCTAGTTCCAAACAATCTGCCATCTTGCATTTCTCGCCTTTGAGCGGTTTCGTTGTGTCGACCTCGGGGCGGAAGATTACGCACGATGGGGACAAAGGTGAGCTTGGGGGAGCCGTATCTGTAGGTCACATCGCCTCAATGGGTGAACAGGATGTAGCTGACGTTTTGGGTGTGGAACGGGTGGGAGAGACCTTGGGCGCGCGTTGTTTTCCAGTCACCTAGTCTCGAACCGATTCGCGTGTCTAGGTGGCAGCACATATTCGCCAAGAGGTCCATTGGTGGGGGAGAAAGAAGAAGACGCCGTTCCAAACGGACACTTTTCAATGTTCTCTAAGGAAAACTCACCGGCCACAGGCCGGGGAACTGTTGAGGCTTCGGCCGGTACTAAGGGAACTATGACTGAAGAATACCGGACCATCCTGCCACATTTGCCAACAGGAGAAATGGTGAAGAACAGCGTGGTGTTGCACTGCGACACCGGCGGACGCCCATACCGGACCGAAGATTTCGTACGACCGTTACAACAGGCTGGAGTATTGTCGGAGTTGGCGGGTCTCGGAGCCTATCAGATGGGTCACGTGTGGCTCCTCAAGTTGAAAACACCAGAGGCCAAGGAGAAGCTGCTGCAAGCCGGTGAAATCCAGGTGAAGGGGCGTCGCTGCCTATAGCGATTGACCCTTACCGGAGAGAGGTCAGGGCGAAGCTGCATTGGGTGACCTTTGACGTGCCCGTCGACACTGTCCTCCGCGCTTTCGAACCGTACGGCGAGGTAAAGAGCGTCGTTCGTGAGATGTGGAAGGTGGACGGACTCGTGGGTGTCGAGTCTACAACGCTGTCAGTCGTCCTAACTCTCCGCCAGGACCTAACACTGGAGAGCCTGCCGCACCAGCTCCGATTCTACGGGGGCACGGTCCTGGTAGTGGTTCCCGGGCGTGCGCCCGTCTGCCTGCGTTGCCGACGCATTGGGCACATACGGCGCGAGTGTAGGGCGCCTTGGGGCTCCGAGTGTCGTGGTTTCGGGCACGAAAGCACGGACTGCACCCGCACGTACGGCCGGGCTGTGGCAGTGCACAACGATGGTGGCGGCGTCAACGAGGAACTGATGGACGAGGTCGAGGCCGAAGAAGCTGCAAGCGTGGCCGGGCGTGCGAACAGTGAAGGTGCACACGGTAGCAACACTCAAGCACCTACTGAGGCACCCAATACCAAGGATGAAGAACAGCAAGGAAAGTTGGAGGCTGAGCAGACTTCTTCGACGACGCAAAGTAGCGAAGACAGGACTGTGCCTGGATCTGATACAACTAAAACCTCCGAGGGCGAGAAACACGGCAACGACATGGACTTCAACCCGGCGATGATTAAGCGAAGACACGAAGGGGCAGATGCGGCTGTGGCTGGACCAGGTGAGCAGCCTCGGCAGCGCTCGGAACAAGAGGGGGATGATGTCAAGAACAAGAAAAGTCGCGGGGGGTCTCCAAGGCGGTCATCGTCCTTGTCTCAAGGCAGCCCGCCGCCCCAGTAACAGTTTGTCATTGAGGCATGATATGCTCTTTGCGCGTACACGCAAATGACCCCACCAGTCCTTGAAAAGCCATTGCGTGTAGGCACGTTGAATGTTCGAGGTCTAAGTGATAGGCGTAAGCAATATCAGCTGAATCGCCTGTTTATTGACCAAGAGCTAGACATAGTTGCAATACAAGAGACAAAGGTGGAGAGCGACGAGCGCACTGAGAGCATGTTACGACCCTTTACATCACGGTACAACGTTTGTGTAAGTCATGCAGTAAGAACTTCCGGAGGTTGCTGCTTGTTCCTAAAGGATTCGATCGGTATAACTGTAGAGTCTGTTGTCACATGTCTAACGGGTAAGCTTGCGATTTGTGATTTCACATACTATTCGACACACTGGCGTGTTATTTGTCTGTACGCGCCGAATTCTGCAGCGGACCGCAAAATCTTCGTTGAATTTGTCCATGGTTACTGTATGCTCGAACGTAATGTTATTTTGCTAGGAGATTTCAATTGTGTCTGTTCAGCAAAAGATAAGACCGGAGTGACCCCGTACAGAGATGCTGGCACGTTGGTATTGAACGACATCGTCAGCGAGGCAGGTCTTTATGACGTGGCGGAATGCATCGATCACGTGGGAACTGTTCAGTACACTCATTTCCAAGGAATCAGCCACGCTCGGTTAGACAGAGTTTACATATCATTAGAACAAGTGCCAGTTTGCAATGAATATCAAGTAGTTCCGGTATCGTTCAGTGACCACTGCTTAGTTTCTTTTGTTTTGGGACGCCCGCATAGGCGGCCAAAGTTTTCTTGGGAACTATGGAAGTTGAACTGTCGACTGTTAGACGACGAAGAGTTTACAAAATGGGTACGAGGCCTCTTAAGCAAGTTAGAAGACATTTCAAGCAACTACGCAGCGGAATGGGAGGGTTTTAAACGAGAGTTTAAAATGATAGCCATAGAAAAAGCCTGCGCTGTAAAGGCACTTCAGAGACAGGAGGAGGCGATCATGCGTAGAAACTTTCAAACGCTCATCAGAGAAGAAAGTAAGTCACCGGGCGAATTCAAAAACGATATACGTGAATTGAAGGAAAAAATGGAAGTCCTTGATCAAGAGCGTTATCACGGAGCTCTTATCAGAGCACGAGCAGAAAAGTTTGCTGTAGGGGAATTTCCGACAAAAAAGGCGTTGGGCATGGAAAGACGTTATGCACGAAAGAACACAAGAAGCGAAATCGAAAAGGATGGAAAGATTATGAAGGACCAAACAGATATTGAACATGCGTTTTTTGAGTATTATTCAAAATTGTTCGCGCACAGCCCAGTGAAAGTAACAGAATTTATGGAGGAGTTCTTAGTGCTGTTGCCGAAGCTAAATGAGGAAACTAAGGAATTTCTTGAGATGCCGATCACCGTGACAGAAATAGTGAAAGCGATAGACGAATTGAGCCCTGGAAAAAAACCTGGACCCGACGGAATTAGTGCAGCTTTCTATAAGACCTTTAGAGATGAAGTTGCGCCAGTGTTACACAATGTCTTTAACGAGGCCTATGAAGTAAAAAAACTACCACCCTCCTTTGTGAGGTCTCACACTGTGTTAATACCCAAGACCGAAGATATTGTCAAATTGCGTTCGGTTACATCCTATAGGCCAATCAGCTTAACAAACGTAGATTACAAAGTACTAATGAAGATTTTGGCACGACGGCTTCGAGGAGTAATAAGAAAAATAGTTGGTTCACACCAAACGTGTGGAATAAAAGGAAGATCCATCACAAGAAATATTCACACCGCTCGAAGTGTACTCGAATGCTGTGACGCAGCGAATGAGAAAATTGCAATGCTCCAGATCGACTTGGAAAAAGCATTCGATCGTGTGTCACATGAGGTTTTGATGGCGATAATGGAACATGTAAACGTAGGCTCCGTAATTATAGAGGGTGTTCGTATGGCGTACGAGGGATGCACGACAAGCCTGATTGTGAACAAGTCAGTTGGTAAACGTATTGGCGTCCTCCGGTCCGTGCGACAGGGTTGCCCTCTGTCCCCACTTTTGTTTTGCATATACATAGAGTCTTTCTGCTTGAGCGTAGTTAAAAGTAGCGTCATTCGTGGCTTTATGCTACATGCTTCCGAGGTGCGAGTACTGGCCTACGCAGACGATATCGCGTTGTTTTGTGCAAACAGAGAGAGCGTACGAGAGGCGATAGCATTAGTAAAACGTTTTTGCAATAGAAGTGGTAGTGCCGTAAACTGGGGAAAATGCATAGGGTTTTGGCATGGGGAGTGGGACGTGAAGCCCAGTGTGTTTGAAAACGTCAAATGGGTCTCGTCTCCGGTAAAGTATTTAGGGGTCCCCCTGGAAAGCTATCGGGACAGCGACCCTTTTTGGAGGACCCAGTTAGTCGAAGTGCAAGGAAAAGCTGAGAAGTGGAGAGGAAAGGATCTGTCGGTATTTGCCCGATCTACTGTTTGCAATGTGTTCCTAATAAGTAAATTGTGGTATGTGCTTCAGGGTTTACACTGTTCCAGGGTGAATATCCAAAAACTGCATCGGGTGTTTGCGGTCTTCATTTGGAGCTCTTCCTATGAGCGCACGAGCCGGACTAGTCTTTTTCGCAGTGTGAGTGATGGAGGCCTGGCGCTATCTCATTTGTCTTTGAAGCAGCTGGTAAATCGTTTCTTTTTCTTACGTAAAGTCAAGGACCCGTTCTTGAGCACAGTTTGTCAAGTGCGATTGTCTAATGTTCTGCCTGAGTACATAGTATCGTCAGAGTATGGTAATGCTGGATGTATTTTCGGTTATATGCGCGAAGTGGTGGGAGCGTACAAATTTTTAAGAGCACGCTTTTCATTGGAATATCTGAGTGAAGTCACTAGGAAAAAGCTGTACCAGGATCTTGTTGACGTTACCCTGCCGGTTCCACTGTATAGAGCTTTGTATTCTACAGGTTCGGGGCAGGATGTACTGAAACGTGTTAAAAGAATGTCCGTCCCAGCGTGCGTCAAAACCTTTTTTTTTAAGTTGCACACCGGTACTCTGCCCGTTAAAACGTGGATGGTGGAGAGGGGTATGTTTGTCGCGTGGGGTGATCACTGTTTTTTGTGTAAAAAACCTGAGTCAGTTGAGCATGTCTTCTTGGACTGCTGGGACGCTATATTTTTCTGGGATGTGTTGCAGCGTACTCTAAAAAAGTAGTTTCCTCTGGATTCCCATGGCATTCGGTTCCTAGCAGTCGAAAACGAGAATTGTGTGCCTTTCGATCTTGTCATGTTGCTCGGCCTTCACAGCATATGGAGATGTCGCATGTCGGTTCGCCATGCAGATATTGACACGAGACCTGTGGGGGAATACTTTTCCGAGTCTGTCCATTATATTGTCGAAGTTTGGAAGGTTCGATCAAATGTCCCGGAGTGGTTACCAACAATGGAAAAACTATTAAATGTAAATTTTTTTTAACCATGTCACGTCAGTCGGTAAGCGATTGACGGCGTTTTTACAGCACTGTACTTTTTGGTTGTACTATGTCAATGTCGGAAATAAAGAAAAAAAAAGTACAATTGGTGCAGGGCTAGAATACTGATCAAGCGGTCGAGGGTTCGATCCCTGAAAAGAAGCGAAGTGTCTTTTTTTTTTCTTGCTTTGTTAGTTTTTTTTTTTTTAATTTGTCAAAACAAAAATAAACAAAACCCAGACCGATGGAAGGAAAATTAAAGTCCTTATTATCCACCGACGCCAAGGAAAACTATATAAATATCATTGCTACAAGCTTCATCAGCACGCTGTTTGATAAACAGGATTTGGGCACCCAGATTGGAGCTAAGCCGTTGACGCAGGGGCCAAGACGACGAGGTCGGTCCTTCAATCGCGCCTTTTCCCGTAGAGTTTTCGACATTCATAAAGAAAAAAGCGCACTCTTAACAAAAAATGGAGAAAAAAGGTAGCAACGGCGCGCCCCCAAGCGGACATGAGAAGAAGGGAGGAACGAGACGTTTTCCTCCTTCTCCAGGCAGACGGGAGAAAGCTTTCGCCCTCCCAACTCATCTTCTTTCGGTTTCGTTTCTCGAGCACGTCGCGCACGTTGTTTAATAAATGTTGTTAAGTTGATTGAGCTTCAGTGGCAGCAAAGGCCGCCTGTAATTCCGTCTTCTAGTCCAAACGTGTAGAACATTTCGGTTGCATTGACGTTTTTACCACTAATTTTATCAAACGAGCACACGGAGCCGCTAGAAACAGCGAAGTTCCGGAGCAGTGCCAGCAGCGCTACGTACACTGGTTAAGATGGCCGTTCTGGATTGCCACGCGGAACTACAGTAGCGGAATCACGCGGAACTGTGTTGACGTTTTCGACGTTATGGAAATCGCAGGAACTGCGTCCAAGGCAGGCAGGTTTTCCTGCCGGCTGCCTGGGTGCCTTCCGTGCTGAATTCGGTTCTGTTTTCCCGTGCCGAGTGCCAACCGGCGTTCAACGTGGTTCTGTATTTCTGCGTGTCAGCAACATAGCAGCAACATCGTGATGGCAGTGTTGTGAGTAGTGAACAGAAGACTGGAATTATCGCCGATGTGACCGTGTGTTCGCGTATCAGTGGTGTAACAACAAGATGAGATGACGTAAACTGTCGCGCATTGATGCCGCTGGTCGGGCCTTGATTGGAGGGGGCGGGGTGTCACAGGTTGACATTCCGCTTTACATTAAAGAGTTTCAGACCACTTGAGGAATTGGGTGCAGTCGATCGACGTGCGGATAGTCATGTTGGAACGCTGGTCTGAACGGTAAGCTCCTATCGTACAGTGGCCAATGTGACTGTCGGTCCCCGGGAGAGATTGCGCTCTGGGGAAAAGACTGGACACTACGAAATTATGACTGAAAGTACGTATATTTACAATGGAATTTTAGCATTAAAATAAGAAAAAACAGGTAAAATCGAAAACAAAAAGCTATCCTTTAGTTTGCAGTTTAAATATACTACGGTTCCTGGAGAAACTGCCCTCCAAGTGGCGCGCTGGAATGAGCGCTAGAAGTTTTCAAAAACTCGCCACGGCGTAGCTGGCGTCGCTCCGTACACTTGCCGCAAGTCGCGGCTTTGACTGCATTCAAGTTGATCGAAAAGCGATTTCTCTGCCCGTGAAGCATCACTTCCAGCTGGGTGAATATCTGCTCTACAGAGATTAATTCAAGACGGCAATTGCAGCCGTGCGCGAACAGCACAAGTAGAAAACCAAACACAATATAAATAGTGGCTACGAAGTGCCGTCAGTGCCGTGCGGTGAAACGAACTCATGGCTTGGAACCGCATTGGAGCGGCTCGATTTATTGGCTTTCAAATAATTACGGCATGATCGAGCGTTTTCTTTTTAATAAGAGATTCATTCCCTGAGCCATTAAAAATACTCGCAGATGTATGACATTGCTGGAAAAAAAATCAACATGCTGTGAATAGTTTTTATTGCTTAGGGAGTCACCGAAAAATTCCGTACGTTCAAAACGACCAGTATAAAAGACTGAAACGCAGAGCTCGGGAGTAGTGATCGGGTTAGTGTGCAGTTGTATTGATGTTTCTATGTCCGATGCATGTGTATACGCTCAATGTATGTTATTCTGAATGTGTCTACATGTGTGTATAAGAGGGGCTCCCGAAGATCCCGAAGCGCTATGGTGGCGTGAAAAATATATTTTTTTGTAGAACATGAATTGGGCGGTACCTAGCGCCCCCTAGCCTAGCTACTTGAAATTACTCTGCTTGACCCTGCCATCTGGTGGCAAGTGATTTAACCTCCGTTTACGCTACGCGGCTACGCCATAATTTCGTGTTACCGTGCTGAAATGAGCCAAGAGGCTGCTTCGGATTTGCTTTTTTTAAGAGCGGCGTTTAGTTTCGCGGGCAAGGAGGTTAGAAGTACTAGGAGAGGGCACGTTGCAATATTGGTGAAGCCTAGTCATAAAAAGTTTAAACGATGTTGTGGCCAACGTGACCGTAGATCTCTCTGGCAATTGGTGCGCGTGACATGTCACGTGTGAGATGGATGGTTGATTGTAGAAGGATTCCTTGCAGGCTTGCGCGCGCTCCGTCCGGTAGGTTTTATTAGATCGAAGGCTAGACGTGAAGCAAGCAGCTCCGTTAGTCTCCGTCAGGTAGGTTTTATCAGATCAAAGGCGTGAAGACGTGAAGCAAGCAAGCGCTGGCAAGCGTTTGAGGCGGGCGGTCGGGCGGTTCAGAAAACGAAAGCCCGGCCTGCCGCCGGGACGCTGATTTCCGCCGGCTACGGGATGGGCGCCTGTAGCGTGGTCGGCTGCCACAATCGAACTGGCCTTTCCTCGGCGGGAGTTACCTTTCACCGGCAAGCCGGTACGTTACCCAAAACACGCCAACAGGCAATCGTTACAGCGTTGACGTTCCACGTTGAATACTATCAAGGTTCAAGGTGTTTATTGGCACAACTTCCACACAGCCGAGTGTCTGAGGCAGCCAAAAGGCAGAAGCCCGTACAACCAAGTGCTGGCTGCCTTCTCGGCTGTGTGTCAACAGGTGAAATGATGAAGATGATTATACAAATGAAAGGGAGGGAGAAATGGTAGTTACACAAAGTTACTGAGCTCGGAGGGCACGCGACGCAGTCCTGCTAAAGTCGCGGAGTTCGTCGGGTGAGTGGTTTATCACTCCTCCGTGATGTGCGGTTGACGCAACGATTGACGAAAGAATTGTGGCTCGAGAAATAGCAAAGGTAAGACATAAAGTGCGCGAACTGGGTGCCGGTTGTCTCCGTTTAACATCGCAGTGCTGACGATGAGAAGACTGAGTGACTGCATGCTTTCGAAACGTAAGTTTCTTTACCTGCAGGGGGAAGCCGGCTTCGGAAATAAATACAGTTCGCGGAAAGCTCGTGTTACGTTGTTATTTGCTGCTCTTCTTGCCCCGTACAATATACTTGGTGTTCTCGTTAAGCCTTATTGAGCTCGATTTGCTCGATTCGTGGCCGCCATAATGAGATGCAGGCGACGGAGGAACTTTTGCTCCCCTGCTATAGGGACGAACGTTTCTCCCTTTCTGAAGGAACATATGTATCAAGAGCGTTCCTCCCTTTAGGGAGGACTATACTGACCCTTTTTTCTAAGAGTGCACACATGATAATAACATCGAAGCACACCGACATTGATGAGCACAATATGGGCCCAGTACCGAAAATAAATATTACACTCATAATAAATAATTATTGCTGTAACTTGTTAATTGCAAAAACAATGCACCACTGACTCTGAGCATCTAGTTGAATAGTATGTGTTGATACATTGTTATATAGCAACACACTTCCTATACGTATGACACAATAGACCCTTTGCAAAACCCCATCAAGCAACACGACTGTCACCATTTTTTTTCGGCGTAAAGAACACGGATGGGTTCCAGTTCACGTCTAACGCTAATGCAGCATTCGAGTCCAATAGACGCTGAGCCAAGTTCACAGTGATGGCTGACATAACATTCTTGTCGAACAAATGCCCAAAGTATGAAGGCCCTGGTTAATTAGAGTAGTAGCTGCTGTAATTCGTTTCATCACAATTTGGCAAACGACAAAGGTGAGTCAATATGCACGTTGGAGAGAGGCACATGACAACATATCATCAGAGTGCTCATCTGCACAGATTTGTCACACAGCTGCACTCCATCTCTCCGATTGGCTGGAGGGGGTTGTGGCGGTTTCCTGTTACCGCATTACGGTGAAACGAAGTATAGGCGGCCCACACTTTTAAAAAGAGTCTATTGAAGAGACTGAAAGGAATGGTAGTCAACATTTTTCAACAAGACTGCTCTTCGGGCACGGGATAAACGCAGATATGAGTCCTCTTGTCCAGGTAATTACAAAAAGTAAATAATTGACCGATTGAAACAGTGATGAAAAAAATTGTTGCTGCAATAAATCCTACGAAAGAGAAAAATGTGCAGTTAATCTTGTATTTCCGAGATGCATCACATTTAATTAACGAATTGCTGATATGTGTGGTTCTATCTCTGGACCGCTAAAGAGTGGGGCTGCATTTTCGTTTAAAGATTCTAGATGTTTAAATGATGGATTAGACAACCATCTAAGTGATCATACACATGTAGGTAACTGTGGACTATTTGATACCGATCTGCAAGGTAAACAGCCTACTAATACTAGTTTCTAAGGGACATCGGATGCAACATTTTGTGCACTGATCAATCAAAAATGTAAAGACTTGATGTGTTCTGAGTTAGAAGGGGACAAATAAGCTGTTTCATGAACATAGTTAATGAACCTTTTTCCGAATGATTGGTTCAAATGCTTTGTAAGAGGTCGCGTGCATGTCTGTTAAGCGAACGATAGCTTTTCACTTCACGAGAGTATTGCGATCAAATGTAGAATCTTCGACTAGCACAAAATGTTAAAGATCGCAAGAGCTTCCTCGCTAGAAATTGCTATGGTTATTCGGTGACGCAGGGCTGAAACAACTTCCCTTAGGCCCTAACGTGACGTATACCTTTCGCCTCGATTATCAGACATTCCAACGTTCAAACGAGGCTAGAAAAATGCAAATATTGTTTGGTAGAAGTCATGTCGTAAAATGGTTGATTAGTACAAAACGTAAAGATCGCAGGAGCTTCCTCGCTAGAAGTTGCTGTGATAATGCAGTTACCTAGGGCTGAAACAAATTCCCGTAGACCCTACGTCCGACTGCATACATTTCGCATCGATTATCAGACTCCAACGTTCAAACAAAACTAAGAGAATGCGAAACGTTTATGCTAAAAGCACTCAGAGTTCTATCGATCCTCGAACACATCCGGGAATCCGAGCGCCGGTACAGCGATACGGCTGATGCTGTCTCACAGGTGTTAATATCCAGATGATCCAGAGCGATCTTGCGCAAAAATGGTACAAAGTCTCATTCCTTCGTATTTTCACATCACACCGGCGTCAGCGAACACGAAGAAGCCCGAAGGCGTCGGAAAGCAGCTGCACATCACGGCTACCGTGCACCGAACAAACTCGCATCCGCCAGCTCTGGGCGCTGCCATCTTACCGGTGACGTTACGGCTCTTGGGAGGTCACGTGACAAGTGGTCACATTTTCGTACAACATGGCGGCAACCGGGGGGTGCAACTTCCGAACTTCCGGTTTATCACTCTAAGCCCCTCTACCTCGTTGATGTCGTGTTTACTTTGGGAACGACCGCGCCACCGCGCTGCTGTAACCCACCGCGGTAACCAAAATCTCGATCTCCTAAATGCAACCGATACCGACTATTAACACCTGACGTCACTTCTGCGTCACCTCCATTTTCGGAAGACCAGAAATGAGAATGGAGATGGTTCAGTTTGTTTCGGTTTCTTCAGTTCTTTCGTAGGCAGAGAAGTACGCGTCACAGATCTCCATAAAAAAACTGGGCAGTGTGCTTGGCTCCCAAGAAGCTTAAAAACACCATCTAAAAAAATTAATTATAATCGTCTTCATTGTACTTTAAATGACGATTAACGCACTTGCGTTAGTCCGACTAAGTGCGACCAAATACCATGTAAGCCAATACTGGCAACTCCCGCGGAGCGCGGGCGAAAAGTGATCGCAGCGCCCCTAGCGAGCTCGGAGTCTCCGCTAGCAGACGAATTCTCCAGAATGCATTGGTTTTGCATATCTCCGTGCGAGGTAACCAATGAAAAAAAAAAAAATTGCACTTGTATTCGCTGCTTTAATTGTTAAAAAATAGGTGCAACCTCATGATTGAAGGACATTTTCTTCGCGTGGGAAAGATGTTACAGCTTGTAGGGTTCAATTTTCGGGCTCTCCTGAAGAAAACACACCGTCAGAACTTACGTAAGCCAGGCAAAAGACGAATGTACCTTCGCCCTGTATCTTGAAAAAGGGCAGTGTAAAAACAATTTCAGAATGTAGCTACTTTTGAACTTTACTGTTCTTATCTATCAATTCATTTTGTTGTTGCAATTCACATTTCTCATGAATGTATTGCTTAAAACATTTTCGTCGAATAGTCGAGCTGGCTAATCCCCAATCGTCTCCGGATGAAGAAGCAAAAGGCAATTTCGAACCGCGTACATTACTGCCATGTGAGTATGCTCTGTGAGAACTCGATTGTGCACATGCAAATCTGACGCTATTACTGAAACTTACCAAAAAAAAAAAAAGCGCACCCGTTGGACGGTCTTGCACCTCCTACCATTTTTCAAAGTCTACTTTCTTTTTATGTTTGAGGCGACGCTACGCCGCCGCGGTCTTTCTTCCTCCTGCGTTTATATTTTTTGTTTGCTTTTTTCTTTCTTGTGTTTACTTGACGTTCACGTATTTCGCTTTGCCTTGTTTGGCTTAGTTTTTACTTTCTTTCGCTTCGTCGCTTACTACCACCGGTTCGTCTGCTACGCTATGCCCGGACCGTCTGCAGTTTGTTGTTATTGTTTTTTTTTTTGTTTTTTTTTTTTCACTATCGTCTGTGATAACCTCCTATGCTCGCCTTCGATTGAGTTTCTGATCCGAAATCTTCATATGTACTTTTTGATAATTAATAAATATATTAAAAAGTGTATGCTCGTTATACATTTCTATTCGGATTTTATTTGAGCATACGCGGTCCTGTCTGCTATGGGTCATCGTTGGTTGATCAACCGGCCGCCTTCGGGCACACACCAGCGCATACTTGGAGATGGCAGGCATGCCATGGGCTGCTTACCACTGCAAAAACAAGTTTTTGTGATGTTGTGGAGAATCCTTCTTCCGCTTCCCGAAGACCGAACAAACATGAGTAATTAAGTTACTTAAAATTAAACTGGAAGAGCTATTCAAGTCTGGCTTCAAAATCGACACTAACGCGTCAACAGACGATCATGACAAGTCCACGGAAATCGCTGAGAACTTCACGGACGACAGGTCAGGTGCACTACTGAACACCCAGTCCTATGTAGCCGGATGGGCAGCCAGACATATCTGTCATCATGCTTGCTATCAGAAACATAAAATACCTCGAAAGACATTCTGTTGAAGAACGAGAAATACTCGCATGCGAAGATGACACCACCTTAAGACTTAGCTCGTCACCTAGCCGGTAACATCAGCCGTGCCTTCGACACACATTTCACTGGATAGATTTCAGCAAACAAGAGTTCAGTTGAAAACGCACTTGAGGCCGCTGATCGACACTCAAAACACGTACGTCAACAAGGTACACTGAATGTACTTCTGAACTGCTGCGCCAAGCGAGCAAACAAACAACCTGCCAAAGTCACTGGGAAAAGAAATTCGAAAGCAAAAAAAAAGGTCACACACTGCTAGCACGAAGAAGATTGCAGCGTGCGACTCTTTTATACCAAGCAGTGTGAGCTGGACTACGTTATTCCTTTCCTTTGTTTTGTTCTTAGTTCATTACAACGCCGCGAAAGAAAATAAACAAACAAGTAAACTGCAGCTAGAAACAAAAAAAAAGAGAAAAAAGTGAAGCTCTTTTTTATAGTTTCGTCACGTTGCTTTTGCTTTGCTTGTTGTGGACTCAACACCGACGGAGAGCACCACCTGCTAATTTTCAATGCTCCTACCGACGCCCCGTGCGATCGTCGTAGTTGAAGGAGGTCTTTGCTGGGTGATTTGTATCTTGTATTATCTGCTAACTTTTTTGCTTCATTCGCAGCTGTTCGCGACTGTTTCCCCATTTCTTTTTTTATTTTCGTCTGGGATGGGAACCCCAACTTTTCTGCAAAGTTTGTGTTCGCAGGGTCGATCATTTGTCTCGTTACTTTTTCTTTTTCTTATGCTGCGGAGGCTGGTGCGCTTGCTCAGGTAATTTTAAAATGTTGTTGGCGCACGTTTTAATAACCACATATTCAGGTAAGAAATTGTGACAACGCAGTTTGTAACGGATCAACAGTAACCTCTTACGACGTAGTTCAAGTAGTTAAACACATTTTTTTCCGCCTTCCAGAAGCGCTTCCAAAGCGTATGATCACCCTGAGTGGCGTTTGAGACCTCTAAACAAACTGCCCTGTCTTCGTTTCTGTGCGCGTTGTTATTTGATTGTCGTTGCAGTTGCGATCAGTGGATTCCGCTTTGCAAGCGGACTGACCGTATACGCGTCACACGTTCGGGGCGGCAAGTCAAGCCTCCTCAAAGACTGAACTTGTGAAAGCGCGAGGTAAAGTTCCCTCGAGCTGGAGCCTGGAAGGGGAGATGTAGTGAGGACACCTGGTAACAGATGGCGCCATATGTGGTGTACTGCGGTACTACCGGAAACGGAGTTTCCTCCGGTAGTTGATGGACGATTAAAGTCACTTTTTGGCGAGCTGTCACTCGGGGTGGATGTGTCTTTTCTGCCTGGCGACCACTGTGGTCGCACTTGGATCCCTACGGTCACAACACAACCCTCGACATTTGTTCGCGGCATGGAGAGGAAGGCACCCCCGCAGTATCTGCCGAGCGAATATTTTGATATCGAAGGAAAGACTTGCAGAGTGCTGTGGTTTGTTGCGCGTGAGGAACGCTGCGCAACACTGTTTGCGTAAACACGACATCGGCGCTCTTTCGCGTTTCACTGCAAAAAGGCATTAGCGGACACTAAACGTTACAAATTTAACCCAAAGTGAACACTTCCCACCTTCGTAGAGGCGTAAATAAAAGCTGAAGCACTTCTCAAGAAATCTGAGTTAGCAGCAGACTTCTATGCGGAGGGCAAGTCGTCTGCTCCTTTTGCTGGGGTTGCGATGACGTCAAAACGACGCAGAGTTCTGATTGGCTCTGAATGAAGGATATTGGGTAGACCTCAAAGCAATCTGGCTTGAGGTGTACCCACTATCCTTCAAGCAAAGCCAATGAGAGCTCTGAGTCTCTCTGACGTCACAGCAACCCCTGCAACGGAAGCAGATGAACTTGCGCTCCGCATAGCTTTTTATCCCGTGGTTTTGTTTATCGCACTTATTTTGGGCAAAAGGAAACTTAAACCGCGTTTATTTTGAAAAAAAAAAAAAAATATGTGCAGCGATTGCCGCCGGGCATGCGGCGTTCCTCTCCGCCGCCTGTTATCTGTCCAGAGCGTCGTGACCTCATTGTCGGCATCCACGAGCCTGTTTATACTCCGTGTCACTAGTTGCGTGCAGTGCAGGCGAAGGCAACGCCAGGCGAAGAGAAAAAGGGCGAGCACTAAGAAGGCGGGACGTGAGAGTAGGGCAATAGAGTGCGAGGGGAGAAAGGGAAAGCACTAGGAACGTTAGAGAGGAGAGGAGGTTTCTCTCCCCGTCCCCAGCTTTTCTAGCGCTTGCCCGTTCTCCTGTCCCCTGGCGTTGCCTTCGCCTGTACTGCACGCGACTAGTGACACGTAGTATAGTGGTGAGCGAGGGTAACCTGACCCCGCTGATGACGTCACTTTTGCTAGTTTTAGAGCGCAGCTCTTAGGCGCTCGTTTCCGGCTTGAGCGGCCTCGGCGTCGCCGCCGTCGGCGTAACCGCGCGTTGCCTTATGGGACGTTTCCTATAATGACGTCACACGTGACGTCACAAGGGTCGCAAGTGACGTCACGAAGGTCAATCGTGAAGGTCATGACGAAGGTCACGACCTTCAGTGACCTTCACGAATGACATCACGAGGGCCACTAGGGCCTCGAGTGACGTCACTAGTAACGTCACTAAGGTCACGACCTTCACAGTGACCTTCGCGAGGCTCACTAGGGTCACGATGGTCACGAGGGAGGAGTTAGAGAGGGGGAAAAGGAGAGGAGGAGGGGAGGGGGAAGATGAGGAGGAGGGAAGGGGGAAGAGCAGGAGGGGTATGCCCCCCCCTCTCTGTACCCTCCCCTCCTTCCCCTCAAGGACTGCGCTCTAATTCGGCAATACAGGGAATTCTAACCGTCTTTCATTTTTTCTCTCCGCGCTTGCTCTTTCCGACCGTCCGAGCGCCGCAACAGGCGGGTCTACGTCGAAGTTTTAATTGACTGTTACGACGCTCTTGCTAATAAGATCTAAATAGAACTTAAAACGCTTAAAGGGGTCATGAAACGATTTTTCAACTTTTTGCTTCTTAGCTTTCCTCCTCAACTCGCAAATCGCGCATTGTACCAAACAGTTCAAGACGGAAACGAGGGACTCCCCTCTCGCTCGGACCCTCGTTTGTGTACCCGGACACGGCCATTCTCCTCCTAGAAGATTTGCCGGTCGCTCAAAACTCGAAAAAAAGTTGCTTCCCCACTCCGCTCACCCCGGAGCTGACAGTGCTGTGGAAGCTACGTGCTCGTTGGGCCAACCACCCTTTTGACACGTGATCACGCTCTCTCGCGCGTACAACCGCGCAGAGAATGAGGTCAGATGATGAAAGGGAGGCGGTTGATTAGTCCGGCAAACGCATAGCTGGGTGATTTCAGATAAGATCGAACAGGGGGTGGCTGGTCGACCTTTTTAATTTGCTTTATAATTTTATATGTTATTTCCCAATGTCCGAAATAAACAAAATCAGGATTATTTTCACCCAGAAAAAAAAATTGTCGGACGCAAAAAATCGTACATCACGTAGAGGTGGAAAGTCGCATTTGCTTGCGTAGCCGGAGGGGTCACCTTTGGTGATTAATAACTAAAGTTATACTTCTTAGTTGCATTTCATATTTTTTTAGTGCAATATATATGTACCTAGCAATACGAAAAAAATATTCTTATTGTTTAATATGTTTTAAAAAATATATAAAAAACATCAATTTTGGCTGCTTGACCGTTTTTTTTCCAACTTTGCAGGCCTGTATCTTAGGAAATAATTTAGTCAGAAACGTCATATTTTAATTCAATACGCTACTTATAAATGGAAGAAAATTGACTAAAATTCAAATTTATTTAATTGAGGGTTGGCGAGATTTTGACAAGCAAACACGAGACAAACACCAAAATAAAAATATTTTAAGGGCGATTAAAAAAAGTGAAAGCCGTTTACAACTCCCTGTAACACCGAATTAGAGCGCAGCTCTTGAGGAGGAGGAGGGAAGGGTACTGGGGGGAGGATGTCACGTGACCTTGGGGCGTCACGTGACCTTGGGGCGTCACGTGACGTCGGGGGGTCACGTGACCTCACGTGACGACGACGATGCCGATGACGTCATCAGTGACGTCACTGATTACGTCATCAGTGACGTCACTGATGACGTCATCAGTGATGATGACGATGACGATGCGGATGCCTGTGACGTCATCAGTGATTATGACGTCATCGGGGGGTCACGTGACCCCCCCCCCCCCAGGTCACGTGACTCCGGGGGGGGCTCGCGCGGTGCATTATGGGACATTTCCCATAATGCACCGCGCGGTTACGTTGACGGCGACGCCGCTCAAGCCGGAAACGGGCCCCTAAGAGCTGCGCTCTAAAATGGAAGCCGTTTACAACTCCCTGTAACGCCGAAATAGAGCGCATCTTTTGAGGAGGAGGGGAAGGCACGGGGGGGGGGGGGTCACGTGGCCTGGGGGTCACGTGACCTCGAGGGGTGGGGAGCGGAGAAATTTTTCCGCGAAATCTACCGGGAAAAACTTTCCGCTAGATTTAGCGGGAAAAATTTTCCGCTAAATTTAGCGGGGAAAATTTTCCGCTAAATTTAGCGGGGAAAGTTTTCCGCTAGATTTAGCAGGGAAAATTTTCCGCTAGATTTAGCGGGGAAAATTTTCCGCTAGATTTAGCGGGGAAAATTTTCCGCTAGATTTAGCGGGAAAATTTTTTCGCTAAATTTAGCGGGGAAAATTTTCCGCTAAATTTAGCGGGGAAAATTTTCCGCTAAATTTAGCGGGGAAATTTACCCATCATGCACCGCGCGGTTACGCCGACGGTAACGGCGACGGCGACGCCACTCAAGCCGGAAGCGGGCGCCTAAGAGCTGCGCTCTAAAAAAAACCCGTTCTCGATTTTTTTTTAAACTCTGACCAGTCATTCTACTCTATTTGGGGGTTAATATCGATTAAAAACATGTTGCATTATATTGATGGTGTAATAGATACAACTCCTCTACCGAGCCCCTTCTGCGAAGCTTGGCACGATGTGCCCCTGTGGTGCGACGCAGTTATTGCGACTTCTTACTTTGAGAGAAGAGTAATTTTTTTTTTTTGTTATTCGAGTATAGCAAGTAATAGTTTGTCACATCTTTCGCACGTTATAATAAACTGCGCATTATATAAAATAAATTACACACCATATACAAGGTGATTTCAGATACGATCAAAAAGAGGGTGGGTGGTCGACCTTTTTTAATTTGCTTCATAATTTTATATGTTATTTCCCGATATCCAAAATAAACAAAATCAGAATTATTTTCACCCAGAAAAAAAAAATTGTCGGAGGCAAAAAATCGCACACCACGTAGAAGTGGAAAGTCGCGTTTTCTTGCGTAGCCGGAGGGGTCAAATTTGGTGATTAATAACGGAAGTTATACTGCTTAGGTGAGTTTCATAATTTTTGTTCACAATCTATGTGTACTTAGCAGTACGAAAGAAATATTGTTATTGTTTATTATGTTTAAAACAAAATTATGGAAAACATCAATTTTGGCTGCTTCACTGTTTTCCCCCAACTTTGCAGGCCTGGATCTTAGGAAATAATTTAGTCAGAAAAGTCATATTTAATTCAATACGCTACTTATAAATGGAAGCAAATTAACTAAAATTCAAATCTGTACATGCGTGGGTTGGGAGATTTGGCAAGCAAACACGAAACAAGCACCCAAATAAAAGTGTTTCTAAGGGCGACTTAAAAAAAACAAAAAAAACGTTCCCTATTTCTTTCAGACTCTACCCAGTCATTCTACTCTATTTGGCGGTTAATATCCATTAAAAAACATGTTGCATCATATTGATGGTGTAATAGATACAGCTCCTCTACCGCGCCCCTCATCCGAAGCTCGGCTCGGGGTGTCCCTGTGTTGCGACGCAATGATTCCAACTTGTTATTTTGTGAAAAAAGAAAAAAAAAATATTTTCCACATTTATGTGTTTGAAGTGAACCTTCGGGTTCTATTCATCCGCTCTTTGGCAGGTATTATGTAGGGTATTGCTTGGTTTTGTGGACGCAGGAGGTTCAACATGTGTTTGCTTGGATGTCAATTTGGTTAAACTTCTTGTTTTTTTTCTTCTTTTTGTTTTCCTTCCGTGCCGTGAAGTGTAAAAAACCGTAAAGTGAAGGGGAAAAAAAATACAAAAAAAAACTAAAGCACACAAAATTGTGTTGTTGTTGTCACAGAGAGAGTGAAATATTTCCAGATATCCGGTTTTGGTATTTTCTTGGAAGGGCAAGTTGGGAGGTGGGGAAGGAGTTTAGGCTGTCTGAGTCGGTCGGAAAACTGTTTTGGGGACGGGGGAGGGAAGGGGGTTGGCCGGCTTGCTTAGTGATGGGCGTGTTGGCATGTGGAGAGCCAGGAAGGGGGTGGGGGGGGGGGGGGGGAGGCGAGGCTATCTATCGGGCGTCTGAACGTCGGTGGTTGGGGCTTCCTAATAAACTGGAAGAGACAACAATCTTTCGACGCCATGGAGATCGTTGTGTGTGTTGCCCTTTTCGTCCTCCGTCTGGGGTCTACCGAAATGTTGGGAAACAGTGAACGTTGCCGCCAAGTTGGACGGCGGTGATTAGGATCTGTTTGGATGTGGACAAACCCTCAAAGTAAAAGGGATTAGTGGGAAGTAGTGTCATGGGCAGATAGCGAAAAGGCGGCGTTTCTTTTGGGGAACCGATACGAGTGACGGGGTGACTCAAAGACGCCTTTCAGCAGGAAACATATGGTGAATTCCACTCGTAGATCCGGAGCACTTTCCAAAATCCGCGAGGGAGGCAAAATTCCGCTCCGTGGGACCCGCTCCGAATCGACGAGGGGAAGATAAACTCGCCTTTTTGGAGTGACCTCCCCCACACTCCTCCCCATCGCTTCCCCCTCCGCCATTCAAAATGGCCGCTGCTCGAACTTGACAAGCCCCACCAACGCCTGAGACGACTGACCTTTCTGACGCAGAAATAACACGCGACACAGGCCAGGCGAAATTATACGTACCACGGCGCTCATGTCACAAATAACGAAGACGTCCGCGCAGTCCGCGCTCGGCACCGACACATACCTTTCGGCCGCGTCGAAGCAGCGGGGCACGGACAGCGATTGCCAGCGGTGGAAGTCCAGATTTCTGGTACGTCTTTAATAAACACAGAGGTAACAAACCATCACTTGCACGGACGTTGCCTAATCTCTTGCTTTATTGCGCGGGAAAACGCCGGCGGAATGCCGTGTAGAAAGGTAAACAATCATTGGCTGCGGAATGAACAGGCCTAACCTTGCGTCTGCCTCCGGCTTTCCTGTCGTTCTTCCTCTCACGATCACAGCTGTCAGCGCTTACGATTTACCACGCTCCACAGTCCCGGCTTTGTATCCCTGATCTACGGGAGGTAGAAGCGTTCGAGCCGTCACAACCCCACGTAAACAACCGATGCACGAACAGATCCAACTCGACGACCCGTCCGGCCCGCCGACCTTGCCGACCTCGCCGCGCATGCGCACTGTCGATTTAGAAGGAAATCACGTGGGCCGCTTTGTCAACATCCGGAGAGATCTGTGAAATCCCGCAGAGCAAGTTCGGCGGAGTTTGAGGCGCTCCGTGGAGCGGGCGTTGCCAGAGATCTACGAGGGAAAGATGACCAGCTCGAGCCTGATCTCCGAGCGGAATATGCGCGCTCCAAATGGAGCGCTTTTGGAGCGCTCGAGATCTGCGAGCGGAATTCACCAATAGATATCTGCATTCGACCCTGAATAGTTTCGCCGCTGTCTATTCACTTTGCCTGGAGACGTTCCCTCTTTCTTTCTTTGCGGTGATTGGAGCTTCGTTGAGGGAGTCATTTCTGTACTTCTGTGTATAACTGTGTGCTTCGAATGAAAGAGCCTCCCTGTTTCAACTTGTCACTAACCTGCATTACTCCAGCTCAGTCACTGTTTCAACCCGCAATTTCGTTCCTTTACTTCGTGTTGACTTTTTATTCATAATGAGCTCGTTATGCCGACAAGAGAGCTCCGAGCGAGTGTTTTGTGCAGATTACCTTGCAAAGCACAAAAAGAAGATCCCGATGCAGCAAAATTTTCGCAGTGTGAGAGAGCTCCGTGTGGACTGTTTGAAGCGAACTCTCCCGTCTGGCAGCTCCATGGAAGTGAGCAAGCTGGACTACCTGTGCTACAATTCCTTTACGCATTTCACCAAGCAAATAACTTTGCGAAGCTCAGAGTTGGGCGTTGACAGCTTTATGCCTCCTGAGGAGGCCATTGAAGACCTCAACCGCAGCGCACGTTCAACGTTTGTGTCACCACTAAGACCACCAAGTGAAGTAAGACGTCGAGACAGGCCTGCCTGTGTAAAGAGGAAACAGACGGAGTTGGAGCAGGTTGTGACTGAGAATTTGCGCCCCAGGATGCGTCTTGCGTACGATGAAAACGTGGCATCGGGGTCGTCGGAGCAAAAGTGCTCCACATGCACCGAGTGGGCGGACAACATTCGCCGTGCCTTTGCGACCACAGCCTCTCCCCGGGAAAGCTGTCAATTGCTGACCCTCCTGCCATCAACCTTGACAAGAAATGAAGTCCAGAAAATCATTCCAGAGGCATCGATCTACATCATTAATAGGTCCCGGAAGCTGAGGGAGGACCATGGCGTGTGGTATGTGCCCGATCCCTATACAAGGTGTAAGGTGAGCCCTGAAAACATATCTGCAGCGGTTGAGTACTACATGAAAGACGAGCTAGAGTGTTCTAGGCAGAGTCCCAATTAGAAGGACGTCATTTCCGTTGTGCTCGATGGCCAGAAAACGCTCAAGCCAAACCCCCTATGACATGGTCAATCAGAGAAGCGTTTCGTGTTTATAAAAGTGACCATCCCGACTCCGGCATCGGACTAACGAAGTTTTACTCCTTGCGACCCCGATGGGTCAAATACAATCCCCAGCAAGAAGCATGCGTTTGTGTGTACTGCGCAAACTATAACCTCTGCGTCGCCTCTCTACAGAACGCTTCTGGCTCACAACTCGACGCAGCGGAATTGAACTTGGCATTCATTTGCAACCCGCCATCGCGCCAGTGCCTTTTAGGCGAATGTGATCATTGTCCCAAAGGCCAGTCTCTCACACTCGAAAAACTCAATATTTCCGAGGATGAAGAGATAGTTTTGGCAGCATGGGAGTCAGGCGAGTTCGTTAAAAAGACTTTAGATCCAGTCACTTTCCTGGAAGAGCTTCGTGTGTCGGTCTCAAGGTGGATCATTCACAACCATATCAGACAGACGCAAGGCAAAGCCATCTACGAAGAAAAGCAGTGCGCGCAGCGTGGTAGCATTGTCTTCCACTTAGACTTTGCTGAGAACTGGACTGTTATCCTTCCTGACGAGATTCAAGCGTACCACTGGAAAACAAAAGCAGGTCTCAATATTTCCGTGTGTGGTGACGACTAGAAAGTCGACATACAGTTTTGCCATAATCAGTGACGACTTGCATCATGACTCCGCTCATGCCTGCCTGGCTCTACAAAAAGTGAGAGAATGGGTCGATGACAACCTTGCTGTGTACTCTCATTTGACTTATATAAGTGACGGTGCCGCCAGTCACTTCAAGAATCGCTTCCAACTTCATGAATTCAAAAAAAAAATGTTTTTCCCAAAGCCCAATGGTTATTCTCAGCCACCGGACATGGAAAAAACGCGTCTGACGGAGTTGGAGGACTCGTCAAACACCAAGCAACGCTTCACAACTTGAGACAGCTCCCAGGAAAGGCCATTCAGTCTGCAAAATGCATGGTGAACAGTCTTTCGCAAAAACTAAAAGGAGTGAATTTCACACTTTTGGAAAAAACGAGGTTGTTGAATTCCGTGAACGGAAAAATGAAGAGTGGGTGGGAGTGCGCGCCTTTCCAGGTATTCAGTCGTGGCATGTGTGGCTATGCAAAACATCAGAAGCTTCGACCTGTGGCTTGCAAGTGGCACGGACTGTCGGGTCCCTTTGAAAGAAACTCTAAGTGCACACCGTCAGGAAATGTTTGCGTCAAAATCTGTCCATTTTGAAACCTATGAAGGCAGAACTCTGTTGTATATAATGTGTAATTTATTCTATTTAATGTTCAATTTATTATAACGTGCCAAAGATGTGACAAACTATTACTTGCTATACTCGAATGAATAATAAAAAAGTACTCTTCTCTTAAAATAAGAAGTCGCAATCACTGCGTCGCACCACAGGGACACCCGGTGCTGAGCTTCGGAGAAGAGGCTCGGTAGAGGAGCTGTATCTATTACACCATCAATATAATGCAACATGTTTTTAATGAATATTAACCTCCAAATATTGTAGAATGACTGGTCAGAGTTTAAAAAAAATCGAGGACGTTTTTTTTTTTTTTTTTCAGATCGCCCTTAAAATATTTTTATTTTGGTGTTTGTCTCGTGTTTGCTTGTCAAAATGTCCCCAACCCGCGCCTAAATAAATTTGAATTTTAGTGAATTTATTTCCTTTTAAAAGTAGAGTGTTGAATTAAAATATGACGTTTCTGACTAATTTATTTCCTAAGATACAGGCCTGCAAAGTTGGGGTAAAAACGGTCAAGCAACCGAAATTGATGTTTTTTATATATTTTTTAAAACATATTAAACAATAACAATATTTTTTTTCGTATTGCTAAGTACATATAAATTGCACTAAAAAATTATGAAATGCACCTAAGAAGGATAACTTCAGTTATTAATCACCAAATTTGACCCCTCCGGCTACGCAAGCAAATGCGACTTTCCACCTCTACGTTATGTACGATTTTTTGCGTCCGACAATTGTTTTTCTGGGTGAAAATAATCCTGATTTTGTTTATTTCGGACATCGGGAAATAACATAAAAAAAATATGAAGCAAATTAAAAAGGTCGACCAGCCACCCCCTGTTCGATCTTATCTGAAATCACCCAGCTCTTCCACCGCAAGGTCAGCTTAGGGGTGAAGAGAATAATTGAGGTCTGGTGTCGTGTGACGTGCGTTTGGGCCCGGTGACGCGCTTTGGGTACAGCGGATGTATCACAGTGAAAAGGCAGAGAAGCTTGCAAGGGAAGGAGGTACGAAATAGTTCGCTGTATTTTCAAATTTTCGTACCGAAAGTCAGGCTTTTGACTTTTTACCTTCTTTTTGTTTTGGCTCACTAAACGATATGCTATCAGTAAACTCTCAATCTAAATTCATTTATCCCAGCCCACTATTCGTTTCTCGGGCCCTTTAACGTTTAAGGTGTCGACATTACAACTTTTATTTTTTTGTTCGAATTCAACGACCCCTTCAGCTCCCCTTTAATGACGGCCTTTCTGTTCTAAGAAAAAAGCAGAAGAAACAAGCGAATCTTTGTTCGCGGTAACAGTGCTGCGCAGTGTACGTAATGCAAAACGGAAAGGGCAGTTTGCGGATTGCTGAGCGCCTAAAGTTCAGCCAAAATTTCTGGCTCAAGCGACCTCCTGCTGAACGTTATTATTACATTTTCTTTCTTTTGCGATGGATATATAAATAAATATATATATATATATATATATATTTTTTTCAATTTGCAGGCCAAAGAAAATAGACAGACAAAAACAGGAGTACACGTGGCTTCTTAATGATACGCTTCTAATAACACGGAACATTATATGAATGGATCCCTTCCGTATAAATATGGGGAAGGAGTAGGGCAGAAAGAGATGCGGATATGATCGCAGCGGGAGTCCAACAATACTCGATGGAGCAAGACGAACTTTCTCGCGGAGGTTTATTTGGTTCGGGAATTAGGAAGTCCATTGTCTCGTTCCACACGGCCGCAAAGAGATCCGACGGCGGTCGTTATCTCCGGGTAACGGGTGCCGAGTTCCCGGGACCTCGGAGGCATTTAGAAAGCTCGGAAAGCGGGACGGCTACGTTTCGCTTATTTTATTTCGGGCGGTGGAGCGACCGCGACCCATCGGACTTCCTCGCTTCGCGACTTCTCTGTAAACATCCGGGAAAAGTCTGGAACACCGCAGGGAGCGTTTGCACGGAGTGTTGCCGACGTGTTTGCCCAGAGTGTTGGCGGCGCGCCTCGGCCACCAACAACCCAGACGAGAAAACAAACGCCCACGAGGAACGATTTTCTTTTATGGAAGTCTGTCGGGTCACGACGAAGACCGACACGACCTCCTAGCGGACCCGTCTGCACGTCGGCGTTTCTTCGTGATTTAGAAGAATATCTCCGCGGGAGGTCGTTAGAAAGTTCGGTGTGTGTGCTTGGGCAAGCCAAGCCGCGCAGCGTTTCGGGCTGTAAAACTATTTGATGGCGGCGGAAGCTCTTTAAAACTTCCCAGTGGTTGAGGTTCGGTTCTCGGTTGGCCGGAACACGCTTAGAGGGCGCACAACAGCGCCTCGCACTGTTTGCGCATTTTGAGCGGGGGTCGAACTTGCTGAGCCCATTGGCAGGCTGGTTCGTGAAGCTAGTTGCATAATGGGGACACGTAACTCCATATCTTGAGAGGACACTGAAAAAAAAACAAAAAAAAAAAAACGTTATGTTTTTGGCTACGGCGCACTGTTTATGGGACTTACCATTCTGGAGCGTACGTTAATAGGTATTCACTCACCGCTATATGTTTTAATGCAAAATTGAATTCTAAAGGGAGCAACCTCAGATTTCGTGACCGTAAGAAGCGCGCGTGGGGCAAGGGTTGAAGTTGGCAGACTTGCCACGTGCCGAACACTTGCACTCGTTGACACGCGTGGTCTGTCAAGACTTGATGAGTCACCCCACACGACGCTACCTTGCCTCAGCCTGTGCATTCTTCGAGTCCTAACACACAAAAAAAAAAGTCATTGGTGAGAATGACGAGATGAGGCTTTGAGAAGACGCGGTGCTGCCTGCCATGAAGGAGGATATTGGACGTAAGCGTCGGCTGCCTTTCTCACAAAAAGGTATTCTAAATGAAACGGTTTGATCGATAGGTGAAAATATGCCCGTCCAATACTATAATCCTATGTAGAACAATATCTGACCGCCGCATGACCAAGAAAATATACTTCTAGTGTAAGACTCGCAAAATTATTAGGCACTGGAAAAAAAACCAGCCACCTGCGTTAAGTCCTTATTATTTTTTTTCACGTTCCGCTTATTGAAAAGATCAGAGAAAAATCCTAAACATGGACATGATCTCCCCAATTCACCGCGACCTTCCGCATGATAAAGTCCGTCTGCCATGGTTACCGTCACCATGGAAAGGAAGCGTCTGCTGAATTGACGCACACGCGAACGCAGAGTCTGAAGCCGGCAACAGCGGACGCCATTTTCCGAATGCCGTCTGCTAAAGTGGACGCGGCAGTGCTAGCCAAAGTCGGGCGCGCCGTGGTGCGACGGTTGGCGCTGAGAGCGGGAAGAGTAGGGTTACACCCATTCTTCGTTTCAGTGCCGCGTTCCCTGCGCTGAAATCGGTAACTACAAAATGGCCGCCCCGCGCAATGGAATCGAACCTAGGCAAGCAAGCTAGCTGGCAGAGCCTGCTCACACACGGGCAGCTATTCTTCCTTCGCGAACCAAATTACGGGCTGCTTCATACAGAAATCCTTAGCATAAGCAGACACCTATCACTTTCCGATTGGCTGGAATTCACGGGCTGTTCAAAGCTCCCGCTAAAACATCTTACACGCGCCTTTTTTGTTTTTACTTAAAAACGGTAGACAACACCAACCTGAATGTCTGAATGCCTTGGTTTTCTAGTTTCGAACCATCACGCGGACGGCAAAAGTGAAAACATGCAATTATTTTTCTATTTTAATTTTACGAATTACACAGACAAGCTGTGACCCTGTAGTATTCAAAATCAACCTGCGTTAACTGTTTCAGTTAGCATATGCCCTTGATTGGGTTACATTTTTAATTTTTGCATAACTGCAAAGATATTTGCCGGACGATAGCAGCCAGAGAATATCTGCTAAAGCACTACTCTTCTTTTCGGTGCAGTGGGTCTCCTTGCCGTGTCATCAAAGAAGGACGACCAACACCGGCGTCACGTGCTTTCCCCCTGTCCGGGAATCTACGTGGGACCCTGAAGGAAGCACGATGAACTATCACTATCTGCTGAAAGATACTGAAAAATACAATATGTATTTCCAGTTCATTTCTTCAGCTAATATTTAACCAGTCACTGTCTAATGGCTGCGTTCCGACAGATTGGAAGATTGGCCGGGTCATTCCTGTCTACCAAAGCGGCGATCGATCCAATCTGAGTAACAATCCTCCAATGATCGCTAACGTGCATTGCATTAAGACTTCTAGAGCACACTGTACATTCGAACATTATGAATCACATAGCATATAAAACTTCTTCCATAAGCACCACGGTTTTTGGAAGGGCTATTTTCGCGGCACCCAACTGTTTGAATTTACTCACGATCTGCACGCTAACCTTGATTCACATTCCCAAACGAACATCATCTTTCCAGATTTTTCAAAAGCTTGTGATTCTGTTCCTCGCCTCCGCCTCCTTTGAACACTTTCCTGTCTCAATATTGATCCCTTGTGTCTCGGATTCGCAGCTTTCTTTCATCCAGAGTCCAATACATGGTTATAAACCCCGTTAGAATCTAACCTTACCAGTGTCTTGTCAGCTGGTGTCCCACAAGGCAGTGCACTAAGTCCCCTCCTTTTCTCGATCTTTATTAACGACCTTCCAAATTCAATCAGCTCTAATATACGTCTATTCTCTGACGATTGCGTAATATATAGCCAAATAAATAGTACTAACGATCATCTCCTCCTTCAAAATGACCTCGAAAGCATAACCAAATAGTGCGACCAACGGCTTAAGCTACTAAACCACTCTAAGTGTAAATTTGTCTGTTTCTCCCGCAAGAACTCCCTATCTCTCTTCCAGTATTCTCTAGGCACTGAAAGAATCGAGCGTGTGAAATAATACAAATATCTTGGTGTCCATTTGTCTCCTCATATGTCATGGTCTACAAATTAACACTATAGTATATGCTGAAGCTTCTAAACCTCTTGGCATAATAAGACGATGCCTGCACTCTGCCCCGCCCCCCTTCCCTCCGACAGCTGGCCTACGAGACATTTGTCCGCCCAAAGATTGAATATGCTGCTTTCATTTGACCTTCGCATCAACTCAACCTCACTAACATCTTAGAATCGATTCAGAATCGTGACGCCCGATTCCCCCTATCTAATTATGAACATTCTGCCAGTGTATCAGCCATAAAGGCTTCTCTATCTCTTGTCACCCTCATTACTCGCCGCAGAATTTCACAGCGTATGTCTCTTCCGTCAGATCTTTTATCACCACCCTGCAACTCAGACAGTCACTGCTATTAGATCCCCATCGTTCATCCCGACGTCTTTTTAACCTCCTTAGTGTACGTCGCATCCCAGGTTCCACTGCCAGCTTCAACCACTCATTTCTTCTTTTTGCTATAATAGAGTGGAATAATCTACCGGATCATATCATGCACATCAGTAACCCCGATCTTTTTAGAAATGCCTTGTCATCCATAGTTAATGCCTAACCAGCGTCATGTCTTTGTGTGTGGCCACTGTTAGGCCACATCTTATTCCCGTTTTTTTTATATGTATAAAAGTTCTAAACGTATGCCCCCCGGTACTGCCCCCCCCCCCCCCGCTCCTTTATGTAATGCCCCAATGGAGCCTTCAAGGGTCAATAAATGAGTAAATTAATAAGAGCTAAACTGCCTTATGCAGACCCACCGGGCAATACCATTGGAGGACTCCTTACGCCTGCATTTCCCAAGTCATCAACGCAACCATCCTGAGTAGATATGAAGAAGATCCAAGCGCCCGTCCTGTTCAGTTGACCGGACGACAGCAGCCAGAGCATGTCTGCTGAGGAACTATACTCTTCTTTTTGGTGCAGGCTGGTTTAAATTCTCTCTGTCATTCTTATCGAAGCAACAACCTTTGTCTGCTGTTGTTTCCGAGCCAACTAATTATAAGTGATGCATTTCGTGAAAGTCTCTGTTATTTTTATAACTCTTTGAAGCAGTGTGGGGACTTCGAACTCAACCCAGGTCCCCCAAAGTAGAAGAGATATTTGCCGAAATAATGCAATCGCAAAAAAAGTAGGAGATAATATTAATGAAATTAAGCAAACCTTTAAAATAACTGAGGGCCCAATGAGTGCTCTCAACACAAGACTCGGCACGGTGGAAGAAAAACAAAAAAGTGCAATGGAAACAAAAGCCATTGCATGCGAAACCACAATGTAAACACTTGAAATAAACATCCATACATTTACAACAAAGCTGAACGATAAGGAAAACAGAGGCCGCCGAAGCAACGTCATCATACATCATCAGTGAAACCGACAGTGAAAACGAAAGTAACTTACTCCAGTTCATTTCATTTATTAATCCTTAAGGGTCCTTTTCGAGGGCATTAGATAAGGAGGGTGCAACACAATAAATTATACAAGAAATGAAAAAACAACAACATAAAAATACATAACAACACTCACTCACGCAACGTAGATGGAAAAGCCTAATTTGGTGTGGAAAAAATACATGATGGAACTTTTGAAAACCACGGGGTCAGTTATTGTAATGAGCGATTCTGGAACATTGTTCTAATTCAGAATTGTGAGTGGGAGAAATGATTTGTTAAAGGCATTACTGGGACCCGATATACGTTGAAAATTGTAGGAGTTATTGAGGCGACGAGACGACCGTGCGGGAGTGCGCAGGAATGAGCTTCGAACAGTGGTATGGTAGTTTATGGAGGAAGCAAAGACCTTGCGGCGTACCTCCAGAGTTGATAAATTTAGGCTCGTTTTCATAGCAGAGACACTGTTTTTATCGCATAGCTTGATAAAATGTAGCGGGTTGCTCGGTTTTGAATTGCTTCGAGTTGGGTGATCAAGTAATTCTGGTGGGGATTCCATATTGTAGAAGCATATACCAATTTTGGTCGAATGAAGGTTTCGTATGCAAGTTTCCTAGGCTTTGGAGGAGCAGCATTCAGGCAACGCCGGATGTAGCCAAGGGTCCTTGCTGCGTCCGAAGAAATTGTGTTAATGGGATTAATCCATGTCATATCGGAAGTTAGTAGGACACCGAGATATTTATATCTATCGACTTCTTCGATGATCTCGTTGCCCAGCACATACTGGAAGGAGAAAGGGACTCTTTTGCGAGAAAAAGTGAATTAATTTTCATTTAGATTTATTTAGTGGCATCAACCAATTGTTACACCACTGGGAGACATTATCTAGATCCTTTTGGATGAGTTTGCGGTCATTAGGTGAAGTGATCTCGCGATATAGAACACAGTCGTCTGCAAAAATACGTATGTGAGAAGAAATAGAATTTGGAAGGTCATTAACATCGTTCATTATTCAAAGCCATGTGTTTAAAAACAAGATTGGAATTACTATTTGTGGGATTGAGAGCCTGCACAGGTTTAGAAAAAAAAAAAAAAACTGGAGGGTAAGATTAGGCCCGCAATACTAAAACTTGTTGACTTCAGGAAAAAAATGCCTAAACACGAAAAATTCCCATAAATTGAAGGAGACTGACTTTAAAATAAGTAAAGACCTTTCGAAACGCGTTCAAAATACCTACCAATGTCTTTCGGAAAGCGCTGAAGCGGGAAGATACAGAGCCGAACGAATCAAACTTAAGTTTGACAAAATGATAATAAACAACATTTCGTATGCTTCGGACGAAGTTCGAGGGGAGAGATACATTTTGTCAGGATTGTCATCATCTTCAAAGCCATACCATTTAAAGAATTAAAATTCAGATATAACTTGATTAATATAAACGCAAGAAGCATTGTTGATAACACTGCAGAATTAGAACATATCCTCCTTACTAAAAAAAAAAACAGACTAGGTGGTCATTACTGAATCTTGGCTCCATCCCTCGATAGATGACCGAAATAATTACGCCAAGCTACAACGTACAAGGGAATGATAGCGCGAGCAGGAAAGGGGGGGGGGGGGGCGCTTTTATCGTGATGAGATCTGGGCCTCTAAACTTGTGGAACACAAAGTTGAGATCGAAGTTGACGGAGCGCTCCGATTGGCCTGTCACAACGATGACTTCGCGCTTTTTTCGCCCATGTCCAATCGGCGCGCTCCGCGAACTTTCGGCTCCAACCTTGTGTTTGACGGGTTTAGGGCCCCTGACATTCAATTTGTTCGGTTGGGCGATATCGAAAGCAATGAATCTGTTTGGTGCACACTTAATATTAAATATATGCGCGTAATAGTTGGAGGAATGTATCGGCCTCCAAAAGCTGACGTGACTTTCTTGAAAGACATAAAAAATAACATTCTGCTCCACGTTAAAAACCAAAATAAAGTGATTCTTGTTGGCCATTTGAACTTGGCCCACATCGACTGGAGAACGTTACATGCTGGAACAAGTGAGGGCTAAAGTCCAGAGGCCTTACTTGAAATCGCTTTTACTTTTGATCTTGATGAACTCGTATGTAAACCTGCAAGACTTCAGGGTTCTTCACAATCTGTACTGGATCTTGTTTTTGTAAGCTACGACTTGTCCGAGAACAGTGTTACTGATGTTTGCGTTGGTATTAGCGGCCATACGATGATAGTTGTTTCTTTCCCATTAAAGATAAGCTATCGCGACTCGACAGGTACTGTTCCCGTTTATAACTTTCGTAATGCGGATGACGTTTTTATATTAGATAATCTAAAACTCGTCCTCCATTCATTCCGACTGCTTTCAGAAACTCAGATTGTGTGCATAAATGACTTGTGAAACATATTAAAAGCAAATATTGAAGATTGCGTTGCTAAATATGTTCCAACAAAACACACGAAAAACAAAAAAAGGACACCTCGATCACACATGAGATAGTCCATATTGGCCACAACATTTCCCGGCTAAAGAAAAAAAACAACAAACCTACCCTGACAAATTAACAACCTCTTTTGCGAATTGATCCAATCTCATAAAGAAATGATGTCCTCAGCGTAGTTAACGTCCTACAATTATACACTTCCAAATTTTATGTCAACCTCACCCAAAATATTTCGGAGGCGCCCTGAACCTATGCAAATAATGTCAAACAACTTTTTATTCCACTGTAATGTTACTCAAGTAGCGTCTGTTATTGCAGAGGCTATAAACAGTAACTTTGTATCAGTCTTTAAAACTTTGATAATTGTTAGTTATTACAAGTTGAAAGTTTAGATCCTATTTTAAGGATTGCAGAACTGCACATTTGCGAAGAAGGTATATTTGCTGTTTTACTAAACCTTGACTGCGAAAAAAAAATCCCCGTTCCCAATTTGTTCCCACAGCATTCCTAAAGCGATTCGCGGAGTGGATCTCTAAATACCTGCACATTATTTTCCAACAATCTTTATCGCTCGGGTCTCTGCCCGATGATTGGAAATCTCAAGAATTGCTCCTATCCTTAAGTCCGGAAATGAAACAGACGTTGCTAACTACAGACCAATTTCATTAACGTCCCAGTTTTGCAAAATTCTAGAACATATTATATGCTCACACATTACTAATCATCTCGAAAACCACTCATTATTAACGAAAGAACAACATGGTTTCAGGAAATATCTTTCAACCGTAATGCAACTGTTGGAAACAACGCATTAAATTAGTGAGTGTATTAATAAACGTTCTGAAGTAGATGTCATATTTCTGGACCTCGGGAAGGCATTTGACAAGGTCTCCCACGATAAACTCCTCGCTTAGCTCGGGCATACGTGTGGCGTTATCATAAAATAAGCACATCGTTATCCGGACCTAAAGAACCTTATGTGTTTCTGAGTGGTATGTCCCAAATGGAAACCCACAATGTATCTCCAAAGTTCTTGAAGACTTTCTTTAACTTTCGTTTGGAATGACTCGAAGAAAACAAATTTTGCTTGTTCAATGATATTTGATATTTTCAATATCAATGATATAGTGATATTTTCAAGCGACGGATTGTTCTTATAGGCCCGATAAATTCTTTGTTTTTTATGAGTTAAGTTCCGTAGTTCTTTTGTAAACTAAGGTTCACTATTATTACGCCTTTTAGCTCAAATCCAAGAGAGAACGCAGCGGTCATGTAATTCTAAACTTTCGTCTTAAAAAGTGTCTTTAATTCTTCTATGGGACCTAATTCAGCAAAAGTTTCAAAAAGAACAAAATATGCATCTAGTTCATCATTTATAGCGGTAATATTACCTTTAGTGTAGTTACATATGCGTCGACTGCTGTCATTATACTTTTTTACGCGATCCAATTTCATTTCACAAAGGACAGCGTTGTGATCGCTGATTCCCGGAATAACTAAAGAAGTCTGCACCAAATCTGGTTCTTTTGTGAGGAAAAGGTCTAGTATGTGGTCTCCTCGAGTAGGCTCTAGCACTGTTTGAGCTAACGAGAACGAATTGATAAAATTGCACATTACTGCAGTGAGCCCACGAGTTGCTCCAGAGTGTGTGCTTGGTTGGGGTGGGTTAAGAGAAGGCAAATTGAAATCGCCACCTTTAACAATGCTATCAGATTTAATCAGTCTCCAGCCGCAGTTGCGCTCTAAAAAAAAGGTGTCGCCTTACACCCTTTTGTCCCATATAATGCTCCCCAAAACTTCAGTTCGACGTACAGCTGCACTAGAGTCGAGCAGACAGCTCCAAATTTTATGAGGGTCTTGATAACGGTGCGATATAACTTATTAAATAGCTAAAGTACGTACCAAAGATCACAGAAAGAAGACACTGAGGTTTTGCAGTAAGGCCGAGAAGACCCCGATTATTTTTGTTACCACACGGCTATCAAGCCTCTCGTGAAAGGTAGTACCGTCAAGTCGATGTCAGTGCGCTGTACGTCGAACTGGATGTACTAGCTGAGTTCACATAAACTCAGCCAGTATATCAAATGAACTTGCGGGTGGCCGGTAAAAAGAACAAACTGCCTAAGTTTTACCATTCGAAGTCTCAACTGACACCATACAGCTTCGTACGATCCTAGTTCAACCTCAATCTTACTCGAAGAAATCCTCTGGTCCACTAAAATAAACACAGCGCCACCATGAATATTTCTGTCTTTTCTGTAGCATTTAAAGTGATCAGGAGATACCTCGCTGGTCTATTACGTCATTAATCAGCTACGATTCTGTGCCTATGATAACCGAGGGTTTAACTGTATCCGCGATGGAAGAAAAACCATCAACTTTATTTTTGATGCTATGACAGTTACAACAAAGAATGAGGCTGTAGTGGGCGAGTCAGCACTATGGTCACCTAAACCGCACTGCGTGATTGATCTCATCATCATAAATTAATTTGGTATCATTCAGCTAAAGAATGTTGTGCCTGAGGTTAATCCGCGTATTGTCATCCTTACAACTATTGGCAAGCTCCCATAGATAATGTCTTTTTTTATGTATCTCTTCAGAGAAATCTTCTAATACACTGATACAGAAACCTTTCAACTTCTTTGCGTCTACAAGGATTAGGCTGTTCTTCTCTAAACGACGAAGAAGTTCGCAATCAAAGGTCGGGTTTTGTCTGGACTAAATTTCCCAATCCTATGAGCTCTTTCAGTGGTCGCTAGGCTTAATATTGAGCTTTGTTTCGCATAGTCCTTTAACTAGTTGTTCCGACAGCACCCATGATTAATTTGCTTTCTCACATTTTATACCGTAAAGTACAAGGTTACATCTTCTGCGATTTTCAAGATTATCAACCTTCGACACAAGGGACTGCATTGCACGCTGTTGGCTGTCGCAGCTACTCCTACACTCTGTCACGGCCGCCTCCAACCTCGTAAGTGTTGCACCCTGAGTTTCTAAGGATAAAATACGTGTTTTTTTAATCTTTTCTGGGTGACCCCTTGCTACTTGTTTTGTTTCGATGTCATTAAATGTACCTTGATCCCCAGTTGCCCGTCCAAAATAATCTGCAGAGTCGGCTTATGATCAGGACCTGGGTTAAATTTAACATCGCCACACAGTAGAAGTAATAAAAAATAAAACGAAAGCCGCCGAAACAAGAAAAAAGCGATGACGTGTATGGTACTTCACAAGTTAATAAGACTTGACACTGTTATACAGCACTTGGGGTGGAACCGGCAAGGTAAAAACAGTAAACGTTTCCCAAGCAAACTATTCACTAACCTGCGTGAGTAGCAGAAATTGCGTCTGCGACACTGACATCGTCGTGCCGGTTCCACGTATATAAGTAACTGGAAGTATGTGGTGGTGTTCATACTAACCTCCTACAACGTTTAGACAGCTTTATCGTCAAGTTTTGCACAGTCTCATCCTGCAGCATATGTTCGATAAAGGTTCGCCAAGTATCTTAACATTTGTAACTATTTCAACATTGTGCGAACATTGCGCAAACGCTCTTCTACGTTCTTCATCTGCAACTCGCCTTGAGTTCCGTTTCTGAAAAGGGTTATATTGCCGCGCGCGCAGCTGACCAAGTAGGCAGCGCGCGCGTGGCCTAACAGTTATCGTGCCTGCCTCCCACGCGAAAAGCCGGGGTTCGATGCTGGACGACAATGCTGGACGCGATGTTACCCCACGAACCGGCTGTCGACGGAAGCGACGATGCCCAGGTGGTTGTCCAAAGGGCAGAAGAGGTCCGTCAGCTCGCCAGACTCCGGATTCAAGCCCAGCAACGTGTCGACACTGGCCGCTACAACCGTCATCGTCGGGACGTCCACTTCCAGCCCGGAGACAGGGTGTGGGTGTGGACACCGATCCGCCGCCGTGGTCTCAGCGAGAAACTCTTGAAGCGCTACTTCGGACCCTACAAAGTGCTTCGTCGACTCGGGGATCTGAACTACGAGGTGATGCCCGACGGAACAAGAACATCATCACGCCGCCCACCACGACCTGAAGTCGTCCACGTCGTGCGCCTGAAGCCGTACTACGCTCGATAGGACTGTGGACCATATGTGTTCCAGATGAGTCTTTAGTTTACCGTTCTTTTTATTTGCTTTGTTTGTTTTGTGTTGCATCGGGGCGATGCACTTTTTAAAGGGGGGAGTAATGCCGCGCGCGCAGCTGGCCAAGTAGGCAGCAGCGCGCGTGGCCTAACGGTTATCGTGCCTGCCTCCCACGCGAAAAGCCGGGGTTTGATTCCTGAGAGGACGCGCGCGCACGTCTTTTTTTTAATCCTGCAATTTAGTGTTCTGGTAGATTCGAGAACCGTGTTGCTGATTTGAGGATAGAATGTTCGACACGCCGAACCTTCTACGCCGATTGTTCCAGAAGCCCTCGCGTGTACAAAAGGGGCTCCGCGTGGCAAGCCAGTTTCAGTTTCGCCTCAGCGTTCGATCCGTGCTGCTTCGCCGCCTTCGACGCCCGCGACGCTCTGCTGTTATCTTTGCACTATTGCAAAGATAACAGCAGAGTGTAATAGCTCTAAAAGGGTTCGAGGAACCCTTTTAGGGCTATTAAAATCGTTTATGGAGTACCGAAAGCAATTTGCGCCGAGATACTGAGGGAGGGGAGTAGACGAGAGTGGGCGGGAACGTCAGAACGACGACCACTGGTTCGAATGATTACAGTAGGCTATATTAGTGGGTAGACCTAAAGCTAGTTGCCTTCGCCTCCACTGCACTCGTCGAACGCGTTAGAACATGGAACGCTGGCATTCGGCGTTTAGCTTTCGCGTCCGAATGCGTTCGACGAGTGCAGTGAAAACAAAGACAGCTAGTTTCAGGTCTACCCACTAATTATTCGAACCAAAGCTCGGCGTTCTGACGTCCCCCACCACTTTCGTCTCCTTCTCTTTCTCCTCAGTTTATCAGCGTATAGGTAAATGTTACCGGCTATTCTTCCAAAATGAAACCTATGCATCGGTATCTGCTCCCAACCACCGCCAAAGTAGTAATTTAGATCTAATCGTTTAATTCTAATTTAACTCAGCGTCATCTTGTTTGGGGCACGACCATGTGTAAACATTTTGAGAAATATTTGTAAAGCAACTGTTGAGAATCGTTTCGAACCCTTCATATTATTTTCACACTTAACAACTATTGGAACGCTTTCAAGCGCTCTGTATAGAAAACGTTATAACTTCTAGCTTATACTTCGCGACAACCTTTCTTGGCAATGAAGCCAAAGCTATGAGTACCCTTGCGCTCGCGCGGTCTTCACTTCTTCGGAAAGGCCAGAAAACGTTGTCAACGAGTATAGTACCGGTTTAAACTTAATCCAAATAAGGAAGTTATTTTTTTTTTAATCTGAATTTGCCCTTTCACAGTTACGTACGCCCGCTTTCACTATTAAATATTGTCGTGAAGTTATGCCTGCACGGCTTTGTTGTTTAGTTTTGCTTTGTTTGGTGCATCCCTTCTTGAGTCCCCCAGTGAATTTCCGGAATGCGTCTAAAATTGGATTTTCCAAGGACCCCACTGTGATGTGGGTGTAAGTCGCCCGGTCTGCGTCTTTGTTGACATGTTCAGGCCTCTGGATTTCGGACCCTCCTGTCTAAGGGTCAATTGTTCCTTGGCAATTACAAAAGAGGCTGCGCGCATCCAGCCGCTATTGTTCGGAATTTGGACATGGTTTCCACTTGTTGAATGGGGTTGGTTTTTGGTGCAATTCAGATATTTGTCCTTGTTCATCTACTTGCCTACTTCCTTTTGGTTGCCTAGCTTGTATTGTACTTGTCTAATCTTAAAATCTCAGCTTCAGACTTTTTTTTAATGTGCTGATGTGCCCGTGTTGGTCACGTTTACTTTAGGCCGCGAGGCCCCTGATTGGTTCTAAAGAAGCCTTGTCACATTGGTTGCCTACATGTCAGACTGCTGCTAAACCCAATATAAGCAGCCAAAAAAGGGGTTGGTTCGTAATCTTGTACTTGAACGTGGACTTGGGTCTTTGGATCTTGGCTCCCGATACCATGACGTGAAGATCATCTTACCTCCGTAGGCCAACCTGGACGTCTGGACCCCTGCTTCTCTGGTCGGGCACTCGCTAGAGCTGCGGTCGAGGAGGAGGGCAGGGAAAGTTGCCAGGGGTCAGGAGGTTTTCCTAGAGTCGGATTGTGGAAAGGGCTGTAGAAGAGTTGTTTCCATTACCGGTAAATAAATAGTTGGATGATTATATCAGTATCATATATCGAGAGAGAAGAAGAAGAGCGAAAAGTTTTTCTACGTTACAATACGCTAAAACCAAAAAGTTTTGAAATTGTAAAAAAGAAAAAGAGACGTATTTGATATTAAATGCTTAAATTTAAACTTCATAAGTTAATGAAACATTTAGAGCGGCAAAAGCAGTTGAAATTTCTTACCGCGTAATCAGAGCACACAACCTGAATAAATATCGGTTGAGTGTCTGCTATAAATCAAGAAAACAAAATATGTAAATAATATGCGCAATCTGGCCCAATTGAAAATAAAATATTTTAGTTACTCTTCAAGACATTGACAAAACTGAGTATAGTACCCAATCCACTCATAACTATACCAGATATACCGATATATTGCTATAACGATCAGCTTATTTGAAATCATAAATTTGACCATTAAATGTAAATTAACAAAATATATAGCGATGTAATTACCCTTGACATATCGAATACAGCAACAAAATCATACAGCCCAGAACGTGTTTAGTACGAAAATCGGTCAGAAAATGAAATAAAATCGCCAGAAAGTGCTCCGCGAGCGATGCCGGGTATTTGATATCGCCGAAATCGCACGGATTCGCAAGAATTACTTACAACCTATAAACTCTGGAAGAAAGTGCTGCGTTATTCATTACCATCTCTAGAAAACAGCTTTCGCCTTGTATACAAACTTACTGATACAGTGCATTTTGTGCATTGTACACAATAATAAAAACAATATTTTATTAAACATACTTTTTGTGCGCCATACTGAGATATTGTGAAGTCAGTTTTGGTGAGTCTCTTTTCTTTTTTTCTTTTTTTTTTGCGTTGAGCTTCGGGATTATTTTTTTCCTAATGAAAATGACTACCAGTTCTTTATTGCTTTTTTGGTGGTTTTCTTACGATTACTTTTATGAGGAAAGTATGCTACGTTATATATTTAATTTCTCACCTTCATTTCCTTAGGGGAGTTGAGGACCAGTTAAGATGCATGAACAGCTTTTTTTCTCCGCACACACCATCCTTATATGGTGAATAAAGCTGTTAGTGTGAGTAATACTTTTTGTCTATTTCTTTCCTTTCCTTCCCGTTTTCCTATTTATTTGTTTATTATTTGTTTTGTTTAGACACCGTTACTTTTAGTATTCTCCCGGCTTGCTAAAAACCTGGTTGTGTAATCAAAACGAAAACACAGCAGAACTAGACACAGTCGTAGCTCAGCATTTGAGAGCCTTGGCCCACTTATCCATGCTCAGGGTTCGTGGAGTGGGCAGCGAGGCGGCACGCAGACTGGGAAATCAAAGAGGGGGGAAAGTACGGTGGCAGGAGGTCTGGCCAGTGGAGAGCGTATCAGTGCCCCGAAGAGGCGCCTCCCCTCGAGTCGAGGACTCCCCTTCACAGCTTCCCGGCCGGATCGATACCGGCCAGCGGGGACGACTGGGACGCGCCGTAGAGCAAACAGCCTAGGGTTCCCCGCGCCTCCTCGGGCCCATATTACGGCGCCCGCGCTCTTCCCCTCCGGGGCCTGTGAACAAGTCTGACCGCTTCGCAGCCGCCTGCAGCGTCCACGGAGGAGAGCTATTCTTCGATGAGGCTTCTCCGCTCGCTCTACACGGTAGTGAGATAAAGTTAAAGGGCAACTCCGCTCAATTCCGAAGATTTCGGGATAATGAGTGATTTCGAATCAAAAAGCCCTAGTAAAAGACACTACGTCGTTTGCTTCGCGAAAAATGGGATATATATTTTTAAATCTAATTTTAAACGCGAGCGGAAATCGAAACCGAAACTTCGGCTCCGTCCGGCAACAGTGGCCTCGGGCCGCCAAGTACATGGCCATCACGTGATACTAGATGTCACGTGATCCTTGGCCCAACGACGGGCGGGATGGGGGCGGGCGTGTGGCAGGCGCGAGTGTCGTCTGCTCTGTACCGCACTCTTCGCCACGTTTTGGTGTCTACGGCATTCGACGACGTCTGCACAACTGCGGCATAAGTCTGCGCACGTGGTGTTCATAGTGTGGACGAAACTCCGAGAGACAATAATCACAAACGGTGAGACGACGACAGTGGTTGTGACGCGAAAGACGGCGGTAACGGCGGGACCACGGCGGGCGGCCGGTCTGCTCCCAAGAAGCGCGCTGCGCAGGCGCGTACGCCAATCACGTGGACACCGCTGAGCGCAGAGAGGCAACGTTGCTGACGTCATGCGCTACGCTCGATCGGAGAGGTAAAAACAAGCAAAAGGGGGCCATGAAGATGACGTTTAGCTCAATGTTGGCTCCGCCCATGCCGTAGCCTTGACTGCGCTGTTGGTTGCGCCTGAATTCGCCCGCTCGAGTCAGCCGATTTCGGCAACTTGGCGAGTTGCAAAGTTTGCCGGACCGTTTAAGAAACATTTAGACAGAACTGCGTCGTAATATTTGACGCGTGGTCTTCTTAGGCGATACTGAAGAGGACTGCATTGTTTTTTCAAAACCAAAAATGAAGCGGAGTTGCCCTTTAAACGTGTACGTAACGTTCTACAATAACGCGTTACTTGTACATAGTTACTTTTATCGGTAATGATCTAACGACCTAGTTACTGTTTAAGAAAAGGAACGAGTAACGTATTTTCGTTACTTTCTTATTAAGTTACACTGTGAATTATTTTAGACGTTTGAGGGTGTTATAAAGCGTCTATAACTCACACCCTAACAGCCATAGAAAAGGGTATTCCGGACAAAAAGCACACATTTAATGGGTGTTGAAGCCAGCGTTACACTCTCATACCCCTACAAAAGCGTACAAGGGTGTAAGGTTTACAGATTCACGTTTGACGGCGAACGACTGTGCTACGACAGCTTCTGACTGTTTATGATGATAGAAACACTGACTCCATTCGTCAGGTAGCCTTAGAACACTTCCGACCCGCGTATAACCAGACTGAAGGCTTAGTAGTATTTGCAAGAGCAAATCTACGATTGTCACTTATAACATTTTCAGATTTGATTTTATGCGCATGGTGAAATTCGGAAAGATATGCAGATCGGTGCTGTACCAAGACTTCTCAGTATATGGTGCCGATGTGTTATTTTTATCATAGGAACTAACGAGCAGTCGTAACGTAGTCGGGCCGTCAACTGAAAATGTGAGAAAGAGCCGCGCTTTTTACTGCGATACCAGTTTGTGGGACACTTCGCGGGTTTCGCACCGTTGACCGCGCTCCATAACGACGCGGGCCATTTTCGGCACTACTCCAAAAGGTCACACATTGGCGTCAAGCCGCCGACGAAACGCCGTTCGACACGAATATCACGTCATTTGTTACCTTGTGTCAGCTGACACCATGACGTGACATTGTCATGTCAAGTCACGTTGCACAGTGACGCCACTTGACCTAATGAAGTCAGGTGACACCGTGATTGGTCACGTAATGTCATGACGTCACGTGACATTCAGACGTCACGTGAAAGTACGTCGTCATATGACACCATGACGGCATGTAGAAACATAAACATGAGACTGCTGACAATGGAAGCAATAAAATCAAAGCATTTTCGCTAATTAAGCCTGAAAGGCTCTCGGCCAATAAAACCAATAAAGTTAGGCAGGCGTTAAGCCGGCGAAATCACGGGCGTGAAATTAGGTGGAGCTACACGCTTGAAACTTGATTGCGTGGCTTTGGAAGTGTTTTTCAGTGACCACAAGGCGGTGTTAGTTTATGTTCAATGAACATTGCATAGGACGTTCGGGCTGCCACACCAACGACAGGGAACGGGTTCATGCATACGCATGCAGTTTCGTCGTTTTCTGAATTTCAAATTTGGGCGCCCGATTTTTGAAGTATTCTTCGATTACCACGAGCCAGTCATATTTTATGTCCAAAAGTAGTAACAGTAGTAATCTTTAGTAGTAAGCCTTTATTGGCTCAGGAGCACGATGAATGGCGACAGCCCGTATACCATGAAGGCCCGCGGTGCCACGCCTATAGTGCGTGGCACCGCACTAGGCAGCGGTGCAGTGCCTGTTATACAGTAAAATTGTGTAACAGATTCACGACATGCTCTATACTTTATGCAACCTTATTGGTTCCAAAACGCTATCGAATTTTCGTTCGGTGTGTTACTAGGTTTCATACGAATCGCCTATGCGGAATCTATGGTGCGCGATCGCACCTCTACCGTTCATTCAGTCCATCTGCTCCGAAATGACACCTTAGCGGCTCCGACGTCAAACCTCAGCTGTCGCAGAGTTTCACCTCACGGGTTCCGTAAGTGCCCTGACTTTTTGTAGTAATTGTAATGCATACGGCGCCTCCAATAGAAATCTATTTCTGGCGCTGAGAATAATAATTTAAAAAAACAAAACATGCTCGAAGCGGTTGCTGGTAACGCGACAGAACAGCACACGACAAAGCAGCGCGCGACAAAACAGCAGCCGCGTCAAAACAGCACAACGACCGAACAGCACGCGTTAAAACAGCACAGTGATCACAGAGCACGCGACAAAACAGGACGGTTTGAAAACAGCAGAGCAACAGAAGAGTACGTGCCAAAACATCACGCAACTAAGCAACACACTAACGAAACAGCACGCATGTAAATGCCGGCTTTTTTTTTTTTTTTTGCTGTAGGACATATTATTAGCAGCACGCGGCTAAATAAAGTACTTGCGGCTAACTCATGTCAGCAGAACATGTGCATTACAATTACATTTTATTATCAACCGTTATATGACTTGATATTATTGCCTGTGCCTTTATATGTTATTACCTACGTTTAGGCCAACGCGCTGCTTAGAAAAACATGAGGTGTGGGCACTGCGCGTGCGCAGGAACCACGTGAAGTATCTGCGCGTGCGTTCTGCCGATAGCACCGCAGCGGCGTGTGCGGCGTGAGGTCAGGGCTGAGTGTGGATGTATAGCTTTTTGTGCATCTTCAGGAATAAAAAGAAACCTACCCAACGCTAGCGAATTAAGCTACAGTTCCTGCCGTTCTACTTCTTGGTTACAGTTTGCTGGATTGCAGGATGTTGGAACGGAAGCTACCACTGCTGGTTGTGAAGGGAAGTGGAGAAAGCCTCCTCTGAAGGAACTGGTATAGAGCACTGGGAATCAAGTTCGAGGGGATCCATCAACTAGCTGAGTCGCCGCCAAAGACTAAAGAACTGGCCAAGGAATTTCCAGGAATCTTCAAGCCAGGACTCGGGGAGAGCAAGGATCCCTAAGTGCACATGGAGCTCAATCCAGACTCAAAACAGAAGTATCACAAGCGTCGAGCTATTCCTTTGACACTTCAGCCGAGAATGGAAGACACAATCAAACATCTTGAATAACAAAACATTTTAGTTCCGGTGAGAAATTTTCAGTGGGCTGCGCCAGTTGTACCCGTAGTGAAACCGAGTGGCAAGATAAGACTGTGCGGTGATTATAAGTGCACCAATATTCCAATGTTGGTGTGGGACGCCTATCCACTGCCAACGGCAGAAGAATTGCTGAATAAGCTGGCAGGTGGGAAGTGGTCTACAAAGTTGGACGTAGAGCAAGCATATCAACAACTCTCTGTTGATGAAAAGACGTCCAAGCTACTCACCCTTAGTACTCACAAAGGACGTTCCAGGTGACTCGCTTACAGTTTGGGGTCGCTACTGCAGTAGCCATTTTCCAACGACACACGGAGCAGTTGTTGACAGGACTGCCAGGAGTTCAAGAACTCCTTGACGACATTTTGATAGGTGGATCTAACCCAAGAAAACACGACATCGAGTCCGGTCTGTTTTCCAGAGGATCAAGGAGGATGGTTTACGCCTGAACCAAAAGAAGTGCACTTTTGGCGTGCAAGAAGTGACGTTCCTTGGATACAAAGCGGATCGAGCCGGTGTACACTCGACACTAGACAATGTGAAAGCGATTCACGACGCACCTGCACCAAAGTACAAAAAAGAGCTTCAGGCCTTTTTTAAGAGCTCTGAACTTTTATACCCGTTTTCTGCAATGCTCACAATGGCCCTTGGAGCAAATAAATGAATTAATAACATTTGATATCACTGGAGTTTGTTTTGGGATTCACCACATGTTTATCATAGATGGGAGGGAGGCAGCCCCTCATGCAACACGTCTGCCTACACCGCCTGCCTGGTTTGTCCCATTTCTTCATATTTTAGAGGTCAGATATACGAATGTCTTCAAAGACTCCACCGTATGCAGTGAACACAATTCTTGGTGGTATTGACTCTGAAGGAGGAAAGGCTGGTGTGTGAATATGAGGAGCACTCGGTTAGTAAATCGAATATGTTTGTTTCCATTTGATTACGTGATTGTTGATGTTTATCAAACAGTTCTATAAGAAGTTATTTCTGCATCAGTCTCGTGTTAGGCATTCAGTCATAATGCCCGTGCTCCTTGGTGTCAGGTTACGCTCCAGCTCCTGGCACGTCAGTTCAGTTTGGTTGAGTGGCGACTTTGACCCACGCACTGTCCTACTGGGCCCCACCTGCCGTCTAGTGATCGTCCGTCATGTGCCCCTGCTGACATCCTATGCGCTGAACCTGCAGAGCTGGCTGAGTTGCCCGAGTTAGAAAAAAAATAGCTGTCCTCAAAATACTTCAAATTATAATACGAAAGTTTGCCGGTAGTTTTGTGTGACAATGTACCAACTTTGGATACATGTTGCTATACGTGGTTGTACCTTTTTCTGTACCGTTGGTTGAATGGCTGGCCACAATGTTTGTTTGCTATCCAAGCCCCTTCCATTACGCAGAAGCGATTTCTTCTGCATGCCGCGACCACCGCAACTTGTGAAGGTGTCGTGTGGAAAAGTGAAGTTGGGTGTTGCTTAGTGTTGAGCTTTCAAGAACGACCAATTCTTCAAGCCACTCAGCGACATTCTCCCTCAGAAGTGGGAATTGTGTGCGAACTGTCAATCGTTGAGTGGATGCAAGTTATTGCTGTCGGAAAATTGTTATTGCCCTTGGACGATGACCGACACCAAATCGACTGCCGTTGCATTGTCTTTCACCAGTTTGCCGTGCCCAGTGCAGAAAGATGTGTTTTGGTTACCTCCAGTTATGGTCCCTCTTTGCTGTTGGGGCCCGTGATCAGGGTGTGGTCAGTGCTTTCCTTTGTACTAGATTCTGGGAATCCTGTCGGTTGGATCAAGTCAAAAAGGCTAGCGTTTACTTTGTGTTTATAATTTGGCGAGGATTTAGTAAGAACCAGATTTATTACGTTTATATTAGCTTAGAGTTGTTGAATCAAATAATTCTTAAGTGATTCACGTCCGACTCGTCTAGGGCATTTAGTCGTGGTGCGTTATTTCCAAATGTCAAAAAATCCTCAAGGCAGACCAGAGCCCAGCTTGGTCATGCAGTAGTAGAATGAACAACGATACGTCACGTGATGCTTTTGACATAGAATGTGTAACTTGTGAGTGGTCGCCATGCGAGTCACCAAACCTGCAAAGTCAGTTGACAGATGTTTGGATAGTGGTAAGTCAGTTTGAATTGAAATGGAATCTTATCTTAATGTTTTAAATATCCATATTGGCTAGTGTAATATAACTGTTCACTACGTACAATATAACTGTTCACTCGCAGTGTCGCGCGCTGATTGGCCGATTTTTCAAATGTCATTCGTTGTAAATGGCATTCGAGTTGCCCGTGTGGCACGGGTAATAAACCAACTAGAATATACTTTCTTTTTCTACATTGCAACCTTTGATTGGATGAGCCAAGGAGATTCAACGTGCTCAATCATTAATTCTGTTTGTTACCCGAGGCTGACCAAAATGTTTATTTACGAGGGGCGTTCATAAAGTTCGTATTATCGGCACAAAAAATTGAAAATAAAAACGGAACAAAACAGGCATCAACATGAGCGCGCGTCCCTCTAGTTTCCGCACAGTATAAACATCGCATGCTATAGTAGCTCAGAACGCCGCTAGGGAGTCGAAACGAAAATGGCACCGCCCGTCGGTGCCAAGCACACGCAGTGATCCGTTGTTTTCATTTGAAGGTAAGCAATGTCAAGGATATTCATTCCAATCTAGAAGCGTTGTTCGGGGACAACACCCCAGTTTATGGCACTTTAGTTAAATGGCACAAACACTTCCAGTGTGGCCAAATAAGAGGAAAGCATTTCAAGGACGGCGACACAGTGATTGCTCAAGTGGAGCGATTCATGAACACTCAAAACGAGGAGTTCTATAACAATGGCCTCCGGTATGTGGTGAATTTCTGGAAAAAGTGGGTAACTTTTGGTGGCGAACATGTAGACAAAGTCTCAACTCCTACTCGAGTTTGATTGCTGAATCTCTATTCCTTCGTGACAATAATACGAACTTTATGAACGCCCCTCGTAATACCCGTGCCACACGGCAACTCGAATGCCATTTACAACGAATGACATTTGAGCGGACGGCCAATCAGCGCGCGACACTCCGGGCGTGGCGCATTCCACGCGCGACAGATTGCGAGCTGATTCGCCGATCACACAAATGTCATTCGTTGTAAGTGACATTTGAGTTACCCGTGTGGCACGGGTATTAGTTTGTAACGCACCATGTAGCAGAAGTTTCTTGCTTACAATGTGTTCGATGCCCTGAACAAGATTGGCATGAGGCAAACTAGGGTGAGGAACAGACAGTTTTTATTGGGTGTTTATATATGAACTAAATGTTCTGTTAAGCAACATACTATTGCCGTGCGCATGCCAGAGTTGGCAATGCACGCGGCTGCCAAGCGGAGAAAGGGAGTTCAAACCCCGCTTGGTCCAGTCCTTTCTTTTTGAGCAGCACCACAGGAGCACCCATAGACTGTTTGAAGCCATGATGACGTCGTCGTTGAGCATTTCTCTACCTGATCCTAGATGGCTCTTTGCCGTCAATTTTAGTGTTTTCAACTAAACATATTTTCTGAAAGAACAAAAGAAGCTGAGCCTAGAGTGGCAAGTAAATTTCATCAATATTGTGAGTTTCGCCCAAATAACGCCATGTATGTATTAACGAAATGACGCGGAATCTGTTCGACATAGTCGAGCAGGTTCTCGGACAGCCTGGGTGACGGCAGTATCGTTAGGGCAGCATGAAGCGACATGAAATTCTTGAACACAGGTTCAGACAAGGTTGATGGAAAAAGTACTGGTCCAGTGTAGAGAAAAGGTAACCTAAACTCTGTGGCCTTCCGCCGGTCCACTTCTTCAAGGCCCCAAGGCCTTCTGCTGAATTCAGTGCATATAAATTCCCCCAAGTTCTAGTGGTACTCGGACAAGTTGCCTTTAGCATGGGAGCTTACCTTGAACGTTTTTTGGGCCCTTAAGCTATAGCAGCAGCAATTTCTTCATTACAGCAAGGAGCACAATGTGCACGTAATCCAGTGGCGCTTGTCTGATGAGGTCAATAAGGAGTGTTTCCAGCAGTGTAGTGCCCCTGCAATGCTCCTCTTGTTTCCTTGCGCGAAAACCTTCGTCGGTCCTTACTTGCGCACTCATCGCGGGAAAGTACTGTCTCCGATTCACTGCCTTACCTTCGGTGGTACACTTGGTACTGCTGTAGTAGCCATTGGGGTGGACGATGGACGGTAAATAGGCCTTGGCAGGAGCATCACAAATTAGAGCTCGGAGTCTGACTTCAACTACACTTCCCTTGAGCAGCACACCATGCTCCAGGAGATCATTTATATCATCCACAAACGCTTGCAGAAAGGTGTTTGCATTCTCTGACTTCGACTTTTCACAGAATATGCCAATGGCAGATTGCCGTCCACCTCCACAATTTGAAACTCGACAAAATCATAGGCCAGAACTGGTCTCGTGCACGTCTTTGAAAAGGAAAGCCATCAATGTTGACCTGCAGCGTAAGACACTGCGAGAACGAGGTCTCTTCCTCAAGGCTGTCTTGCAGGCCTGCAGCAAGGTCGAAGTGACAGTACTCACCACCTCCAATTTCTGATATTCCCTCACACTTGCGTGGAGTTTGTAGGGCGTTTGCTGTAGCTGGAAGGAACACGTAACAGTCGTCACTTCTCACGAGGTCGAGGAGTTCGGACAGAGCTTAATGGCGAATTCTATTGATGACACTCCATTCTCTCAGACCCATTCGAAAATGTTCAACAGTGCCTCCGTGAACGCGGAGAGTCGAGGTTTCCTGGGAAATCCTTGCTGTCACGTGGGAGTCATCCAAGTCTTGAACGGGAGAAAGGTACGAAGAATGTGAGTCGCCGCTGAACCTATCTGGACTTGCCGTCCCGTCACAGGACCCTTCGGCAGTGTTTGATAGTTCCTCCTCGGAATCGCGTGCGTCAGACCCAATCACTTTCAATACCTTCGGCATCGTCACGTTCTTCAGCGGTGAAACTCGCAGGGGCGCCTTCGTCATTGCAATAACTTTTACAAGTGGGCGAACCTACCCTCGAGAGGACTTTCTGCCACACTATCATGCAAGCGCCGTCGAAATGTCCGAGATTTTGTATGCTTCGGCATGTCTATCGAATACTGAACAGTACTACCATGACCGCTGTAACACTAAAAAAGAAAGATACGATGAGGCGTTACACTTAGTCGTCAAAAAGTGCCTCTTCATTCATTGCAATTTTTTTTTTTATCCAGCCAATTCGTAGAAACGCAAGTAGCCGCGTTCAAGCTAACCGCGACTTCGAAATCAATTCGCGGTCCTTGGGAAATATATTACTGATTACAATGAAAACTATAAGTAAAATTAAGCTGTTTACTAAATATATTTAAAAAAAATTGTACTCAACTCGGAATGGCCGTCAACGTCGTTGCGAGCCTTTTGAACACTGGCCGCACTTGCTGCTCGCAACAACAAGGCGCCTACTACGCATGTGTTTTGACGAGCTGCCCGAAACCAGCGCACCCGCAATTTCGTAATCACTTAAAAAAAATTTTTTTTTTAAGCAAACAAATTAGAAGTTACATTTATAATTAATTTTATCAACTAGTAATATTTTTTCGTAGCTTCTAATTGTCATGTGTTGCTATCTAGCTCGTTGATTGTATTAAATTTGAATTTTGGAGTTATAGTTTCGTATTCCATTGGCTGAATCTGGGAGGAAAGTCTCTCGTTGGCTGTGTACCAGCGAGTGACATCTTCTTTGGGATCTCCCACAGGCGTCCCTCGCGGGATGTTCTGGGGATCGTAGTCCCAGGTATGTCATCAGAACTGTAATGTCCCGGACGGAAGATTGGGATGTTCTGGGGAAATGTTCGGAACTTTGTGTTCTGCATGGCTTATATTAGCTACAATTTAATTTTGAAAACTTTACTGTAGATACGAGCATTCCCATAGTTAACATTTTTTTATAAATAAATTCACCAGGCTCGCGACTGCACCATCCTGTTTTGAAAGTTTACTATTCTCCTAAGAACGCGACTGCAATATTTATACTTTTCGAGTGTATATCGCGGCCGGTTAGCCCCGATTAGCGCGCTTCTTGCCGAGCATCTGTGCACTGTGGAGAAGCAACACCCAAGAAGCTCGCTTCGACGGGTGTTGCTTCGGCGCAGAGCACCGGTGCTCGGTGGGAAGCGCGCTGAACGAGGATAACCCGCCGCGATCGACGCTTCGAAAACTACGAATATAGCGGTTCGTCTCGAAGCGAATATTAAATAGCGTACTATTCGAAACTTTGAATAGCTGCGATATGCGGTGCTCATCGACTTTGTGTGTTTGCTATCAGCGGCTAACCCAAGCACGCAGGAAAAAATAAATAAAAGCACGACGCGTTTTTTGCGCGCGATTGGTTTAGTCGGAGATAGCAGACGGGCAGTGACGAAGCACTTTCGCCGCTGTTTGACTGGCTCCATCCCATCGCGCTCACCCGACAGAAACGCCGGCCGCGAGCCTGGGACGCCGCGACGACACCTGCGTCCGGTCGCTCTCGTTCGCGGGCGCCTTTTACGACCTAGAAACCGACCGGATCGCGACAGCCCGTGGCATATTACTCGGCGGCTTCTTCTGCGACGGAATTTCTTGCCGTTTCGGGGACACCCCGGCGCACGGGCCTCGTGGGGCGGCGCGAAGCGCAGCGGGTGAAGACGCGTTCCGGCCACCATGCTCGTATCGCTATTAATCAGAAACAACGGGGGCGCCCGCAACGCGTGCCGTTGCGCGTACGGCAGCTGTTCGGCGTGTGTAATCCACGACGCAACGCCGCTGCGGCGCTGCGCGCCCATCCGCCCAACCGAGACGCGGTTGTGCGCCCAGGCTCCTTGACTCTCCACTGCAAACAGCCAGTTCCAAGTCGACGCGGCTGCACGAAATCTCCGGCTCTCTGGACGGGTGCTAGCTAAAAATACGGAGCATGTCAGCTCGCAAACAGATATTTCTCACGTATGCAGGGGCGGATTTATGCGCCCGTCGACCTTTGGAAGGTTTAGGAGCCTGCACCTACGCGAATAGAACGGGCATCACGGGCTCGCCCGCTGCGATTTGACAACACGCGAAAACAAGAGCTTCGAATGGAGGCTGATCAAAAATACGCGACTTCAACGGGTCCAGGTGGCCACTGACTTACGTGGAGACATGCCCGCGAATGGCCGAGGCAACGAAGCGACGCAGTGCTTGGTTTCCATGGCAACACCCACTCGTGTCTCGAGGAAAGCCCCGTGGCGGAGTCAAATGCAATCAAATGCCGCTTGCGCTTTTTCTTTTTTTTTTTGGCACGTTCGCACGCCTCATTTTAAGCGGTCCGAGCTGTCGGAGCCAAACGACACCGCCGCCCGTATATATTTCTTGCGCGTCTCGACGTTCCCAACCCGGTTCCATCGATCACGGCGTGGATTGTGTACGGCGCAGCCCTCGTGGTTCTGACACCTCGATCGCTGCCTTCCAGATGATCCGCGCACAATGGGCCATTCCGCAGAGACAATGGACCGGACTCTTGTACGAGCGCTACCGGAGAAAAGGGGCGCTCGACGTCCGCCTCTCACGGGGGTCCTGGTCGTCCGCTTGGCCGCCATTGTCCCCCAGCCCCGCGCGGCTTCCTCTTTCTCGATCGAGCGGCGGGGATCTTCCCGCGGTCCGCGATTCATCCGAGCGCAGCGGACTGAGGCGAGGCAAGCTGCACGCGGCGGATAATTGTGGGAGTCCGGAAATTCGGAACAGACTCGGTCGCCCCGATTTCTGATAGTTCTGATCGAGGTGATGTGCTTAGAGCGTGCTGCATGTCGGCGGTGTTAGGTACGAGCGTAGATTCCCACGAGAGGCCGCAGCGCATCCATGGGCCTTTTTCTGGTAGCCCTATCCGCATGCGCCTACGTACTCTCGCTCCCAGTATGCTACCGCCCTCACCGAAGGGCAGCTTCGCCGTCGTAAGGCTGGTTCACACGGCTCAGTTTTCTTACGTTACGTTACGTAAACGTACGTCTGCTTACGCCACAAGTCACCGGGGCGTCTGTGCTTCATATGAGGCGTGGTTACCGATTCAAGGAGAAAGCCTGACACGTCAGATTCGAGTCACGAATGTTTGGGTGACTAATTGGCGGCGGGATGTTTTGGTGGCGCCCTCCTATGGTTTCCTCTCGTGACGTCATTACCTTGCGAACAACACGTTCGACGGTGTTTGTAATGAGCATGGTGGAAGCTTGAAATCATTGCGCTCTGAAACCAGCGCTGCCAACACCGTCAAAATTAAAGTTGTTACATTACTCTTATTTCCGTCGAAGAGATATCTTTTGCTGACGTCACAGCAAATGTTTGTAATCGGCATGGAGGAAGCCCGAAATCATTGTGCTTTCAAATCAACACTGCCAACACCGCCAAAAGTTAAGTTCTTCCGATTTCAATAAAAAATCCTTTGCTGACGTCATAGTCAGCAATCGGCTAGTCGTGGAAGGCCGACCACAGCGAAGCTTTCCATCGCGCACGTCGCCCATACGTTACGTAAGAAAACATAATAAAAAGGTGCTGTGTGAGGGCCCTTTAGTCGTGTTGTGATCGAGATCATCGTGTTTCTCTGCGGTTTGTCAGGGCTGCGCGGCTGACTTAATTCTGTTCTCGTCATCCAGCATCATTGGTCACACGGAGAGTATCAGCAGAGTGGTAGCTTTTCTCGTTCAACGATCTTTGAGAAACGCCCTTTATCGATATACGTAAAGTCACTGTATCCTGGGGAAGTAGAGCCATTGCCTTTTCCCTGCCTGCTAGCCGGACACAAACAGATACTAACATACAGACAATGAAAACCTTTAATCGGTCGTTCATAAATCTGTATTGACATAATTAACAAAATCGCAAAAGGTTACATTGTTGCCAACCGAGCAATCAAAAGTCACACTGTAAACATGTTAAGTGGTCTTGCACAATTGCTGCTGTGCAATGTTGTAATACTTAGAAAAAGTCGCTGCAAGTGTATCCACAAAATATAAGAGCACCATTTAGGATGTGAACAATATCACTGCAGCCAACCAATGCGTCGAAGTTTGATTCACCATAGATATAGGATTCCTCGTTAAGGAATATTGTCAGAGCTGTACCGAGGTTTCGTATCATGATGTCGATCGGGGCAAACAAGATGTTGCGAACAGTCGCTGAACATCTTTTCTTCCAGAGTACAGACCTACTGACAGCTGTTGTTGTGAGTATTCAAAGCTTGTTCACTTTCGATCGCAGCGACGAATGGCCTTCATCAAACTCTATCGGGATTTGTAAGTGGAGGATGCGTGCGGTTAACACGACACTCTCGTGGAATTTGTTTTGTTGTTTAGCGATGAGCAGTAGGTACAGGAGCTAGTTCTTGAGAGGCGCCAACGGCTTAGGAATTGTCTTGTATTCAATATTTTCATTTCTGCCCGCCGTTGAAGGTAACTTTCAGAAAAAAAAAGTACGCATGATAGTAGCGCACCACAAGGGCGATTCTTTTCTTTAGGTGCCTTCAAGCTAATGTTTTCAGAAATAAAACGCTAGACAGCACTTGTTAGAGGAAAAAAATTAAAACTCTCCTTGATCGATAAACCCGGGAAGCACAGAATCGGTCGTGCGTGTATTATGCGTACTTATTATTTGCTCTCGGTTGAGGGGGAGTGGGTGGTTTCGGATGCGCTGCGCACACGGCACTCTTGTTATCTCCGGGTTCATCAGAATGATCGAGGCAATAATAACGATAATATTCTCGGGAGAAGAGAAACAAGGGGGCAAATGGCAAACACAAATCTTTGTCCTCTTTGTTCCCCTATTTCAGGGATTATTATCGTTATTCTCGTCCAGCTCGCCTGCACCTTTCTATTTTTGCTTTATGATCGAGACAAGCTTAAATTTTTTTCAGGAGTAGAGTGTGTCAAGAGCATCTTTAAATAAAAAGCGTTCCATGGGTTCTGCTTTTTTTGTGGGTGGGTGCGTTAGGGCCTTAAGTTCTTAGTGCTCTTGGATCTTAAGGAGCCGCTTGCTGTAACTTGTGTTGTTTATCACGTCTGAAGTTGTGACGTCATATGCCCACTGTACTACCCCTCGGTACATCATGTTTCACCCCGTGACGTCGTGAGTCCACGAGGGGAGCTACACTTTGTCTGGAACCAGTTGCCAGCACCGACGATCGCCTGCGGACCAAGTTCGCTGGACTAAAACCCTGGTTACGCGGGAAGATTTAACCGCAGTGCGATTAAGGTTAGACTTTAAAAGAAGCTGGAACGTCTAAAAAAAAGCTAATGCTTCTTTTTGGCGTTGTTTTTCCTGGAGAATCTAAATATCACCATCATTCGTCCCCAAAACAACACTAAATGTCAGAAAAATCTAAAAAAACGTGCAGGCGCTCGCTGTCGCAGAACGTCATTGGCTGGTGGAGCCGTGACGTCATAAAAGGACCAGCCGCGATTTTACTTTGCTGTCACTTGGCGAACAATCCGGGTGGTTCAACGTTCGACACAAATTTTCGAGCATGGGGGGAGATTTGAGGGCTTCAGTGGGTACGGAAGAAGAACCTCGTGTTCCGGGGACCCTTTACGTGACCCCGTACGCCTTTGAGCCCTCAGCAAAGCGAAGGGGGGGGGGGGGGGGGGCTCGCTCGCGGACACGAGGAGCAGCGCGGAGCCAGCGGATCCGCTGGCTTCACAACAGACAGACATATACGGCTCCTCACGAGCTGGGCACACAGACTGGTACGTATAGTGAATTTTCATGTGCGCTTTGCTTAGTGTGATGATATCTGACCATTTTGTTCCCACTACTTTTGTTTATTTTTTTGTTCCGGAGCGCGTGAATGCGCGTCTTCCGGCACGAGCCCTTGGCACTGACAGTCCTACGGTGGATCGAAAGTGTCGCTGTGGTCGGCCCACCACAATTGGCCGAATGCTGACTATGACGTCAGCAAAGGATGTCTTATCGTCGGAAATAAGAGGAATGTAAGAGCTGCAATTTAGACGGTGTTGGCAGTGTTGCTTTGAGACCGCTATGATTTCAGGCTTCCAGAATGCTCATTACAAACACCATCGAGCTTGTTGGTCACAAGGTAATGACGTCGCGGAAGGTAACCGAACGAGGGCGCCACCGAAACATTTCGCCGATAATTCTTATTTTTCACGAAAGCGCGTGCTGTCGGCATCGGGTACTGCGAAAGGTGGCTTCACCTTAAAGCAGAAGAACACTGAGGCACCTTAGGTCATTCTACCAGCCTGGCATTTTAAACGTCTGTAGTCCGGCTTCAATGTGGCAGGGAAAAAACGGATGCCAGTTCCCTCGTTTCATTTGCGCCCGTTGCAAGAGCACTCGCGCATCAAAGCCAACCCGTGCTTGGTGCGGTAATAGACTACTTCCATAAAGCCCTGCATGCAACACTGCTCGCGTTGCACTCTGGGAACTAGTTGGCCAGGGAGGAGAGTGGCATGGTTTCGGTTTCGATCGACACGTCGACATGAGATTATACACAGAGCTGGTTTTCTGGTTTTCTGGTTCCGAGAGCGTCACTTGTGGTCTCTAAACTAACCTAAATGGCCAGACCTCGAAGCTTTAGCACAAGCCCGAGACGTATAGCTTGTCTTAACACATGCTTGTTGTATTTTTGTACTTGAACCTTTCTGTTAGCGTTCCGATCGAGGTATCTGGACGAGCCAGTGCTGGGAATTTTGACACTGCGAAGCTCTGGGATCTTGCTTGTGTACGAATCAAAAAGCTGTAGCAACCAATAAGTATGCATAGATCGAGCTCGCGCCTTTACATTAGTGTTGTTCATCAGGAAGTTTGTTTGTTTCGTGCGTCTATAGACGAAATATTACTTTTTGCAATTACTGCTTTTCTTAATACGGCTGAGTACGCGAGGTAAAACTCGGAGGCGCCATTGAAAAGCTCAATTTTAACACACTTCTTATCTCTTATCCGTACTGACCCGCAGCACTGCACGAAGTGAAGTCCCCATCTGCTTGCATTTCACTAATATTCAACATCGCGTATGCGCATAAAGTTATCCTGCAATCATATAGGCACATTCGCTCATACAAACCGTTTCAAGAAAGCAAAAGTCGAGCACTTGTGTGAAGAATGTCGCACCGTTCGCCGGAAGTGCGCCGGACGGACATGAACCCCTATGCGGTGCGCCAAACAAACGAAATTATTCAAAGCGCGTTTCACGGTTGCTAATGGCCATAATATTTGTTATATGTTTGCCTTTCTTTCTGCCTGAGTATGCCGAGATAATTTCAGACACACCGTTCAGGCACAGATCTTGGGCGTCAGTAAAAGCACGTCCAAAAAGGCTTAGCGAGGAGTAGGGGACGCTTGTTAGGGCCTCCGTCGTAGCTAGCCGATCTTAGCGTTTGCGAAAAAAGTCTTCCATCAGCATAAAATTTGAGTGGGAGATATATAATGACACGAAGCAATCATAGTAACTTTTGTGCAGTAGTCAGGTCAAATTCATTGCGCTTCCTTAAAAGTTCATGCGTCAACGCTCAACTTTGATACTCCTGTGAGGATGCGGCTTGCTTTTCGCCCCATTAAGTAACAGGAAGCGGACGTTTGGCAAACAATATACGTGTAAGGCCCCAGGTGACCAAATTTCAGTTGTAGTTCACTGGTATTAGACGGGATTAGTGAAATTGAACTCAAAGATGCACTCGTGGGGTGAGGTGACTAAGCCACGTCTTACTACGTTTGCATTTGCACCCATAACACCCGGTGTTTCGGGAACCAAGGAAAGTGCCCGGTCTTTGCTTTGTATCGCTCGAGAATGAGTGTATTGTACGTTCGTGACAAGTCAGATAATCGAAAACGCAAGCAGCACGCTCGGTCGCGGAGTGATAGCATGAGATGAAGCTGCTCAGTCGAAACCGAAACTGAGTGGCCAACTAGTTCCCAGAGTGCACTGCGTGGTATTTTGCCGCGATGGGGCGCGTCGGTTTTGGAAGAAGTCCATTGTGGTTACCGCGCACATCCGAGTATATTTTCAAACGCTGTAGTGCCCGCTGTAGTCAATTCGGCAGTTTTCTTTCTAAGGTTTTCGGCTATCCGAGCACCAAAATTAATTTCGTCGTCATTGGCGGCCTTCAACAGATTCTCCCAAAATTAATATTTCATTGGCAAACTGAGTGAAATGTACAAAAGCAGTTTCAGTACAGTTCTTGGGGCCATTTGCGGCAAACAACCAATGTACATCGCCCGCCAGTACGGTGCCGACAGCCATTGTTCTGACGCCGTGCGCAGGATGAACGTCGCCGATGGAAATTCGTCGCTTTTTCGTGACATACTCGCTTCATGAGTTCTGGCCGGCACGCCTCTACAAGCTATTGGCACAAAAAACAACGCTAAACGAAAAAAAGTACGACTCGTAAAAACACAAAAATAAAAAAGTCAGTTCACAAAGGTATATCGCATGTTCTTTATTTTCAATATTTCAACAGGTGCTCATGTGGGGAATGTATCCCGATAAAAGGAGAATAAGACTCCATGTGCTGCCAGGAGGTAGCAGCCATAGTAGCGAGACAAAAAAGCAAGCGCTGCATGACAGCCTGTCAACTGTACAAGGAATCATAAACAGAAAATACTGGCAATCAGTTGTTTGTGCTCGCAGTCTTGCATTATGTATGCTGACTGGTCTCTTGAGAACATTCTCCACAAAAGAGTAGGTTTAAGTCTGAAATGATTTAGCCTTGCTTGAACGTGATGCCTTCCAGTTCATACCTGTCTTCACAACCCTCAAAGGGGTCGTAGTCGTTACTGGAGTCGTATCCCTCCCCACTAGACTCCCCTGTTTCGTCAGGGTATTCATCCCTCGTCATTTCATCATCTCTGTTTGAGGATCGATAGGTTGCACGTAAGCTGCTCTCCATCTCGGTGCATGCATCAGCACACAACGGAGTGGCTTGCACTTCTGAGAAAGAATAAAAACCTGTATAAAGGTACGGTAAATCTGAAATTTGTAACCTTTTAAGCACACACACAGGGGTTAATTTTTATAGAATAATTGTTTTCTGTGGTGTGGACGCAGACGACACTACGGGGTAATGGGACCAATTAGACGGCTTCAAAATCGCACCGTCATGGTGTTTATATTGTTCCTGCATGTGTTCTATCATCGATAAATCAATCATAAACCAAACAGGCCCAGTGACATGCGCTTTTGACGCTGCTTGATTCGTTCCTTTAGTTCGTCGGCCGCATCTGAACCTAAGCTGAAATGAAGTATAAAATTGCGCTCTCAACCAGTTTGTTAACCCAGGCCACATTTGGGTGCACAGCCTATTCTTTGGGAATACCGTGGATACTTAAACTTGCCCCCAGGGCTATGTTCCAAATTTTACCCGAGTAACCTGTCTCCTACGTCAGCGGGTAATACCACGTGACATCGCGAGTAAACGATCTGCGACTTGATTTTGGAACGGCCTGGATAATCACCTGGATAGGACGCGGATTGGCTTCGTCTTGAGCTACGGCGAAAAGAGAAGAGCAGCGATGGCGGAAAATAGCAGACGATCTCTTTCGATCACGGAGAAACCAGATAGAGACGATAACGTTAACCGCTTCAAAGTTTTTCTTTGACAGTGACGACGCGTTTTTTTCTGAGATGGCTCCATCGGTTCCTTTTGCTCACCTCCCTTTTGGGCTGAATATTGAGATAAAAGTTACTTATTCCTTTCAGTTAGACGTCAACATTTTTGTTTTGACTAATCTGCGCAATCGCTGTAAGTCTAGTCCAGGTGCCATAAACAGCCTCAACTCATCGTAATTAACACCGATTACGTTTTGCGGATATTGCTTCCACACGGTGTAGCGGTAGAGCGCACGGGGCTTTCTCAACTGTGGTATGTAACTTACGTTCGCTTTGACGCGAATATGATTATAAAATCACAGAGAGCACTTCGAAACCGCTATAGACAATTTAATATGAAGGGAGATGTGGTGGGGTTGTTGACTGGTCATAAAAATAAAATCTTCGATGCCTTCACTGCTTTACAAGCGTTATCCTCTCATTACACACACTCTGGGGAGAAAAAAACAAACAAAACAACCTCCTAAAAAACTTCCACATTATCTACTGCCTTCGAACATTTTCATCTTTTAACGTAAGAATACGGAGTTCCCTCCAACGCCGAGGACGAGGATGCGGAGAAGCTCCTGTTTACGCTCGCACTCTGATAATAACAAGTATACCTTCCTGAGGGAAGGTACACGGTCTGGATGTGGTGCAATCAATTCCTGCGTTGAAAACAGCAAATTGCAATAACCAACCATAAATGGCTGCACCTCATTCTTTGTTATTTCGAACGTCCGCCGCCAAAGCCAACGGAGCAAACGAGCTTTGACGGCTGTCGGCGCAGGAAGCAGACGACGAACAGATCACGTGACGTATTTACTCGATTTGATCCGGCGTTACCCCCCGATCGAGGAGGGTAGCGCGAGTAATTACTCCGGAGTAAACAACCCACTTCTGGAACGCGAGTTCTGACGTCATCGAGTAAGCGCGAGTAAGTTTTGAAACGCCACGGTACGAAACCTTTACTCCGGAGTCGGATCGAGTAAATTTTGGAACACACCCAAGGAGTACTCAATTGGGTATCGAAAAGCGTATAACAAATAAATCTCTCAGTGGTAGGTATACGTGCACCAGCTAGTCTATTACAAATTAAAAAGAAATGTTATTCGGAAAAGCATTTTTTTTTTTTAGCTGCAGCTAGGATTCCACGGTCCCAATTGAGGCGGTGTTGTTTTTTTTTATATATATATACAGCATTGCAAGAGTGGGATGCTTGGGTTTGAAATGTGGTGAAGAAACACTGTTCTCAAACCCTCCGGTGTAATCTTCACTGTCGTTCGCTAGACGTCCCGCGTCTAATGTTGCATTATGATGACTCAAGCATGGACTGTCACTTCTCAGGCAACACAACCTTCGAAACAGTCGTTTCTTCTAGTCTTGGGGTTTAGATTATGCTTCCTGACCAGCTTGCCTGTATTTCTCTTCTCAAATGTTCCGAAGAATATTTGTTTTTATGCGCTATCATTGATCGGAATGGTCTTCCCCTAAACATACAGTATGTTTGTGTACTTTGCCCTTTTGATGTTTTGTTTTGTGAGCTTTCTTTAGGCAGTCATAGTTTTTATTGCTGCCTACTCTTTATGCAATGATCCTGGAAAATGGGGGGGGGGGGGAGTATTTTTAAGGCATCTAAATAAATGCGTGGCTGTTTTTCACTTTCTTGATTTCATGTGTTGGCAACTGAAGTTATTTAGAGTTTGCAGCTCACATTTCTGACTCGTGCAGAGCTCACTGAAGTGAGCATGACCTTTAATTAACAGTTATGCACCTTTCAAAGGTGAATTGCAGTTGCATACTTTCAATTCAATGTCATGTGTATACTCTCTCTCACAAACATCTGCAGTGAAGACGAAAGCGGCGGTACAGCATGTGGCTTTAGGAAGCGCCTCTTACGCACGAATCCTCGTACAAACAAAAGCATACTACCGATCGAGTTAGGCTCGCGTGCCTATGCCTTTGTCTTTACTGCAAACATTTGTGAGATGGAGCATAGGGTTGAGCGAGATATAGGCTAACTTATGCATGGCATATCTTATGTTTGTAATTTTTAATTTGAGAGCTAGTAGAAAATAGTTTGTTTGTCTCAAGGCAGGGACAGTATCATCATAGCAAAAATGGCATACCAATGGACTTGATTGGAGCTTTAGTTTGAGTAGACCGAGGTACCATCCTGGGCCGCACTGACACTTTTATACACTTGTCCTGTGTGCCAACTTGTGCACCGTGGTGTCCGTCGTCATGCTGATGTGCACGGGGAACAGTCAAGTCTAGGTACTGAGGCTCTTCGACTTCTTCACCCACCGCCTCAATGCAGTTCAGTGTCTCAGTCACTGAACAGTCAAGTCTGCACGAGCAGTTGCAGAGTTTGGGGGCGCTGATGGTGCAGAGGGGAGCTCAGCGACAACTTGGGATGAGAAATGGGTGTTGTCGTCCATTTAGTACAGTTAATCCGCTTCCCCACAAATTTCGAAATTGGACAAATTACATTACATGCATTTGTTAGTGCTGTATTTGCTGCTCTTGCCTAGGATGTCTAATGTGAACCAAATTATAAAGTCTAGTAATGGTATCTATATGTACCGATAAGCAAAAATGGCAAGTGTTCCTCCTTAGACACAGATGAGAACTGTCGGCCAATGAAGAATATATGTTTTTGACTCTGTGACCGTCTTAGACAAAGTTGAGAAGAACCGTAGGACAATGATGAATATACGCTTTTGACTATCTGACCATAAGTTGCTACACTGACATTTCGTTTCTTAGACAATAAACTGTAATTTACCCCCTTCCCCCCCCTTTCAGAATTTTTTACACAAAGTGCACAAACCTATGGTATCCAAAACCCTCCCTTCCAGAAATGGCTTTAGCCTTCCTTCAGATTGACGATTTTGGACAAACCCCTGACCCCTCCAACGAACCCCTCCAACGAAACCGTCGTTCTAGCGTTCCATCGTGTAAGAGACACGGTTCATTACAGGCGTCTGTCAGCGTCTGTCGATCTTCGGTAAAAAGCGACCGAGAGGACTAAAGAATCAACAGAATAAATATGCAGTCTTTTCAGCTTTTCTGTTCTTATTTTTTTTTCGTTTAACATTTGCGAGAAAGGTGGGTGAGCGTCTTAACGCACAATTCAAACGCGACCTAAGAATATTCACTTTGGCAGGCCAGGTCACTGCAAAACTTGAAAGCTCATTGTTTTGTTTTTTTCGAATCGAAATGACGGGAACAAACCATTACAAACTTAAAGCGAGCCGAACGCCCAATTGCCTCCAGCAAAATCGCTGGCAAATTTTTACCCGCTTATAAGTATCTTCTCGGTATTGAAACCATGGTTGCAATTGTGACGGTTGCATAATTTACAGAGCAGCGGGCCCGCTTTTACGGGAACCAACATCTTCATTCAGCATCAACACGCGAAAACGAACAAATCAAGCCAGATCGAGCAACATGGTTGACGTGGGAAGCTAGTCTCAGAGCCGTATATACAGAGAGTTTGGCCATTCATTGGGAAGTATAGGAGGCAAATGAGGAGACGCCATTGGCCAAAAGCCAGGGTGTCTTCACTAATTTAAATGGGGTCAACCAGAAGCCGGAAATAATTCCAATGGTGTGATAATAATAAACAGAGCTTGGATATCACGATTCTAAATCCCCAATCCGTATAGTGTAAAACCCTTAATATTCCCGAGCTCCTAATTTTCGCAAATTTCGCGAATTGTAAAATTCGCGAACTTTAGTGGTCGCGAATATTTCTATTGTCTGTAGAGGCGAATTCCAGCCTTTAGAATTCGCGAAATTTAATGGTCGCGAATATCACCCCTTTGCCCAATTTGCGAAAAACCAGGGCCGCGAAAATAAAGGGTTTTACAGTGGCACCAAGTAACCTTCACGCTGTCGCATTTATGAAAGAAAAATCTCACACGAATGTTTCCCCACGAGAATCTCTAATATTTACAGTCTTGGGAATTTCGACTCACTGACTCGGGGATATTTAACGCCTGCATAAAAAGCTGGTATTTCCCACAAGGCTTCTCTCCACGATTTCGTTGTTTACAAATGTCACATTCGTAAGGTCGAACATTTTATTGCTTGGGGCACAGGTGCTAGCGCAAATAAAGCTCTTTGGAAGGCTTCCCGGTCCCGCCTTTGAAACTTAATCCACGAACCTAATTGCATGCTTTCGCAGAACGATCAACTGGCAATCCTTACCTCGTTCCGTCTCCGTTTCGCGTAAGCTCCTCGGATTCGCTGAGGTGCCTGCCTCTTATGTAGGAAGATTCTCGGAACTGCGTCGCGCTTCAGACGAGCAGTTTTGACATCCATGCCCGTCTCATTCATAAGTCGCACTTTGTCGTCGTAGGCTTCAACCAAAAAAATGTTCCGAACAATAAACGCCGTTCCGAACAAGAACCCATCGCTTTGAAAGTTCGGAGCCTGCGGGAAAATGGTGGAACCGCACCCAGCAACCACGTCGATATCGGTTTGTGCACCCGACGGCCGCACAGAAGTTCGGCATGAGGTAATAGCGAGACCGTCAAGCTTGCCATAAAGTCCACGTCAACGCAAAAAGTAGAAACTAAACTGAACAAACGTGAGGCAAGAAAACAATCAACACACCCCAAAAGAAACTAAACAGTTGAGTACCAACACAACACGCTAACACAACACGTATCGTATCGACGACGCACGACGCTGGCTCTCCGGAGGAGCCCCGTGGAGCACGCAGAGCACGCGCGAGGAGCGAAGGTCCTTTTGGGACGTCATCAGACGTCGTGTCTTCCCTTCTCTTTTTACTCACCTCTCCCGCTGCCGCGGAAGGGCGTGGTTTCAACGCAAATTCAAAGACATCTTTTTAGGTAACACGGGCATGAAATAGCATACTTTTTGCGATATTCGTGATGTTTAAGGTTCGATTAAAAAAATCGAGTGTTTTTAATCAAATTTAAAACCGCTTCAACTTTCCTTTAGCTGATGTCTCGATTATGATGTCATGTTTCGATTATGATCATGCAAAGAGATGTAAGAAACGAATGTGCCGCTCGAACTCTGTTTAGCTCGGACAGAGTGTGACCACTCGGACGGCATATTTCCGGCCCTCGGCGCCTGGCGTACGGATTATGTCGTTGAAAAAACAGTGAGTGCATGCGCAGGCGAGCTGGTGGATGTTGTTCATGATGTAGAATACCCGAGACTGTGGTAAAAGCTGGGAAACTTGGTCGAAGAAAAGAGACAGGGGAAAAGATGTCGATCGTTCCGCTAGTCGCGCTCTTCTATCATGATTTTGGATGAGCGTGATTGAAACATCACGTAAATCGTATTTTCAGTCACCGAGAGTTACTCCGACGCACTTATTATATTTCTCGCGACCACCGCCAGGGTTTTATTTCCGGCTTCTGGTTGACCCCATTTAAATTAGTGAAGACGCCCTGGCTTTCGGCCAATGGCGTCTCCTCATTTGCCTCCTATACTTCCCAATGAATGGCCAAACTCTCTGTATATACGACTCTGAGACTAGCTTCCCACGTCAACCCTGTTGCTCGATCTGGCTTGATTTGTTCGTTTTCGCGTGTTGATGCTGAATGAAGATGTTGGTTCCCGTAAAAGCAGCCCCGCTGCTCTGTAAATTATGCAACCGTCACAATTGCAACCATGGTTTCAATACCGAGAAGATACTTATAAGCGGGTAAAAATTTGCCAGCGATTTTGCTGGAGGCAATTGGGCGTTCGGCTCGCATTAAGTTTGTAATGGTTTGTTCCCGTCATTTCGATTCGAAAAAAACTAAACAATGAGCTTTCAAGTTTTGCAGTGACCTGGCCTGCCAAAGTGAATATTCTTAGGTCGCGTTTGAATTGTGAGTTAAGACGCTCACCCACCTTTCTCGCAAATGTTAAACGAAAAAAAATAAGAACAGAAAAGCTGAAAAGACTGCATATTTATTCTGTTGATTCTTTAGTCCTCTCGGTCGCTTTTTACCGAAGATCGACAGACGCTGACAGACGCCTGTAATGAACCGTGTCTCTTACACGATGGAACGCTAGAACGACGGTTTCGTTGGAGGGGTTTTTAGAAGGGGCGGAATAGCAGACGGACGAACGCGAAAACGGACGCCGACGAGCAGGTTTCATGTCCGCGACCTACTGGCATTGCAGGCGACGATACACGGTGCATGGTGGATTAGCAGACGATGCCGGAGGTTGCCGCGCGTCTGCTCGCACGATTAGCAGACGGTGTCAGACGCCAGAATCGACGCGCCGGATTTCGCGAAAGGAAGACGCTAGATTTGTTGGCGTGTTCGGCCGAGTAGCCAAGCCAATCAATGGTAGGGGCGACTGATTCGTGGGTGGGGCTTAGAGCGGGCCGTGACCTCTACCTAATTTGCATCTAACGGCATAAATATTGCTCGATTTCTATTTTTCCGCGAAAACGTAGACCCAAAAAAGAAATGTCCCATTCATGCCTAAAAAAAAAAAAAAAAAAAAAAAAAAAAAAATCTTTTTTTTTATTTTAATGTTTTATTAATCTTTTACCATCTATAGAGCCTGCTGGTATCATGGAGCTGCAGTGACCCAGACTGGGCTCTCCCCAAACCCTTTGTGTGCCATTTGCCGCAAATCTTTCGCCCCTATGCTCGTTCAAAGGCGCTTCTTCCCTCTCCTTCCGAATGCGCGCATTGTTTCATCCTCAGAATCTCAGGCCCAGTTTCTCGCCAGGTGGAGCCAGTTATTAATGCGTTAGCATTAGTACCCAAATGACAGGAAAACCTGATGGCGCACGTCTGTGGACAAAAGAGTGGAAAGGGAAGCGCGCCGCGTAGGGAAGGGAGAGTAGTGAAGGATAAAGGCGTGAGGAAGACGACGTCACGGGCTGGAAGCCAATGCGCGCACAGATGCTGGGGCGAGTTTGAACTTGGAGGTGTGCTGTGAGCGTATGCCTTAGTTTGTGCTACAAAATGGAGTGTAAGTCATGTACTAACGCTGGTCCAAGTAGGCGGTAATAGAAGACGGATTGTGAATCGAAGGAGACAGGCGGCCGAAACCGGTAAACAGCGAAAGCAACGTCTGGGAACGCATGCCGTTGCTAAGGGTACATGGCGGGTGAACGAGAACCCCTGAGGCCGGAAAGAATGAAAGGAATATCCATTGGTGGATCATTAGAAAATGCGTGAGCATAACCTTTGGGAAACGCCACACACGTCCTTCTTTGGGAAACGCTAACACTGACCCTGTAACGAGGGAAAAAAGAGGCAGCAAAAATAGAGAAAGCAAATGAGAAAGTCAAAGCAGAAGAAAGAAGGGGTCAGCGTTAGCGTTTCCCCAAGGGGGGCCTGTGTGGCGCTTCGCGAGGGTCATGCTAACGCACTCCCTAAGAATCCGCCAATGGATCTTCCTTTATTTTTTCTAAACTGGTGGATTTTTTATTCTCGAATCCTGACGTCGATGGGTCAAGAATATTTGTAGCTGGTTTCGGAAGGGGGGCAAGGGAAGGGGGTTTGGAAGCGGTTTTGTGGACATTCTCCTGTGTTACCTATGTTTCCCTCTCGTCCTTCTTAATTTTGTTTTGTCAGTTTGAAGGTGCACGTATTCCTGCTCGCTCTTGACCCGGGGGACAAAGTACTCGCTTTTAGTTGTTAATCAGCGACAGAGGCTGCTTCTCGAGTCGATATTTTCTCTGAGCGTTGTTATGGTTTCGGGCCGAGCATGCTCTCACTTCCAAGCGTCGTGGACTCCGGAGGTACTGAGGAGCGTTCACTGAGAGGAGAAGATATTTATACACAGGAATATTTACATCGTCATCTTTCAGTTTTGGCCTCTGAGAAGAGAAGACTCTACGAGTCCGAGCACCGGCTAATGTAGCCCCCTTGCAGTGGCGAGGGGGTCCCTGTCCAAGGTCCCGCGAGGGGAAAGGGCACTCTCGTCATCACGGGACGTCTCTGCAGTCTCCCCGGACGCGGACCTCCCACGTGGTCACACACCGGTCCAAGCATCTCTATCGTCCCGTTTCCCAGAAGAACGCGGGAACAGAGCAGCTCTCCCGATCACACGCCAAGACCCAAACGTCTCCACTTGTCTCCATCGTCCGTTAGCACCCGGTCCGAAGGCCGACGAAGCGGGCCCCCGTTTCTCAGCGGGGTGTCAGGTGGGTCAGCTCCCGCTGTGCCGGGTGGCCCGCTCGGCTTCGCCCGGAAGCCGCACCCCACCCACGCCGCGCCGGTCAGCATGTTCGACGGCGCCAGAATGCCGAGCCCGAGACTCTGGTCAGTCAATGGGTGGTCGATGGCGCTGCCAGGAAGCCGAACCCGCTCTCTGGGTGGCCGATCATAACAGCGTGCACGTTTGCAGTTCTCTCGCATTCTCATCAACTTAAGTCAGGCTACATTATCAAACTCTACTTCTACTGTCAGGGATATATGCAATGTCGGACTACATGTCAAGTTCCTCGAATCGCGGTAAGGCCTATAAGCGGAGCCTGCGCCAAAACTAAAGCACGGCAGGTGACATGTCTACAATACGCGAGGTTCCTTTCTTCCTAGAATCTTTCGACAGACATTTTGTTGCATATTTCGAAAACGTTTAAAGTCAGCTTCGACTGCATCAACTAAGGCGCTTCTTAATAGTCATAAAGAGAGCAACACAATGCGATCTTGAGCGAAGTCATCCCAACTAGAGCGTCCTGTCTTGACTTTTTTTATTCTTAATTTACCAGCTTGCAACGCTCATCCCAAGCATCTTTCAAGGTAATTCAATTACTTTTCGAAGTATTTGTAGTCTACTCAAGATAGTTTACCAAACAGTAACTTCAATACCACACTAAATACATTTCCAAATTGGTGTTTAGTATATTAAATAGTTTTGTTGAGTATTTGTCACAACACTGCATGTGGTAGATGCTGCGGGGGCCAGGAGGGTAGCGTGAAGGTCTTGGTGTGCGGCCTTCGGAATTTTTCGCAAAATGTCTACTGTCTCCGCCCGCCATAGTACGGACAGAACAAGTAGCGCGACACCGGAAGCACAGTGGTATAGTAATGCATTTAGTTGAATCACAGGAAGGAACGCTAGAGCCGCATATTAGCGCTGCCACAACGCCGAATGTATGGTCTGGGCGCAAAACCCATGCATGCCCTAGCTCCTATTCATAGCTTGCATGTGTCGCCATTGTCGGGTACTGACGGTTATTTCTACCTACTGTTGTTTTCCTACTACAACATCTGTGGTGTGAAACTAACACGGCAAACCAAACGCTCGCGGCGCATAAAATACTGGCATGGCCGCGAATGACGTCACATGCAAGCTATGGATTGGCGCCTCGGTAGCGGCTTCGATGAGCCTCGTTCACCGAACCCGAATCAGAACTGCGCTTGCGGGTTATTTGGTTTGTTTCGAATATTTGTCATATTTCAAATATTAGAGAAATGCTGAAGACTTAGTTTACGAATCAAATACAAATATTACATTTATAATATTTAATTTGTGCACAAAATTTTAAATATTCTTCCACCCCCTAATTATTAGTCATCCAATGTTCCGACTTGGCAGTCATCTTCGTGTCCGAGCGAGGAAACATGAATAGGGAAGTCTCAGAGAGGCGCGTTCTCTACCGGCTGTTTGCGTGCCCCAAAAAAGCCGGTCTTTACGCGAAATACTTTTTTTTTAATCTCTAGGGCTTGGTTCTTCCGTAAAAATCCACGCAGGTGCCACATTCTTGCTAGAGACCCTTGAGCCGGCAGAAAACATACACCGGTTAGTTGACGCCATAAGCGGCAGGTTTCGGCTGCTAGAAGACAAGGCCTGTGCATGAGGTCATCGTTAGTGGACCCGCCTCAAGCGGCGCTAAAGCTCCAGAGAGAGAGAGAGAGAAAGAGAGAGAATAAACGTCTTTACCGCGAAAGAGCGGTGGGGAGGAGTCTTCAGTCCAAGACGCCTTGAGCTCTTCCTGCATCTACAGCCCACAACACCAGCAGGCGCAGATCGTCGAGATTGGTGCTGGTCAGTGCCCTCTTCCAAAGCTCGTATGAAGAATGGAAGGAATTAGTCGAGTGGGGGGTTTTGGGTGCTGCCCCCTACCATATGATAGGAGGCCGCGGGGAAGGTGGGGGGCAAGATATGGAGGAACGTGTTCGCTTGAAAGGCACGGAGATGTCGATCCTCCTCTTTGGAAAGTTGTTTATGTGCGGGTTGGTAGGTGAGTCGTTCTGAACAATAGTGCTGCGTGATCTCTTGGTATGTGATCAATGGGATCGGCCTCTCCTGCTCGCTTCCCCGGGCCCGGCCGGGAAGCTTTCGGGTCAAGAGATGGGCAGTTTCGTTGCCCGATACTGCAGAGTGGGCGGGTGCCCATTTGACCCTGATGGGTCTGTCCGGCGGGTGTTGGGAGATGATTTGTCCTGTTGTACGGTGGATTCTTCCGCACGAGAAGGTACGGCAAGCTTGCTGCGAGTCACTAATAGTGACTTCGGCTGTAGTTTGCGCAATGGCGAGAGCGATGGCAGCTTTCTCCGCTTTTAAGGGGTCATATTTTGGTAGCGTTAGGCTGGTGACATGTTGATTGTGTTGGACGACTACGGACGTCATTACTTTTATGCCGGGATATGAGGCCGCGTCCACGTATAGGCGATGGCTGGTTTGTATATGGCCTTAAGTCTTGCTTAATCTCCTAATTCTGTGCGAGAGACGCATAATTATTTCCCTGCGCCCGAGGCTCTCATCCTTAGTGTTCGGCTCGAAAGATGGGCTTCTATGAGCTCATTGGCCGTGTTGTACAGGCCGAGTTTTATTAGTTTGTCGGTGGTCGTGCTGACCGGAAGTCCGAGGACCTGTTTGGGGGGTTTCTTGATCATAGTATCTACCAATTCTTGTTTTCTACCTTGGTGAGGGGTGCATAAGATGTGGCGTACGGGATTCGGGAGATTATGAATTCCTGCACTAGGCGAAGCGGGTCTGCCTCGCGCATTCCCCTCGTTTCGGTGGTTACACGTCAAATTATGTGGGTGATTTCGCTCGTTGTGTCTTTGAGCTTATTTATGAGTAGGGTATTGCACGTTCGGCCTGAAAGGTTATACTGAGGACCTTAGGATGCGGAGAGGAAACGATGGTGTGGCCCTCCGTGGGAATGGCGACAGTGGGTGAGCCCGGGGAGGGTTTCTTTGGAGAAACCAGGAGGAGTCCGGATTTTTTTTAGCCCACCGGAGGCCGCAAGACTTGGCGTAATCATTCACCACGTCGGTTGCCGTTTGCAGGCGATCCTCAGTTTACCCTAGAAATCCCGTGCCTGAGTAGATCGTTATGTAATGGGCATATAAGCCGTGATGTATTCCCGGAAGGGAGTCTAATAGGAGAGGGAGACCAAGGAGCGCAATGTTGAATAGCGACGGGAGAGTAGGGCTCCTTGAGGGGCGCCGCGGCTGCAGAGCAGGATCGGATCTGTTGCGAGAGGATGGCGATGTGTTTAACGTGGTCAAATACCCCTTTGAAGTCCAGAGCAAGGATGGCTGTGGGGGAGTTCCGCGTAGCAGGTATCATTACCTCTTCCTTAAGTTGGAGTATGTCGGAAGCCGAACATTGTCGCTGGTAGCTTCTTGTGATCTTCGAGTGTGTCTGCAGTGTGTTTAAAATGATCTGTTCTAGCAGTTTCCCCGCACATGATGCAAGTGAAATGGGTTGAAGGTTGTCGGTGCTGGATGGTTTGCCCGGCTTAAGTATGAGTCTGACTTCCGCTGTTTTCCGTTCCTCTGAGAGTAAGCCCGTCTGCAAATTTGAGTGAGATGAGAAGTCAGCTCCAGCAGGGAAGGGCTGCCCAGGTTAGGCAGGGCCTTGTTAGTGATCTGGTTCATTCCTGGCGACGTGTCGCGGCGAATCTCGGCTAGGGCGGCGAGAGTTGTTCTTGGCAAGGCGGCGTGCTAGCGCCGCGCTGGTTGTGAGGCGCTGCAAGGCTCGCTGTTGGCGACGCAAGCTAGGCGACGCTCCTTAGATCCACTAGTGATGACGTCAGGGGGGAAAGGCCTCGTCTTGTTAGGTGGTATTGCTCGAGCACGGGTTCAGGGCACGGTCAGGCGCAGAGACAGTTGATGGCCGACGCCCGCGCGTGGAATCACGTCGACCTTGTCAGCTCGGAGGGGGAAACGAGACGAGGAGAGTGGTCGATGGCCGCCTCCGTTCTTGCTCCCTTCGAGGAACTAATTATAATCGCGTGTCCTTCTTCCCTCTTCCTGATTACCCGGAAACTTTGGTCTCATCGGGCCTGTCACCTGTCCACGCAGCGGCGGGCCTCGGCTATATTTTAAGTGTTTGCGTCCCATCTCATGCGCATCCCAATGGACGTACTCTTTTTTTCTTCTTTTTAATGTTTGCCCAGCGTTTAGTTCGCTGTCACTATTCAGAATAACTACAGACTTTAAGCAGATGTTCAAGTAACAGAATGAGAGTAACCCCGTTACATGCACACACCGTTACCTTTGTGTCGGTAGCAAGTAGCAACTTTGCTTTTGCGAACAGGAACGAGTGACATGGTTTAGTTATATTTTAACCGAGTAACGAGGAACTCATGCTTAAAAACCCCGAGACGAGGGAACAAAAAAAAAAAGAAAGATAAAAAGTGGACAACAGAACATTGTCGTCGTGTTGTCCCCTTTTTTTTCTCTCTTTTTTTTTTGTTCCCTAGTTTTGGGGTTTATAAGTATGATCGTTCACCAGCTAGCTACCCTTATTTCAGTAACGAGTAACTTTTATGGTGACAAGCAACTTGAAGGAGATTTCATAGCAAGCCATCAGCCCTCCCAGGATGTCCAGCGCTCCCTTTTAAGATTCCGAAGGATCCGTTAAAGCCGCAGTCACGCTGTTAATACATCGTAAAAAGTCTGCGAGCATTGCTGAGGAGTGCTCCTTGCTTGTATGACGGACGCATCGGTCTTACCCTAAATTGCGGCCCGATTTGAAGCATATACGTGGAAAGCAAACATGCCTGGAATATGCGTGAGGCGTGTTCGCAGATATATTTGTCATCATGACTGTAGCGAACAGCCTGTCTTTTCTATGACGCATGTACGAGCAGTGGGACCGCCGCTTTACAGAACGACAGATGGCGCTTTGAGGCACCCAAAAGTTCGACTCTTTTGCATGATCTCCCTGTCAGTAGAAACTAGCACCGTCATCTAGTTTGATTTACTGCTCTAGACTGACAAATTTATCACACGCTAAAGTATGGTGCTCCTTCTTTTCAGTAGGAGCGGCATGTTTAATGTATATCAAGAAGTTGCTACTCCGATCAACTTAGCAGAGTTTACAGCACCGACACCATGAAGTATGCCCGGCCGCCATGTAAATTTTGATGTTAATTTGAGGTGGCCTGGTAGACGCATCTCACGCTAGCTACGCAACGAATAATAGTCACGCTTTTATTAGACAGCTGTAGAAGAATGGGCACTCAATATTGCTCGGTGGCAAAGTCACCCCTGAGGAAGCTGGGAACGGGTGTTCATATTTGTTTAATTCGTTCTTTGATATTCCCACCCGAGCCCGGTGAACGAGGATTAAACAGACGAACACCAAAGATGACTGGTAACACCTGACTCTTTCACATTTTTTCAACTTTAATTATCAGATTGATCAATTTTTGTTTTCATTAGAACTTGTTTTGAAATTCCCTGTAATACTGCCACATCATCTTTTGATTGTTCGCTCGTTATTTGCTTTATTTGTTTGGAGTTGCAAAGGCGACACCTGGCGTTTTTTCCTTCGAGCCTCCGGCACCTGTATCGTGCACGCTCTCAAATGAACTGAATTTAATGAACATATTTACAGGGTGTCCCGCCTGTACGGCGTGTTCGGCAAGCGATCTCACCTTTCATTGTTTGCAACTCTTTTGTTAGAAGGACCCAAATCCAAGCGGTCAGGAATCAGGAACCCGATAACCCTCGTCTCCGGAAAGCGTTCATTCCGTCGGAATGACGCCGTGACGTAACACGGGGTGTGTGACATCACATGGGTGTGACGTCACATGGGTCCCGAAAAACAACTGACGTCACGTGGGTCGCAGCTAGACTGCGGCCCAAGTGGCGTCAGTTGTTTTTGATTCCTGCTCTACTGTCTTGAAGGTCGTGGCTGGTTACCGCTCAATCTCCGCTACATATATTCACTTTCTTGAGTCAGAAACATCAGAGCGTGTAATCGCAAAACGAATGCCTGTTTCATCGGAACGTAAAACCAGTTAAACGCTCGTTCTGAATTCTGCCATTAGCGGAAGATTTTAACAAAGAATTCACGGCCCTTTTTCGCACGCCGAGTTAGGCCGAGGGCATGAAATGCTTTCATTAAACAGCAAGACGGGAGTATTCCCGTAGCTGCGGGCAACGCAGCTGGAGCGAGAGACGAAATCAACTGGGCACTCCGTTGAAGTGAAACGTAAACGAAGGATTCGCGACTCTCTCGGTGAGGAGAAACTCACGATGTGGTGTCCCGTGCCATTTGCGTTCCTGGGTGACTATATGCTGCACCTGCCTTATTCAAACCGTTTTTTTTTACGCTTTTTTGTTGTAGTTACCTTCAGCCTAGAGTAAGAAGAATTTTAGGATTTAATTGCACGGTCTGTAGAACGGCATAGCCACCGACGCGGCCGAGAGCGAATAATCTGAGCGAGACCTTCGCTGCCACAGTAACACTGCTCATACAAGGGACACGGTGACAGAATTACCTGCTGCCTGAAGCATGTTTCAACATGTTTGCCTCGAACATGTATACAGACAGTTTCTTTATGTAAGAAAAACGTCATAAAAAAAAAAGAAACACACTTTTTGCAGTCTGTTTTTTTCGTATAAGCAGTGCGAGCCCGGCTTTAAAGCCGATTAGAAAGGCTCCCGAGCAGTTGACGAATCTGACGAACCTCGGTGGGCCGGGAGATGGCGGCCCTTTAAATCGAGGTCGACGTGAAGGGCGAGCAGTGTCCCCGCTGGACGGCGGCGCCTTCCCGAAATACCGGGCGCACAGGGCGGCTCGTTCCCGCTCCAGTCATAAATCGGCCGCGCGGCAGGCGTCGCACCGCGCGTCAAAACAATGCGGCTTCGAGATGCCGCCCACGGTCCGCGGGCGCACCCAAGGGACGCCGCCGCACGTCTTCCCCCCGAAGCTCCGTCTGACCTTACGATGTACGGCGGCGGAAGGTGTACGACACGTCCCAGCCAATCCAGAGCTCGGAACGGATCACGTGACCACTCGGCCCGTCGCGCCTTTCCTTAATGGCTCGTAGCTTCCCCTGCGGTCCGTCCGAAGCTGGAGCGGAGTTTATGCGTCGCGAAGCACATCTGACGGCTCTTGTCCCGGCGGGGGGTCAAAGAAACGCCGCCTGTCCTTGCACTGGCGGCCGAGAAGGCCCTAGGGGAAGCGGCAGGAACAACAAACCACTCGATCGCATTTTACTTCTTTTTATCTTTATTTTTCCTACGTGGCGCGCGCCCGGCTGTGCTCAGTACACGTTTTGGTACGACGCGAGAGTGGCACATTCTGGACGACTTTATCTCGCTCGGCGTCTTCCGCTTCTGATCACTTTGATCGACCTGCGTGGCAGCTGGCCTCACTCGACTTTAGCCTCACTAAACCTCACTGCGTCACTTATCGTCCCATTTCTAGTTCTCAAGACGTGCGCGTACTTCAACGCGACCTGGAAACCGTAAATAGCTGGTGTAGCACTTGGCTGGTGGAAATTAATACTACTAAAACTAAGGCCGCAGCTTTCACCACCAAATTAAATGTCGCCCGCCACACGTATACAATTGGAGACGATTATATCGAAAATGTAAATTTAATAAAATATCGGCGTACATCTTTCTGCTAATCTATCCTGGAACCTTCCTATTGAACAGGTGCTTAGCAAAGCGTCTAAAGCTCTAGGATTCCTCGAACGTTCATTATTTCGGGCTAATAAAGAAACGAAGCTTCAAGCGTATACCTCCCTCGTAAGGTCGCAGTTGCAGTATGCGTCCATTGTTTGGCACTCTCATCATATGTATCTAACGAATAATATCGAAGCACTTCAAAATAAAACTGTCGGGCTCATCGCTAAAAAATTATTGTTACACTCGTACTTCAAGCGCGATTAACATAAAACTTTCGCTCAACATTTTGCCCTTTCATTGTCGAAGATGCATTGCCCGCATGTCCTTCTTTCACAAGCTCTATTAATGGTCATCTTTCATACACGCGTACGTCCATCCGCCTCATCATGTTTCATCTCGCGTCGACAATCCCTTCAAAGTAGGTCCCATCTTTGCTCACACCAACCTATTAAAGAACTCTCCACTTCTTCTCGCCATCTCCGAATGGAACAGCCTACCCAGCGATATTGTGTCGATCACCTCTGCCCAAATGTCCACAACTTCAATAACTAATGTATAACAACGTATACAGTCGTCTTTTATTGTTAACTTGTTTTATGTGTGAATTTTTTGTTTGTTTCTTTGTTGTGTTATCTGCCAGCTGCATGGTGTGTGTGTGTGCGTTTTTTTTTTCACTTTCATAGATTATTATTAATTGTGTTTATGACCCCACCCCCCCTCCCTCCCCTATGTAATGTTCGAAAGGGTCGTTAGAATAAATAAATAAATACTCGGTTATGATAACTTCTCCTGGAATTTAAAACGAAGATAAGGCTTCGCACGCGCAGCTTTTCGGCGCCAGGGTGTATAGGACACCGCGAGCGTCGCACCAGCCAGATAAAGTCCTCTCTCGACTTGGTTGCAAGCGGCGCCACCAGATGGCTCCTCGATATGAGGCTAATGGCAGCCTGTAGCGGGTCCGGCTTCTCATGCTTCAATAAAATGCTTAGATGGGCCAGTTGGTACATCATGGGAAATAAGCGCCAAAGGAACAGGGACAAAGAGTAGAATAACAACGACACAGGGCGCACTCTCAACTAAATTTATTAGGAAAAACACAAACTTATATACCAACGGGAGCACACCATCAGACACCACTCGTCACGTTAGTCATCGCCCAGACCAGGTTTGCTTCTCTTGGGTCTCTATGGGAGACAGGCTGTTTTTAGCTTCTTTTTTTTTTTAAGTCGTTTTTTTTGGGTGCGCCAACGATATGTAGAACTTTGAACTTGCGTTATGCGCGTGTTGCTTAGGCACTGCTTCATCGTTGACCCTCTTGCCTGGACGGCGGCAAGAAGAGTTTTATGAGCGCGTTGAAGCGGAGAGATCTGTCCCGTGGTGTTCAAGCCGGCGTCCGTCAAGGAGCAGACGCTGAGAGCGGAATAAGTGCGCGCCCGGCCGCCATGGGAACGAGACACCTCTTATGCTTTTCTTTCTTTTTTCTTTTCCTCAGTTGTGCCGAAAGGACCAACTTTGATCACGTTGGTCTGGACGGCGGAGACGCTGCCGGTTCAGGTTACTCTGGTATTGATCTTGTAAATATAATTTAATTGAGTGAAATAAGCGTCCAAATTCTTTCAGCACTTTATTTTTATTTTTTTTTAAATTAGGGAAGACGAAACGATTGCAAACATAATGAGTAATTACAGAATTGCATACTAAAACGAATGAGAATTCGCAGCGGCTTATTTTTTTCTCTCGAATCGCAATGAAGGGTACATTCATGTATTGTACACGATAATTAATGCATAATCCTCATTTCTTCTGCTCCAGAAACGCCACCCCATTGACTTCACCCAGCCCGTCTCCACCTTATTGACTCCTATCCGCTCCATTGACTCATTGACCCATTGACTCCTATACACCCACGCCTGTCCCACGCATTGAACAATCAACGGCTAGATTTGGTTTAGCGCTAGTAACCTCCAGGCATTTCTTCTCTAGCTGTGCCTCTATGACTTTCCACTCCTCCTCCTCATTTACTCCGCCCCATTGACTCCACCCGCTCCTTTCCTCCTCACTGACGGCTAAATATAGCGGGGAAATTGGCTGTTACGCATTTTTAGGTTTCACCTAATCTGTGAAGCAAACCTAAAAAGTTTCAAGTTGAAAAAATGAAAGACGTTTACAGTTCCCTGAAACGCCGAACTAGAGCGCAGCTCTTGATGAGGAGGAGGGGAAGGTACGGAGAGGAGCGTATGACTATAGGATAGGGCCAGCTTGAACTTGGGAGACGAGAAAACGTAAAAAACAGAGATAGAAGAAAGAGACAGAGATAGAGATACTGCTGGACTACCAACTATGGATTTAATGCTTCTTCCTCTTCTTGAACCTTGACAGTGTGCTTCTTCTTTCCTGCTCATCCTTAGAGCGCCATACAATCCAAGGATGAAATAAAATAAAATGAAACTAAATGAAATGAGAGCCACATGCATTCTACATACAAACCCAGATTGACAAAACCGCACTCCAGCAGTGCGTGACACACCTCTAATACTGTTTTTCTTTTGAGGTGAGCTTTAGCAGGACGTGGCACACCGCAAGTAGTGTTTTTCTTTTGTGGTGAGCTTGATGGATGGCACGCTGACGCATGTCTCTTCGTTTTCTTCGATGGCCATGGTCTCCAGCATCTCTCGTGCATACGGGGTTGTGTGTTTTCCGAGGATGGTAAGGCTGCTGAACGCTGCGCTGCATTTAAGGTACATTTATACTCCAACGTAACGTCGTCGGGCGCCGCGTAGCGCAGCGCGCGCGGGTACTTATTGGTTGCAGATATCGAGTTCCTGGTTGCCGGCCAATAAAAGGCGCGCGTTCTGCGCTACGCTGCGTTCAGTGCGCTCAACGTCGGAGTATTAGCGGCGAGAAGTTTTGGTGGCGCCCTCCTGTGGTTCCCCTTTGTGACGTCATTACCTTGCAAACAACAAGTTCGATGGTGTTTGTTATTAGCATGGTGGAAGCTTGAAATCATTGCGCTCTCAAAGGAACACTGCCAACACCGTCAAAATTAAAGTTCTTTCATTCCTCTTATTTCCGTCGATGAAAATCCCCTTTCCGACGTCATAGTCAGTGTTCGGCCAATCGTGGAAGGCCGACCACAGCGACGCTTTCGGTCGCGCACGGGGCTAATAAACAGCCCTTTACAGCTGCGGCAATGAGCTGGTAGATGGCCCGCTGTAGTTCCCTTGAGAGATGCTGCGTGCTCACGTGTCCTATCATTAATACACCTGCCAGTCTGGCCTATGTAGCATTTGCCACATGATAGGGGGATGTTATAAACAACCCCCGTTTCACACGGGGCATATTGTGTCCTATGAGAGATGTTGCACATTTTCTTTTCGTTGGTGTGGCGGTTGCCCCTCCTCCTCTCGGTCTCCCCCGTCATTTAGCAGAAAATTTTATATATATATATATATATATATATATATATATATATATATATATATATATATATATATATATATATATATATATATATATATATATATATATATATATATATATACTCTGTTAGACGCAATTTAGGCGGAGTTCACGGTCCGCTCCAAGCACCGCCCATTACTACTGAATTGGCTTGACTGCTCGGCCGGATCAAGTTCGCAAGCCTAGTGTTTCCCTGTCGCAACGTCCGGTGCATCTAGTCTGGCGAGCAGACGCGCGGCAGCCTCCGGCATCGTCTGGTATCTCTCCACCGTTTATCGTTGTCTACACGACGCGGCCTCGAAAGCGGCGCTCCGGCATCCGTTTTCGCCTGCGTCCGTCTGCTATAGACCTGTAGCTCTCAAGTTTCGAGCAACAATCCTGGCGACCAAAATCGGGTACTCTAGGTCGCGTTTCCGTTGTAGGTCGTATTGCGTCCTTTCAAATGCTCTGTTAGCGCCATGGAAACGTGCTGAGGGACGCTGACAGACGCTAGTTTACGCAAGTGGATTCTGCATGATGCTAGGACGCCGCCTCGAGGCAATATTAAATTATTGCGTTTCGCGAACGCTAGCGGAGGCTTTTCTTTCGTGGACGCGTCCCGTGGATGCTACAGCGCCCCCTGGCCGAAAGAAACAGGGCTATTCCCACCCGTCTAAAAACGTCTTCAACGCTCGTAACAGTGACACGTCGGTTACAGTCCCACGCCCTAAGGGTGCGCAGTTGCTCCCTGGCTGAAGAGTGCGTAGTTCCTTTTCTTTGTTAAAGGGGTTGCCTTTTCCTCTTTCTGGGTAACCTGCGTGACAAGCCTTTTATCCCATGAAAAGTATATTAACAAAACGTGTTCCTCTTTTTTTTTTCTGCGTTAGGATTGATTGTTTTGGAGCATGCAGTCACCTTACTTTTTGACGGTCGTGGTTTGAACTGGACGAAACTGGTTTCGCGAGGCCGTGGTGCTGTTTCCGCTGTGCTTTCATTCCGCAGTGTTCACTCGTTACGTCCCCTTTTCCTCGCTCTTGCAGGGGACGCGACGGGCGGGACGAAATAAAGCGTGGTTCAACGCGCATGCGCCGTCGTGCACGTCTCAAAACAACTTGGAAGCGCGCACGCGCTGGCTCGGTCGTCCTGGGTGTCGTGTCACCTGCTAGCTCACGGCCTCTTTGAAACTCCGCTCGAGTTGTAAAATGAATGCAACTACACGTATCTAATTGGTGCACAGAATCTTTGAAAGTTCAAGAAGCTTCCTGCTCGTCATGCTTCAGTGTAAAATCTAGTGTAAAACGCCGAGCGAACAGTATGCGGATCGTAGGCGGCGATCGAAGGCGGCTGTGGTGGTTGCATCCGAAACCGCTGACGCCCGGGAGAACAGACTGGCTCTCCGAGGACAACGGCATACGGACCGTTGCGGGGTTAGAATTCGCATCCTTCGCTCGAGTCGGAACCCCTGCTTGGATGCTGACGAATTTCGTTGAGAATCAGCGTAGCAACAGCAGCAATTTCGGCATCATTTTTTTTTTTTCTTGAGAGTGTAGCTTGTGTTGTCCTCGGTCTCAAGGATGCACTCCTCGTTTCGCCGCAGAGGAGGCGGATGACCCTTCGGTGATGGCGGTTGCTTTCTCCGCCCAAAAAGACACGGGCTGTCTGTAATGACGGGACGCGCTAGGGGCTTTTTGGCGCAAGCCACGCGGACGATCCAACTCGAGCTAACGGACACATCGCCGCGGCTCGTTCCCTGCGGTTTGACCCCGCAACGTCCGAAGGTCACCCACAACGACCAGGCAACCGTGCGCCCCTCCGCGTGTGCGGTCCGTTCGAGAGTGGGCGGGTCGGGACATCGGCCGTCAGTCCCGGGATGAAGCGGTCGCGAGTCACGACCCCCAGCCGAAGGCGGCGATCCTCGCGTGCTACTTCGGATTCTGCGGACGGCCAAGAGGAGGTTCGCGCGTATACCGACGGCTGTGCGATGCGCAAAATACCGTTCGGCACTCGTGTATACGTTCCTCACGCAGTTCGAACGTATACACGCGGCCCGACAAGGCTACAGGCGGCCTTCCGCGTGTGGCTGCCGCTACAATCGTCCCTGCGAGATTCAATCTGAGCGCGGCAACTCGAACGGACGTTTTCGGAGAGGCCCCAGCGGTTTCGTGACGCGGGTCAGACGAGGAAGGTCGGCTTATGGAGCGGGGGGCGCGAGGTCGCGACGCGTATCGGTAAATTGGGAGTTTTGGCAAATCGTTTCGGCGCACCCGATACCCCCGGCAGCACCCGATAAATATTTGGGTTTGATAAGGGCTTCTTGTCGATTGTCGCGAGCTCGATCCGTGCTAGAAGGGACTTCATGCGCTCCCGGCGGTTAACGCAAAGCTGCCGTGTACGATCGACGAAACATCGTTCTTGGAAGGACAAGACTGGGTGCGTTAAGTCCGTGCTCCTCTCTCCTACTCCGACGCTCCGAGTTTCATGCTTCGAGCGCAGCAACTAAACGACGCATGGCGTACAGGAACGCGACACACCGAAACTATCGATGAGCCGCACGAGCTCCTTCCGACCGCAAGGTTATGACGAGTCCGGCATCTGGTGGATACGGGTGGAAGAAGCCGAAACTATTTCGGAGATAAATTAATTAAGGCCAGTGTGGAACGGCAGGGTGTAAAGTAAAAGAGACGGCGACGTTATGAAGTTTCTACGAACGTTTTAATATTCCTGAAAGGTTTGAAGACTCGTTTCGAGCGCATATGTGGAAAGTTACCTTGACCGATATATTTATTTACCATGCGTGGTGTTGATATTTAAATTAAAGACAAGATTGCTGAACCCAAGTGCGACGCAGGAAGCCCTCACACTTTTCAGATATTTCGTGGTTCCGACTTGCAGCTCGAGACGGAAGCCGTCGATGTGTTATACCGATACCGGCTCACCGTCGTTCAATAGATTGTACGTCAATTTGTTTTCAGGCGAGTTGCATGAACATGATATTCCGGCTTTCCAATCGAAGTATCTTGATTCGCTGGGCTAAGCATTCTAAAAAGGGCAGCGGTCGTCCGGCTCTTTTCTCATCTCAACAACTTTTCTGTCGCTGTGCTGTCGGCACGCTACCGTTCGATAGATGAATTCGTTTTCAGGCGAGATGCATGAACAAACTTTTCCCGCAACGCTAACTGATGCTTTGGCTTTCCAATCAAAGTATCTTTATTCGCTGCGGCTGGGCTAATCATTTTAAAAGGGGCAGCGGTCTGACTATCTTTTCATCCCGACAACTTTTCTATCGCCGAGCTATCGGCACGCTCGTTTGACACATCAATTCGTTTTCAGGCAAGACGCATGAACAAACCTTTTTCTCAACGTTCCGATGTTTCGACTTTCCAATCAGTAACTTTATTCGCTGGGCTAAGCATTCTAAAAAGGGCAGCGGTCCGAATGTCTGCTCATCCCGACAACCTTTCTGTCGCTGTGCTATCGGCAAGCTACCGTTTGGTAGATGAGTTGGCTCTCAGGAGAGATGCACGAACAAACCTTTTCCGGAACGCTAATTACTGTACTTGGCTTTCAAATCAAATCGTTTTACCTGCTGGATTAAGTACTAATCAACTGAGAAGGATCAGCGGTCCGGCCACGCCTTTCGTCTCGACGGTCTCAAAAACAGCGCAGCCATCTTGTTTGTTTACTCGGTGCACGAAGAGCGCGCTCGAGCGTCAGTTTCCGGCGGCACCCCTGTCCCTTTAGTGAAAGGAGCGCCAAACTCTCGCGCTCCGGAGCACGGTCTTAGCACGCCAAATGGATCGTATCGCGGTCCGTAGTTTTGCCTGGGGAAGCGTTGCGGCAGAACCCAGTCTGTCTATGATGGAAAAAGCGGTGGAGAAACTGCATCGTGACGTCGCCGGTGGGGGGAGCCTAATCTCCATCGCCAACAAACTACATCGGAAGAGAACTGCACCGTGACGTGTCTGGTGACGTCGCCGAACAGTGGCGATTGAGTTGAAACCAACGTTATTAGATTAACTCAGTTACGGAACTGTTCAGAGACGCTGCATGCACGAACAGTACCCCCCTCACTCACCACAACTCGCCCAGATTCGCTCGACGCGCCGCCGGACGGCTGCTTTGGTAACTGAATCGGGATACGTTCGTTTCAACGTCACTAGAAACGTAAAAACCAACGAAAAAAACTCTTTTTGTAGTAACTTTTAATGGAGATTAGTACAAAATGGGGGCGGGTGATGTTTTCTAAGATTTTTAGTTTTCAAGGTTTTGCAGCACAATTAATATTGTTTTTATACAACCATGCCTCAGCGGGGATTTCAGGTAGCGCGTCCCGACCTAGGCGCATTTTAACTGTGGGGGTATTTCGCGGCGCGTCCGCAAAGGAGACGGGGGTGGAACCCCTGTAACCCGATTGAAGCCAAAAATAGATGTCACGTGCAGTTCCTCGAGTGACCACTGCGGGGGAAATGGCGGCGTTGTGATCGCGATTTGGCGCTTCAGCTCTGCTCTTTAGAATGCACAGTTATGAAACGAAAATATAGATGGCGCTTCGAACGACTCTAGGCGGATTGAGGTGAGTGAGGGGGGGTACCCCCCTCCGCGGGAGTTCCACAACTGAGGTAATCTAGTAACGTTGGTTGAAACTACATCGTTCTTTTTTTCCCTACAGGGAATTTCGGAGAATCGCCGAGTGGGCAAGCGCACACCAGCTCGGAGCACGTGAAGCGAAAGCTCGCGCTGCAGAACCCAGGGATCCTGGGGTCAATAGACCTTTCCCGAAAGTCAGTCTACCCACCTTGTGCAGAGCCAAACCCGACGCTCTAATGGCGGCACTACACAGCTTCTCCACACCAGAAAATGCGAACGTCTTCGAAAGCATAGAGAAGAAAGGGGAAGAGGTGTTGGTCCTCTTACGTCACCCTCGACTCACGAAATCGAGGGTGCTTGATTTAGCCGAACATGATTTCCTATCACCGCCATTAGAGCGGCAATATTGGGGCTATAGACCTTTCCAATGTTTACAAAATCACAGTCCAGAGTGCGATCTTCACAGTCCAGCACGTGCGTGTTCGTCGCTTCGGAAAGCGAGCGAAGCACGCGCCATTCGCACGAACGCTCAAAATGGCACCGGCCACAAGCTCGTTTTTGGAAGGTGACTCTGACTTTTGAAAAGGGTCTACCTGCCCGTTTTCAGCATCGTACCGACGTGCGGTCGTGTATCACTACTGTGTGACGCACGTTAAAGACCCCGGGCTAGCAGTCGTAATGCACTGGCTAAATTGCTTATCTACAGTGGGTAACAATGTCACCATGTTCAGGCAGACTAACCTCCTGCTGTATAAAAAACTAACGACAAATTTTACTTTTTGACTATGTTTGACTGCGTTAGTGCAACTTCTCACGTGCTGCACGAGAAAGAAATAATGTTCCTTCGGGGGTTAAATTTTCGGTGAAGTAGGAAGCAAAAAAGAAGAAATGACATTTCCCTCAAGTTGGATTCCTAGTAGAAGAGGAGGAAAAAGAAAATCAGTCCCACGGTCTGTATGGTCTTTTCTTTATGTGTATGTTTCTTCTAGTTCAGCTGGCCTTAGTTGAAGTAGTTGCTTTAAAATAAAGTATCGCTCTCTCTCTCTACCTGAAGTATGATCGCACTAGCTCAACTTAAGCCTGTTACCGTTGCTTGCCTGGCTTTTCTCTCAGCCAAATCGCTTATATGGGTGTCACAAGCCGTATTGATACCAGGCGGCAAAAGACTGCACGAGCAGAATAAAAGAGAACGACGAGCGTGGCTCGAGCGCTTTCCGACTTCCGAACGTGTCCGACGTGTGTATCTTTTCTCCCGGGTCTTGAGCCCGAAGGACGACGTAGTACGATCGTCACACTGGCGACGAGGTGATTCGAGTCCGCCCGACCGCATGCCTGGCACCGGCGAACCAGCACCGCCGGGACAGCAGCACCAGCAGGCCGGAGAGGAGCCGCGGCACGTTATGCCGTTATACGGGCGCCTGGACGCGTTCGAAGGCGATGGGTCAGCATGGCCCGTCTATCAGGAGCAAGTTAGAGTATTTTTCCGGGCCAACGACACCCCATCAGCCAAGCAGCGGGACATTTTCCTGGCAAGCTGCGGTACCCGGACGTTCACTCTGCTGCTGGACCTTCTGAAGCCCGCAAGCCCCCACGATAGGTCGCTCGACGAGCTTTTCGCGGTCCTGCGTGCGCATTACAGCCCTGCGCCGTCCCTGATGATGGAACGGTTTCGTTTCAATAACCGAAACCGCAGGAAGGGCGAAACTGTGAATGATTTCGTCGCTGCGCTCCGGGGCCTCGCAACGAACTGCAGTTTTGGCGATCAGCTTGACTCGCTGCTTCGAGATCGGCTCGTCTGCGGTATCAACGTCACCGCCATGCAAACGAGGCTCCTTGAACTGCCGGACCCTTCGTTTGACGACGCCGTAAAAGCAGCGTTGGCGTTGGAGGCGGCTTCTCGGGACTCTGCCGAGATTTCCCGTTCGTCAGGACCAGCGCAACCAGCGTCTGAGTTACCACCGGAGGTGCTCCCAACAAACAAGATGGCGGCCACGGGGGGCGTTTCCTGCCCTCGCTGTGGCGACGCGCACCAGCCGCACCTCTGCCCGTTCAAGCAAGCGTCGTGCCACTTTTGTGGTAAGCAAGGGCACCTTGCCCGGGTATGTAGGGCGAAGAAGCGGCAGTCCAGCGGTCCGACGCACGTTGAAGGGGCGGCCCCAGCTCGCGGCCGAGGCAATCGCCGTCCGACCGGCGCGCAGCCACAGCGGGGTCGACATGCGAAAAAAACGTCTGGCACCGATACAGCTCAACTTCATATCGTCACTGAAGACACCCAGATTTTCGACATGTGGTGTCTCGCCCCTACTAGCCAGTCGGTCCCGCCTTTCCTGGTCACCCTCGAAGTTTGTGGCCAGCCCCTGTGCATGGAACTGGATACAGGGGCCAGCGTTTCAGTCATTGCGGGGGAGCTTTTCAAGAAAACCTTCCCGTCCGTGCCAGTCCAGGCCTCAAACGTCATGCTGCGCAGTTACTCAGGCCAACTTTCCCCTGTCCAAGGCATGGCCGAAGTCAGCGTCTGTTTTGGCAACAAGGAGGCACGCCTGCCCCTTTTTGTAACGAGGGGGTCGTCACCCACGCTGCTTGGCCGAACCTGGATCCAGGCTCTGGGAATTCAGCTGTCGCAGTCCCAGGGGGCTGCTGTCTCTGCACTGACCGCTGTGCCAAGGCTGCTGCACGACTTTGAGGCGCTGTTCAAGCCAGGTGTGGGCACCTTTCTGGGCACTGCAGCAAGACTGCACGTGCCAGCTGATGCCCGTCCCAGATTTTTCAAGCCTAGGCCCCTTCCCTTCGCACTCAAGGATAAAGTGTCGCAAGAGCTGCAGCGCCTGCAGCGTGAGGGCATCCTCATTCCGGTAAAGACCTCTGCATGGGCCTGCACCCATCGTACCGGTACTAAAGAAAGATGGATGTGTCAGAATCTGCGGAGATTTTAAAGTTACCATCAACCCAGTGGCAGAACTTGAGCAGTACCCCCTACCCCTCATTGAGGATTTGTGGGCGTCACTCTCCGGCGGAGAAAAGTTTTCCAAACTGGACCTTAGAGATGCATATCAGCAGGTGGTTCTGGACGAAGACTCCCGCAAATATGTTGCCATTTCCACGCCAATGGGACTTTTTTAGTACACGCGTCTGCCTTTTGGCGTAGCCTCAGCCCCAGCCATCTTCCAGCGAGAGATGGACAACCTCTTCCGGGGATTGAAGCACGTGGCAGTGTACCTGGACGATATCCTGGTCACCGGGGTCAACGACCAGGACCACATCCAGTATCTAGACCGGGCCCTGACCAAGCTTCAAGAAGCAGGCCTGAAGCTCAAGGTCGAAAAATGTGTTCTTATGGCTCCCAGGACGGAGTACCTAGGCCACGTCATCACGAAGGATGGCCTGGCTCCCGCTCCCCAGAAGGTGGAGGCAGTGAGGGATGCGCCGCAGCCCCAGAATAAGAAGGAGCTCCAAAGCTATTTGGGGCTCATCAACTTCTACCGGCGGTTCCTGCCCAACATTTCTGGACGCCTTCAACCATTTTATCTCCTGCTACGCGAGGGGCAAAAGTGGACCTGGGGAAAGGAACAAGACGATGCGTTTCGCCTGAGCAAGTCTCTGCTGACACAGGCTCCTGTGCTGGTCCATTTCGATCCGGCCAAACCAGTGATCCTCGCGGTCGATGCCTCCCCATACGGTATCGGGGCCGTACTCTCGCATCGAGACAGCGATGGACTCGAACACCCTGTGGCGTTCGCTTCACGCCGCCTGCACTCCGCTGAGCAGAATTACAGTCAGCTAGACAAAGAAGCCCTGGCTTTGGTCTACGGCGTAGAGCGGTTTCATCAATACCTGTGGGGAAGAGAGTTTGAAGCAATCACTGACCACAAGCCACTGTTGGGACTCTTGGCGGCCAGCAAGGCGGTCCCTGTTCAAGCTTCACCACGGATAGTCCGCTGGGCTTTGAAACTGGCGGCATACACTTACCAGCTGGTCCATCGGCCCGGGAAGACTATCGGTAATGCGGATGCCCTAAGTAGGCTTCCGCTGCCAGTGGTTCGAGCAAGTGAACAGGTGCCAGCAGACATGTTCTTGCTGGAGCAGGCTTATCCGGGTGTACTCTCCAGGACAACACTGGCCCAAGCGATCAGTAGGGACAAGGTTCTGTCCGAAGTCGTTAGAGTCGTCGGAAGAGGTCAGGCCTTCCCCCAGTTGAAGGAATACAGCCCCTTTACCCACAAAAGTGCTGAGCTGAGCCTGCAAGAGGGCTGTTTACTGTGGGGGTCCAGGTTAGTGATACCTCAGGTCCTACGTCCCCAGGTTCTTCAACTGCTGCATGCAGGCCATCCAGGGGTGGAAAAGATGAAGATGGTGGCCCGATCTCACGTCTGGTGGCCCGGTTTGAGTGAAGACATTGCTCATCACGTGCAGCGATGCCACGTCTGCCAGGAACATCAGCGAGCACCCCGACGCATTGAGATCACACCTTGGCCTTTTCCTGAGAGGCCATGGTCCCGCCTGCATGTGGACTTCGGTGGACCTTTCAAAGGACGATACTTTCTAGTAGTCGTCGACGCCTACTCGAAGTGGGTGGAGGTACTCCCCGTCACCACCCCATCCGCAGCGGCGACCATCTCTGCATTGCGACTGGTCTTTGCCGCCCAGGGACTCCCAGACTTAATAGTCTCGGACAATGGCCCAGCTTTCGCCAGTGACGAGTACCTGGAGTTCCTGACCAGGAACGGAATTCGTCGAATGATGGTCCCTCCGTACCACCCAGCTTCCAATGGAGCCGCGGAATGGGTGGTACAAACTGTCAAGACTAAGCTCAAGAAGTGCCAAGGCGGGGATTTCTGCACGCAAGTGGCCCGAGTTCTATTTCACTACCGGACCACGCCACACGAAGTCACTGGCCGTGCCCCATGTGAGCTGCTTTTGGGCCGCGTGATCAAGACACCGTTGGACGTTATGCGTCCCAACCTGCGGTCCACAGCACTGCTGAAGCAGCTTAAGCAAAAGCTTTACGCCGACAATGGTTGTCGTCCCGGAGCTTTGCCGGAAGTTGGAGCACCGGTGTACGCTAGGAATTTCCGACCGGGTGCTCCTTGGTCTGCCGGACATGTAGCCTCTGCGGTAGGCGCTTCGTCCCTGAACGTGCGTCTGCCAAATGGGACCATGTGCATGGCACCGGCATGGGGACCATCTTAGGCCTCGCAACGGGACCTCAGCGGCGTCCACGGACGTCACTTCAGTCCCATGGCCTGTGTTGCCGGACCGCGACAGCAGGACACCAACGCCCGAATCTCCAAGTGGCAACCGCAGCATGGACCCCACGTCCTTGCCCAGTCCCTCAACTTCCACTGCGTCTCCCAACGACCCATCGGTGTTAACGAGCTCCGCGATCAGCGTTTCTCAGTCAATCCAAGGGCCCCCGCAGCCGTCACGTTACTACGGAGGAGTTCCAGACCACGAAGAGCCCCACGTCGGTACTCCCCCAGTTGACGTGTACGCACGTGATGTGTTATAGTTTTTTCTCTTACTAAGGGCGGAGGAGTGTCACAAGCCGTATTGATACCAGGCGGCAAAAGACTGCACGAGCAGAATAGAAGAGAACGACGAGCGTGGCTTGAGCGCTTTCCGACTTCCGAACGTGTCCGACGTGTGTATCTTTTCTCCCGGGTCTTGAGCCCGAAGGACGACGTAGTACGATCGTCACAATGGGGGGCACTCAAATGAAAACACAATCGTGTTGAATCGTGTAAAAGTATTTAGAATATTTATCGATCGCGCCGCTGAACTTTCATCGCTCGAAGAACTTCCTTTTTGTGAGCGCCTTCTCTGCTTGAGTTTGTTGGAAACACAGCCACTTCGATCCGAGGCAATCGATGATAGCGTTGGTGACATCACCAAGTACGCAACTCACAGAGCACTGGTGAACACAAATGTTTTCGTCGCTCCCGACGGTTCCCTGGAAGCCGCCAGCGGCGTAAAAGCGTAGAGCTGCAAGCACTTCTTGTTCGATCGTCAGCACACGGGGCCCTTCACGACAACGCTCGAGCTTTCCGCGAAGCTGGTCGCACAGCCAGCGAGTCACACCTTTGGTCAGCCGGTATTCGCCCACAAACCTCGCATCGCTCGTCTCGAAAGCATCCCGGTGATCTATAAAAACTCGATCCGCTGGCGAACCCAACAGTAGAGATGCATATGTTAGGGTCGCCATCTTTTACGATGCAGATTGATCTCTGGCTTCGTCTCGACCACTCAGTTAACTGCATCGTCAAAGTGCATCGTGACGACATACTGACGTCACCGCCAAGTGCATCATTTTTCGAGCATAGCTCGAATCGCATAGGGAAAAACTACATTTCAACGTCATGTCACGTGACCCAAGAGAATAGCCAATCAGTGCCCGATGCAGTTTTCTACATCATTTAATTTGCGTTCCAGCATAGATAGACAGGTTGAGAGACTCGGGAGCTACTCGCGTGGGAAAAAATTTGCAGCGCTGTCAACGAGTTGTACGCAGGTTCCGTTCTATGATTTGTCTGCCGGCATGTTTCCGGGCATTTGATTTCCTGTTAGGCGGATATCAACGCACGGCTTTGCGCGATGGCATAATTTAGGGCACGCACACCCATCACGAAGAATGTGGGACATGCAACCGAACAACTCCCTAAACGAACACACTGTAAACAAACATACCTGGTTCCTTCCTACCCTGGGCACTGCGTTGGAACCTGAATTTGAAACGTTGCGACCTTCACCGGACACGCGCGAATTGGTAATTGTTGAGTAACTCGTTCGCAGTTGTGCACACTCTTCCAAACATTGTCGATGAGTTTCCATTGAGCTTCTAATGTATTCTTATAGAGTCAATTGAAACTCAATATAAACTGAACGTCTAATGAACAAAATGTAAGGGCACAAACGAGCTGGTGTACATTGCACATGGTTGTCTCGGGGCTTTTTCAACCATGTGCGTCTAATGCGTTTGGTAATAAGAAACTCAATATATAAACAACACGTTATGGCGCAAACGAGCCGGTGAATGTTTAACATTTTTTATGACAAAACCCCGAGACTAAAAAAAAAAAAAAGACGAAAGACAACACAAAAAAAAACTACCAAACACAACTGAATTTTATTTTACAGAAGTTCGTGTTTATATAGGGCTTCGCCACCCCAACAAACCAAAAGTATTAAACCAAAAAAACAACATGCACAGGACTTTGCACAAATCCGGAACAACAAGCAACAAAAGAAGTGGGGTTAAACCGTTGTTGTTTCACCCGAACATCCCGATAAGACGCAAAAAGAAAACTAGGTCCAGTCTTTCTCGGAACAAACCAACAAGACCGTGGGCAAAAAGCTCGAACATAAAATACCCAAATGAACATAAAACAAAGGAAAGGACACAAAGAGAAAGACGGATAGGGCTGGCAAAGAAAGAACCTACCGACACTTATGTTGGAGGGTGACCTTGCTCGCAAACAAAACGATCATATTTGTAGAAATATTTTTAACTGTGCATCTAAACTAAAGGATGGAGTATTTACCGCATTACCAGGATTAATGATAGTGAGAAACTCTTTTAATAACCGTTTTGACCATTTCTCTCGGTTAAGCTAGCTGAGGTGGACTGCCAAAGCGGTACACAATTCTTGCACTCAAAAATATGTTTTGGCAATTCTGAGTAGGGGTCTTTGTTCTCAACGCAACGTTTGTGTTCGGTAAGTCGGTCGTTGAGGCAATGCTTGGTTTGCCTTATGTAGGTAGCAAAGCCACAATCAGAATGAATTCTATACACTACACCCGAAACACAATTTACATGATTTTTTTTTGTGCTGTTTCGTACACGTTGTCTTCGCGGAAACAAACGGGGTCAATCGATTTAGTCTATAATCATTCATAAACGCTGTGCCGATACCGTAGAGGTTGCCAAGTTATTTGAAGCTATGGGATATACGTAGGATTCAGAGTTTTCGGTTTACACCGATAAAAACCGATTAAAGTACGCCGAATCCATTTTCGAAAATTCGGTTTAAACCGAAAAAGGTCAGTTTTACGTTCGGCGTTTTCGGTTTGAACCGATAAAAACCGATAAAAGTAAGCCAAATTCATTCTCTAAAATTCTGTTTTAACCAAAAATGGTCAGTTTTTTAGGGTCGCGTCTAGATGGGTGGGGGGAGGGGGGGGGGAGAGAGGGCGTTGCAAGGTTCGACATTAAATGACCTCTTCGTGATTGCACTCTTCCAAGGTTCAACATTCAACAAAAGAGGACTTGGGTTGTCCTACGCAGGACATCTGTGTCCTTTCTGTGATCGGGCTTATTGTGTCAAATTCCTGGTTCTAAAAAAAAAAAAAAAAAGGTTCGGGTGTGGGCTGGTATAAGGTTTTTCGCTTCATGCAATATCGATACAGCCAGAGTTTAGTGAGTACAAGAAATATGTTGTGCTTCAAAACATCGCACCGTGTCTCTTTTGGCAGTCACATATGGCTGATTGGCCGATTTTGGATCAGGCAGCGCTTCATCTCCTCAGCCTGCCAGTGTCCAGTGTTAACGTTGAGAGAGCATTCTCGAAGCCCAGGGTCATTAACAGGAATGAATGAGCGTGGATCGACGAGGAGAACCTGGGAAAGTACATATGTGTTTACTATAATAAGATCACGTAATCCTAATGTACAGAAGGTGAAGTTCCATGTTTTTTGGGCACTGACTTGTTTGTACTTCTGAGTTTTTGTTTGTTTTTTTACAGTTGCACACATTTGCCAAATAAAGTGTTGATGTTTTTTTTGTTTTGTTTTTTTTTCAATGTATTTGTGCCATTATTTCTTGAGGGATCACAAATATCAGAGTTACAAGGATCATCTGATCCGGTGTCCGATGGTGTTTCTTTTATATTCACTAGGGGTGTGCGAAGATTGAAATTTTCGAATACGAATCGAATACGAATAAGACAAAAAACGGGCTTCGAATATCGAATCGAATATCGAATATGTGTCTTGTAATGAAAAATTACAAAACAAGATGCAACAGCCGGTTTTATTGCCTTTTCAAAAATAAATAAATGCAACTGCATTTTACTGGGCTGCAGCAGGCTAAAGATGCTTCTAGTAATGCACTCATTACAATTATTGTGTAGGAAAATTAACTGTTCAACTGTTCAGAAAGTAAGCGCTCCCTACGCGCCGTGACAACATTTCCGCCAGTAGAAAGACCCTTTAATCGGAAAACCTGTGGAATTTCCCTCAAGTTCGAAGAAGTTTGACTTATGGACAATGTTGCCCGGCTCCTACACGAATATTTCGAATTTTGGGAAACAAAAATATAGAAAGTAGTTTATTTTACTTTTTATAAAATGTTAACCAATGTTTACTCTATATAAAAGCGAAAATATGCGCTTTTAACGCTTTCATTAGTTATTAATGTGAAACTGTGATGCCAATAAACCCCACAAATATTGCACTTTTCCTCCGCCAGTTGAGTCAATTAGTTTTTTTTTTCTTTTTTTTTAGTAATAGCGCATGCGCACAAAGGTAGAACTTCAGTTGAACCTTTGTCGAACATCACGTTGAAAGGTCGAAAAAGTCGAACTTAGTCGAACTCGAAACTGGGCAGGTTCGCGATATCTCTAATTTTGACTGAGCGGGAGTGGCAGGCACTGGTGGCCGAAGTTGTTGTCAATGGCGATGCGATGTTCTGCTCGCCCCTAGCGTATTTCTTTTTTTTTAATTTTCAAACATTTATATTAGACGACACTCTCGAGATATATTTTATATTTTTATTTCACTCTCGAGGTTTATTTTATTGCATCAAGTTATAGAACGTGCAATTGCATCACATATTTCTATATAAGCGCCACACAACAAAAGGCTTGGTGAAAAAGAAACCGAAACTGATCCTGTCTTGCTGCCATTGGACAGATAGAAACGGAGCAGACTGATAACGCACGGATCATATGCCTTTCTCAGTGAATAAACATATTCATAGGGGAATGCGTGGCAGGCAGATTATTCGTTACTTGCTCGAATATTCGTAGTTTTTGCGAATATTCGCCGTTTTTCCCGAATATTCGGCTTTGGCCGAATATTCGGGAACTTCCGAATATGTATGCAATTTTCGAATCGAATACTTTTTGAATAAGAAAAATATTCGATTCGTATTCGAAATTTCGAATATTCGCACACCCCTAATATTCACCGAAAAAAAAAAAACGGTAAACTTTTGTGGGCATAAATATACACCGAAAAAAAAAACACGAAAATTGAATCCTAAAATAAACACCGAAAAAAGTACGCCAAATTTTGAAAAAATAAAAACCGAAAACGCGGAAACCGTATATGACAGAAAAAACGAACTGCGTGTTTGCTGGGTTTGGGAGCCCCGTTGCTCTTCTTCTTGAAGGAAACAAGGTGTAATAACTGTTTGAAAACATAATCTTCCGGATAGCCAGTCACACCAAAACGATCAACGATGTTGTAGCGAGGACTTGATGGAATGTGAACATAATTTCTTCAAAGCACAGATCTCGAGGTTTCGGACGATGTCAGACTTCACATTTTTCGAAAATGAATGGCAGCTACAAAAAGGCAAGAGTAGTTTTGATGTATATTTGCCATACTGCCAACACAAACTAGACGGAGGTTTCAACTGAATATCTGAAAACTGCAGGTAACCGGTTTTCAGCCTTTCCACTGAAAACTTTAGTTCTGGCGCACCTTCATACGCGGAGTTCTCTAACGACGCGGACAAAGTAGGATCAATAGTACAAACCAAGATGTCGTCCACATAACGCCTTACAAGGACGTCATTAGGAGACACGTTCTGAATAAAACCATCTAGTTGTAGATCTAAGGAACCTAGGTAAATCTTTGAAAGAACTTGAGCTGCTGCCGAACCAATGCACGCTCTTTGTGTTTTTTTTAATAAAAATTTTATCACCGTACTTTACGACCATTGCATGTAGACATAATTCTAAAATTCTGAGGAAATCCGACACAGCGATTTAAGACTGGGATTGAAACCTGACAAGATCGTTTTCCAGAAATGAGCTAACTTGATTGAGTAAAGTTTTAAGTTCAAGCTAATAATAGAGGTCCGTTATGTCCATCGTAAAAATATTCCATTAAATTTACTACATTGCAAATGAGTTTGGTCATTAAGTACTCAATATCTACACTTTTGATTTTACAGATTAGGAATGTAACACAGTTTGGACATAAAGAACTTAATATTCATTTCTTTTATTTATTAATTAGGTTTTCGAATGAGTTTTATCATTAAATGTTCAATATGTATTGTTTTATTTTCTCATTGCATATTCGAATGAGATTTATTATTAAAGAGTCAATATCTATTAGATTGAGCTCACTCGCTAGACGCTCGCACTTGAGTTCTCTCACTCGACAAGCATTTTTTTGTCTCCTCATTCGACATTCAAGATACTCTTTATCGTTAAGTGGTAGACATCGGCTGACTTGCACCCTTTACAGTTGAGGAATCCCAGCAAGGATAGCTGAAAAAACAACGACTGCACGTATGTCACTCAGAAGAAAACTTTCCCCGATTGATATATGCAAAAATACGGGTTATTTTAATGGCATAATGCCATTATAATGGCATCGTGCTGTTTTAATAACAGCATGCCAGTAAAATGGCCCCGATTTACGAGCGGTTAAAAAGCGCGAAACAGCGTACAATAGAATGTGCTCCTCATTCTAATCTTGCGCTGAATTTATCGGGAGATGGGTGTTTTGTAGCTTTTCCCCATTTTAAATGTTTTTGAACATGCAAATGTGAATTTTGAACGCTATAACAAACTTACTATTGCACCTATACACGAGCAGCAGAGTGAATCAAACGAATGTTTTTTATTGCAAACTGCACTCATTACTTGGCATTACTTTGATCGTCTACATGCACAGGTAGGTACTGATCAAGTGCTAGTGCCTAGACTCTGTTGATTTTCGAGATGCTTTTCATTGCTTTGCCATGTAAGCCCCCCCCCCCCCCCCCACACACACACACACACACACATACAGCACCCACCCGTCCCTGCAGAAAAGCCCCGATGCCCTGTTCGCGCTAACAGTGTGGGACAGTGTCCGTGCGAAGCCATTATAGAAACGTTTTTAATGTCATAAAAAAAAAACGCCGTAACTGGTTAGTGTTTTTGTCTACACGACTCAGAAATGTTCCCAGCTATCTAGTACGCGTACGAATTATTCGTGAGATTTGCTCTTATAATCAAGCGCAGGGAAAACATGCCCACTTTCTCCCATAAAAATGCATTACCGAAAGTCAATTTAAAAAAAAAAAAAGGTTGTGTGTATGTTTATACAACCTAAACTTGGTCTGCCTCAACGGGCGACTTATCTCCCAGCTGTAGATGCGCAATTTAGCCAGTGCAGTACATCCGCTAGCCTGGGGTCTTTAACGTGCACCACGCAGTAGTGATACACGACCGCACGCCGGTACGATGCTCATCCAGATCGAAACGGGCAGGGGTGGGGATTGAACCCTGGATCCCTGGGTTCTGCAGCGCGAGCTTTCGCTCCACGTGCTCCGAGCTGGTGTGCGCTAGCCCACTCGGCCACCGATCCTGTTTTTTTTTTTCTTTATTGCAAGATTTTGACAGTTAACAAAGGTTCACAATGCACGATACATTTCACTTGAACATGTACAATAATATATTGACGACGTTAGTGAAGACGAAGATAAAACGTCGCCTATAAGGTTTGGAGAGGCGGTGAGAATTGTTAAAATTCTCTGATCATCGACAGCTTCAAAAAGGCAGGCAACCACTCCAGTTCCAGACATACTTTCTCGTACACAGCTGCTATCAAGTTTACATTTTCAATGAAATAATACCGTACGGGACGGGCATCCAGATCCGCATGACGAACTGCCATCCTACATCTCCAAATAGCATGCTGGCCCAGTAAAAATACGAGGTCATATGGGAAAGGCGTCCCTTCCACAGACAAGAAACGTATTCCACGAGCCGTGAGCGGTAGTTCGTTTTTGAGAGTGCGTTGGAGCACGTCCCAGAACAGGATAGCATCCCAGCAGTCCAGGAACACGTGCTCCACGGTCTCCGGTTTCTTGCACAAAAAAACAATCCTCGCCCCATGGTACAAACATGCCCTTATTTGCTAACCATGTCTTTACTGGCAGCGTGTTGGTATGTAGTTTAAAATAAAAGGTTTTCACAGATCCGGGAACTAGCATTCTTTTCACGCGGGAAAGCACATCACGGTCAGTACTGTCGGAGAACAAAGAGCGATACAATGGGACGGGAAACAGGCATTCGACAAGATCTCGCTTCAGACGCTTTCGTGTGACAGAGTTTAAGTACTCTCTTGAAAATCGCACACTAAGAAATTGGTAGGCACAAACAACTTCTCTAAGGAAGCCCGTTACTTTGCCTTCACATGTGTCACACGTCGAAACAATGAACTCGGGCAGCTCTCTGAACAACCGTACTTGGATGACAGTTTTCAGAAATGCGTCAGCCTGGTCTCGCAAAAAGAAAAACCGCGAAATCATCTGTCGTATGAACAAATGCGACAAACTAAGTCCACTCGACTTCACGCGGCGAAAAAGGTTATCTCGTCTAGTTCTTTCCCAGGTAGACTTCCATATGTACACGGCCATCACACGGTGCATGCGTTGCAAATGCACACGAGAGCAGTGCAGAACCTGTAACAGGTATCAAATCTTTGAAGAAAGGGTAAAAGCACAGGCGAGCTGGTGAAGAACTTCCATCGTAAACCGGAGACGCGGTAAAATAAAAAAACGGACAAAACAACAACAAGTCTCAAACACAGCTTCTAGTTTATTTGAACACCACCGCTCTTATATATACACCACAACCTCCTCTCCACAGTCGAAACATCTCCTTATATATACACCACAACCTCCTCTCCACAGTCGAAACATCTTCCATGTCAAAGAGAACTGCATGTGAGGCAACGATTGTTAGAATTCATCGCCAAGGAATGCCTGTCAACTTGTCGGGAAAGCAGCTAGATAAAAAAACGGAAGCATGTCTGGGGAAGGGACCGAAGTTCTCCGTTAATGTGAAGCCATCTAGGGTGGACATTGTATCTGATGTGCTAGAAATCACCAGAAAAATCTTTGACCAGGACAAGAAAAAAGTTTTCATTGATGAATCAATAAGGAAAGTGTCAAGGATAGTGGATCAGACTTTTTCGAAGGACAAGGTATCCTGTAAAATGTTCAGGAATGTAAAGAGGAACCTAGAACAGAAGGAGCTTACTTTGCTTCAGACGGACAAATCAGGGAGGTTTGCTATTCTAGGGAATGACATGTTTGGAGCAAAGGCTGCTGAAGCGGTTGATAAACTTTTTAAGCCGTACGTTGGGGACCTAAAGAAAGTAAAAAGGAATGTGGTAGCTGTACTTAAGGAATGTGATTTTCAGTCGGTGGTAAAGAGATTAGGGGAGGTTTCACAGGCTACCTTAAGACTGAAATTTTTGTTGAAGGACCACAAGGCGGGCTTTCCGTTGAGAATAGTTGTAAACGAAAATGGTGCTTGGCAGAATGTGTTGTCAGTGTTTATCCAAAAATGTCTAACTGGAGTGGAGTTCGATAGCCCGTTATAACTGAGAAACTCTGAGCAATTAATAGAGATATTGAATCCTCATCACGGGAGAAGTTTCGAAATTATAACTTTAGACATCAAGGATCTTTACTATTCTATGGACAAGTCGGAGCTCTTGATAAGGGTCAGGAGGTGGTGTGATGACCATCTAGTGAAGTTTCAGTCTACCTCTGGAATTGATGTGGAGAGCTTTATGAGCATTCTAGAGTTTTATTTAGGGTCCACTGTTATAGATTTTGAAGGTGCTCTTTTTATCCAAAAAGAGGGTGTATGTATTGGGTCTTCAATCGCACCAGTGTTATCCGAAATTTTCTTAAACGAAATGGATGTCCATGTTGATGCGTTTGTGCGGTCTTTACCGAGTGGAGCTGTTGTGGTCCGAAGCTATGTAGACGACATTTTGATTTGTGCCTTTGAGGAAGGGTTAGCAGGGACGATTAAGAAGTGTATAACAGAAAAGTGCCACGACTTGACGTTCACGGAGGAAAGTGCCCTTCAGGGCAAGATTCAGTACCTAGACCTCCTATTACACACAGAAAAGGGCTTGTGCTGGAGGTATGGTAAGGAGTCGGCAAAACCCTTGTTGGCAGCTGACAGCTGTCACTCGAAGTTAGTCAAGAGGGGTGTGATTGCGTCAGTGGTAGATCACGCGTGTAAAAAGTCCTGTGTGCATCAATGATGTGTCCGAGGTACCGCACTCGATCCACTGCGAAACGACACTTTTCCCTTTTGAGACGAAGGCCTGCTTGGGAAAGTCGTGATAGTACCGTATTGAGTCTTTCCAGATGTTGCGATGGTGTTGATCCGCTGATAATTACGTCGTCTAAGTATATTCCGATTCCAGGAATTCCTGCTAGCACTGTCTCCATAAATCGTTGAAAAATCGCCGGAGCTGCTGAAATACCAAAAGGCATCCTCTTGACCCTAAAAAGTCCCTTTGTGGTGTTGATGGTCAACACGTTTGCAGTCTCAGCAGTCAGGCTCAGTTGCTCATAGGCCTGAGTGAGATCCAGAGTTGAAAACACTGATCCGCCCTGGAGGTTCGCTAGTATCTCGGAAATCGTAGGCATTGGGTACACCGCGGTCCTTGCTTCTTTATTGACCGTGCTACGGTAATCTCCACACAATCTAATAGTGCCATCTTTCTTCCGAACTACTACGACTGGCGTGGCCCACTCCGAGTGTTGAGTTGGTTCGATGATGCCCTGATTTTGGAGCATCTGAATTTCGGCCTCCACTGCTGTCCGCATCGCGAACGGCACCGGTCGTGCCTTGAGAAAATGTGGCTTGGCATCTTCTTTCAACTCCAGGTGCACAGGCGGGCCATTGTGTCCGGTGATCTTGCAGTCGAAGACCTTGTCGTGTGTGCTTAGAACCCTTGCAACGTTGTCGTTGGCGTCCACGTGGTGTATTCCGCTCACTCGGATTCTTAGTGCGTTGAACCAGTTCCTTCCTAGCAGGTTGCAGCCCCTTCCGCGCGTTCCCTTCCTCGTCGCCAAAAGTGTAATGTATCGCGAGTAAAGGCCGGTTCAGACACTTGCGGTTGAGTGCGTTTGACTGCGTTGCGGCGAGAACCGAAAGCGAGTCACCGGCACATCTGTGCTTCGTATGAAGCGTGGAATCCAATTCAAGGAATCTTCTTGGCACGCGATATAAGCAGCAGGGATGTCCTGGTTTCTCGCTGCCGCAACGCAGTCAAACGCAGTCAAACGCAACTGTCTGAACCAGGCTTAAGACCCAGTTGCAACAGTTAGTCACTCGACTCGTTCGTTTTAATCATGGCTCCCGACTGACCGAGACCCGTGCTCTTTCAAACCGCGCGCTCTCAGCACGCGGGGACCGCGCGCTTCCCAACATGTCCCGCCATCTGCTATAGCATAAGCAGATACATCACACTTTTCATTGCTTTGCCATGTAAGCCCCCCCCCCCCCCCCCACCACACACACACACACACACACATACAGCACCCACCCGTCCCTGCAGAAAAGCCCCGATGCCTGTTCGCGCTAACAGTGTGGGACAGTGTCCGTGCGAAGCCATTATAGAAACGTTTTTAATGTCATAAAAAAAAACGCCGTAACTGGTTAGTGTTTTTGTCTACACGAATCAGAAATGTTCCCAGCTATCTAGTCACGCGTACGAATTATTCGTGAGATTTGCTCTTATAATCAAGCGCAGGGAAAACATGCCCACTTTCTCCCATAAAAATGCATTACCGAAAGTCAATTTAAAAAAAAAAAAGGTTGTGTGTATGTTTATACAACCTAAACTGGTCTGCCTCACGGGCGACTTATCTCCCAGCTGTAGATGCGCAATTTAGCCAGTGCAGTACATCCGCTAGCCTGGGGTCTTTAACGTGCACCACGCAGTAGTGATACACGACCGCACGCCGGTACCGATGCTCATCCAGATCGAACGGCACGGGCTGGGGATTGAACCCAAGATCCCTGGGTTCTGCAGCGCGAGCTTTCGCTCCACGTGCTCCAAGCTGGTGTGCGCTAGCCCACTCGGCCACCGATCCTGTTTTTTTGTTTTTTTTCTTTATTGCAAGATTTTGACAGTTAACAAAGGTTCACAATGCACGATACATTTCACTTGAACATGTACAATAATATATTGACGACGTTAGTGAAGACGAAGATAAAACGTCGCCTATAAGGTTTGGAGAGGCGATGACAATTGTTAAAATTCTCTGATCATCGACAGCTTCAAAAAGGCAGGCAACCACTCCAGTTCCAGACATACTTTCTCGTACACAGCTGCTATCAAGTTTACATTTTCAATGAAATAATACGTACGGGACGGGCATCCAGATCCGCATGACGAACTGCCATCCTACATCTCCAAATAGCATGCTGGCCCAGTAAAAATACGAGGTCATATGGGTTGGTGTGAAAAGGAAGAAGGTAGCACGTGTCCTTTGTTCAGTTTGAGATGTCAGTGACGGAGTGGAGAGGAGATGTTTCGACCAAATCTTTGCAACAAAAAATAAATTACACACCGTTGCCCGTGCGAAGATAGAAAATTCCTTGCCACCCCACTTCGCGGCTTTAAGACTCATCTCCTCTGTTTTGTTACGCCAGAGCTCGTTGCTTTCACGGTAATTGTTCAAAGGCACTCCCAAGTGTACACCGGGCTCTGTAGACCACTGAATAGATTCAAACACACGCGGAGTCACGTCCCAGTGGCCGTTCCAGATCCCCAAGCATTTCGCCCAGTTCACAGCACAGGCTGTTTGGGCGCAGTATGATCTCGTGAGTTGAACAGCCGCTGAGACGCTCTCTCTATCACTACAAACAATCGCAACATCATCTGCGTACGCTAATATTTTAACATCACGAGCATTTAAAGGAAAACCACGTATGGTCCCACTCTTTATGACACTTAGGCAGTAGGGCTCAAGAAATATTGCGAACAACAACGGGGAAAGTGGGCACCCTTGCCGAACAGAGGATAACACAGAAATGCGTTTAGTTACTTGTTTGTTAATTACGAGACTAGTCATGCAGTTACTATAGGCCATCTTTACTCCATCAAAAATAATTTTACCCACGCCAACATGGTTTAGAATGCAAAAAAGAACATCGTGGGACACTCGATCAAAAGCTTTTTCAAGATCGACTTGCAACAGAGCAACTTTCCGGAAATCAGCATCACATAGTTCCAACACACTACGCGTAACATGAATGTTACTCATAATCGTACGTCCCTTGATACCACACGTTTGATGTTCTCCCACCACATCTCCAATCACCGATTGCATTCTTCTCGCAAGGATTTTCATTAGAATCTTATAGTCCGTATTAGCTAGTGTAATGGGCCGGTAATTTGCTACATTACGGAGTTTAATAGTGTCTTCACTTTTGGGGATAAGGACTGTGTGGGTAAATAAAAAGGAAGGCGGAAAAACTTGGTTTTCATAACATTCGCGATACACTTGTAACAAAATGCAAGCTAAATCTTTTTTATACTTTTTATAAAAGTATAAACCATCAGGGCCCGGTGATTTTCCGCTTTGCAAATCATCAATGGCTCTTTCTACTTCGGACACGCCTATCGGCTGTTCTAACCATTCTTTTATTTCACTACCTATCTTTGGCAGAAGGGGCAAAACATTTTATGTGAAACCTTCTTCTTTTGGGGCTTTGTGGCTCAGTAAGCTTTCGTAGAATTCAAGAAATGCTCGCTCAATTATGCTAGAGTCACGCGTCGTGGTACCCTGATAATCAATTTCAGTTATTTCGTTGGCGCGTGCGTATCTCTTTTCTGTGGCTAACGCTCGTTTTGTTGGTGCTTCACCCGCGAGAAACTTTTCTGCCCGGGCACGTATTATCGCACCTCTGTAGTGCTCAGTATCTATGAGCTGTAGCTTGCTTTTTATTTTATTAATGTCATCTATAAATAACCCTGGGGATTTACACTCTTCTAGAACAAGCTCCTTTAAAATTGAGCGCAGCTGCTTTTCCTCTTTTTCTTTCTCATACTTAATAGTGGTTGATCTTTCTATGGCGTCCATTTTAACTGCTCGTTTAAATTCTTCCCATTCTCCGGTCATCTCGCTCCTGCAGATGTTCCCTAAATTTTAAGTCCTTGTATTTATCTTGTCGTTAAACACCTCGTCGTCGAGGAGCTTGTAGTTCATTTTCCAGTTGTGCCAATCAAATCGATGTCGGTCTTTTCTTTTTGATCCTAAGCCGAAAGTCACGAGGCAGTGGTCGCTAAAGCACGCCTGCTCGACACTATAGTGTTCACACAGCGGAACTAGCTCAACTGACACGTATGCTCTGTCTAGCCGTGCGTGGCTGCTTCCTTGGAAGTGTGTGAACTGCACGCCCTTCGTGCCCTTTCCGCAATGTGCCACGTCCTCCAAGTAATGCTCATTTACCAGTTGATTCCAGACATCGCCACTGCTATCCCTCCGGCGACCATGAGGGGTCCTGTCTTCTGGAGAACATGTACTGTTAAAATCCCCCCCCCCCCCCCCACAAGCAGTCGTTCGCACTTTAAATATTCCGCTATACTTTCAAGAAATTGACATCGTTCCGTCTCTACGGTCGGTGCGTTGATACAGATTATACGACAATTTTGATCTGAAAAGCAAATATCACAATACACGACTCTCCCATCTTCACGCGAAGCAACATTCTCAACAATAATACCTAAAGAATTTTTCAAAAAGATGCACACACCTCCCGACCTCCCTACCGCATGGCTTACGCATACATCGTATCGCGACTCAAATTGGCGCATCATCTGCTCGGTCCTCTCCTCGCTCTCAATCTTGGTTTCCTGGGGAGCTATGTTGCGCTTTTTGGACTCCCAGGAGACTAGGGAGAAGGAAGTGCTACGCAGTGCGACCTCGAGCTGTTCATGGCCTCAAAAAAATTAGGAGCTTATGTCCTTGCGCCAACTATCAGACACTTGCCAATCAGGGAGGTAGCGGGGAACCAGCTTACTGTGACAGCCGGTCTTCACGAGCCCTCGAAGGCGAGCGGCTGCGTGTAGTATAGCGTCCTTTTTTCCCGGCGAGCTTCCACCGATATTCCAGGCGTCGCAGTGCCTGCTCGCTGGCGGCAGCACTGCTTGCACCCAGGTCCTCTAGTCGCCGCTTCGAAGTGATCGCGTCCAGGGACATTTCCTCGCTGGGGCTGTTCTCCGGCGCCACTTCCTTTTCCTTGCACGTTGCCGTTTTCTCAACTGCTGCCTCTACTGTAGCTGCATCCGAACCGGCTGAGTGTTCGAAATCCCCCGTGGTGTCCTGGAGCTTCGCGGTCCGCGTCTCGGCTGGCGCTGTGACCTCAAAGGGCTCCTTTTCTCCGTCAGGTTTCCCTTCGCATTCCTTGCTAGCGGTTACTGTTGCCTTCGAAGACGCCGACGCTACAGACGCTTGCGTCGAGGGCGCCGCCGCCTGTTCCGCCTCTTGTTCGTCCATCACAAGCTCGTTCGTGTCTTCCTCGGCCTGGCGTCCTCCTGCGACACGAGCGTAGGATCGAACGCAGTCTTGGCGTTCATGACCATATCCACGGCACTCACTACAGCGAGGCGCCCTACAATCACGGCGAATGTGTCCAGACCGTTTGCACCGCAGGCACAGTGGTGCACGTCCTGGAACAACCACAAGTACAGGACCTCCGGTGAACCGAAGCTGGTGAGGCAGTCTTTCCAGCGTCATGCCTTCCTTCAGTGACAGCCGTGCCACCCGAGTCGACGACTCGACGCCGTCAAACCCGTCGATGTGCCATTTTTCTCGGGTTATCTCTCTCACCACGCCAAACTCCTCCAGTGCCATTTTCAGGGCGTCGTTGGGCACGTCGAAAGGCACCCAGTGAAGCTTGAGTCGGACCTCTCGTCGATCGGGGTCCATTGGCACACACCAATCTCCTTTCACCTTGAACTTGCCAGACATCAGGCACGTAGCCAGGATTTTGTTTCGGGGGGGGGGGGGGGGGGGCCGCCCATGACAAAATGCTGTATGAGGGGGAGGGGGGAAAGGAGGTCCCAGCAAAATGGAAGATTTCGGGGGAGGGGGGGGGGGCCCGGGCCCCATGGGCCTCCCCCCTGGATACGTGCCTGCCAGACATCATCAGTTTCTCCTTGGTAGCAGTCGACTTGAGGCGGACAATCCAAACGTGCCCCATCTGGAACACGCCCATACCGGTCACGTCGCTCAGGACGCCAAGTTTCCGCAAAGGTTCCCTGAAATCTTCAATGCGGTATGGCCGCACTCCGATGTCAGCGTGCAGAAATGCCGTGCATTTCGAAGAGTCATTCGCCGGTAGCGTCGGCAGAATAAACCGATAATCAGCAGGAAGATCCAAAGCCCTATCACCGCGTCCAAGCAGGGACGCTTGCTCAGCTCCAACGGAGCTCATGATTCCGCGTGCGCTTTCGACGACGTTCGAAATTGGAATCCGGCCACCGATCCCCCGGAAGTCAATTTCAGAATGGTTGCCGTCTGCTTCCATTCGAAACCGCACACTAGCGCCGGTTAAACCACTAGCGTGCATTATAATAACTCTATGGTCACTGACAAGGTACGAACAACAGGGAGAAGCTTCACTTGTCTCCCCTCCAGCGCGAGTCTCCCTTTCGAAAGCTCTTCGACGTCTCCTGCACATCGAGCAGGGCGCGCGTGCTGTCAAAGCACGGTGGAAGTCATGAAGCGCGTGCTGAAGGTCGGGCGTTCGAAAGACAGGCCATGCCCTTCTCACTCCAGTCAATGGCTATAGTGACTTCATTGAGCCTATACTACTACTTACTTCGTAAAGAAAAGACACATTAATACAAATATTTGAAAAACAGTAACTGCCGTGACTCAACTCGTCCTGAGATGTGGTATACAGAGAAGTGATAACATTAATAATAATAATAATAATAATAATAATAATAATAATAATAATAATAATGTGTTTTATTTTCTGTCAAAAGTGTATGACGGAGGGAGACCGAGGAAAAAAGCTGCATGATGCAGCTTGGCAAGCCCTCGGCCCCCATCCTTACATTTGGCAGCAGTAGCACAAAGAACAAAACAAAAAGACAAAAATTCATGTGAAAGAATATACACAGAAAAAGAATACATACACGCAAAGCACAGTTCAATACAACAAAGTAAGGCAATACATTTATGGTAGTATTGTCTAAATATTATACATTTGCTACACAGTCATATTAGAAGAACAGAATGCTCGAAGGTCTTTAAATGACATGGTAGGAAGGTGGATGTTTTCGGTGTGAAGTAAGTTAAGTAGCCTAGGTAGTGTACTGATGTCATTTGCTCGCCATATGTTGTTTTGAAATTTTGGAGCATCCAGTACTCCGTGTTACGGGTGGGATATGCTGTCACTCTTGGTGTTAGGGACGCGAGTTCCAGAAATGTACGAGGATTCCAGCTAGGAACGGCTTTTCTGGATTTAGCGACTGTACCTAATGATTATTGGTTGTACCAATGTGTTTTTTTTTCCTAATGGATAGAATCCAATGACGTTGAAACACTAAGGGCCGGTTGCACCAACGTCGCTTACCTTAACCCAAAGCGGCTCTTTCCTAAGTCGGCTTAGCGCCCTAAACCGAGCTCGGGTAAGCACGGGTTTAAATTCCGGTTGCACCAACGTTAACCCGGCTTTACAGACGCGCCCCTAGCTAAACGCTGGATTTGCCTAGGGAATGTAGGGACAAACAGAGCGAACTAGGGAACGCTCAGAGGGACGAATACGATTGACGGAGAGGAATCTCGTGATGTAAACAAAAAACCTGCTGTAGTAGCCGTCGTCGGCGTGTGCTTTTCGCTGTATTTCTTCGGTGAGTAATGAATTAAAGGTCTCCAAATTCAATCATTTTTTTTTCACTTAACTTTCAAAAACAGGAGTCAACGCTTTAAATAAACACAAATGCTCTTTACATTTGTGATTGTGTGTTTATTATCGGTTGATAACAGAATATTTTGACAGTGACAGTAGTTTTCGTGCTCACATTTTGAGATAAAGGAGCCATCGGGGGCCCCAAATCTCACCGAATGCGAGAAGGACGCTCTACTTGCTACATCGCTGAAGACAAAACATCATCGAGAATAAGTAGGCAGGTAAGATGACTACTAAAATCAAGTCATGCCTGAGACCGATGAAGTTCAAAACAGTGACGAACTCGCCACGGCAGCTGCGAAAATGCCCGGAAATCGTCGAATAAGCCGTCGAGTTGTCGTTGCCACGAATAGAAGTTGTCGTCGCCACGAATGAAAGATATAAAGCAAAATATTCCTAAAAAGCGCGATCACCAGAAAAGTTACGGTTATGGAACGATAGTTTTCTGAAGCCAGGATTCTACTCGCGAGACAAGGAAAATTCACTGAAGATTGTCTCGAAACTCAGAAAACAAAAGAAATTGACTTTTCGCTGTTTTATAATTTAAAAGCGCCGCAATCTGATGCAAACGGCAGAAGGGTCGACAATCAGCTGATCGCCGAGATCATGTACTGCCACTATTCAACGCGCTGATCGGATGAAAGGATATGCGTTGCAAGTAGAAATAAACAAGCTGGTAAATAACAATACGTTACAGTTATGCGAAAATCAGTAAGGTATACATACGAATAAGCTCGTTGACAGAATAACCAACGGGAAGACAGACGTGAGCCCCACAGCTCCGTACGGATCTCGGTTAGGGCTAACACGCACTGAGAGTGGAAAGCCAGCTTGAAAACAGGGGTCGATAAACACTTCACGCCACAATATTTTGCATCCTTGTCACAATCGAAGGTCATTCTGTCGAGACTCTCACGCTGTTGTAGCCTAAAACACTTTGTACAACCAATTTCGTCCACCGCGTCGACCGCCACAAACCAGCCGTCATGTTTTAAATCCAGGATTAAGAAACAACCAAAAGCAAAGCGCCCAATGTTGAGCGCTTACGATAAGCGTAGTTTAGTGCTAGGTTTAGCGATAAGCGATTTTGGTGCAACCGAACGAAACCGAAACTTAGCTTAGGTTCCCGGCTAAGCTCCGCTTTGCGCTAAGCGGCGTTGGTGCAACCGGCCCTAACTACCATTTCTAAAGCTTTCAAGGAGGGGATACCATGCCAGGAACCTTAAAAGTGCCCTGAGTAGGTTTCTGAGATCGCCTAAATATGGCGATAACTCACTATTCGCAACTCCAACGCCCTATAGGTGGCGGGGCGGTAGTTCCAAGATGGCGGAAGAGACGGGGATAGATTCTCCAGGTTTTCCAGTACGCCTGCTCGCTGACGCGGGTCAGCGCGCTAAAAATGATTTAATTGTCTTCAAATGCGAAGCGGTTAGGGTAGGATCATATATTACAGGTGACGGAGATGTTGATGCGCGTTAGGAAAACGAGCATGCTGATATTTAAAATTTGCAGAAATCTCAAGCTCAAATTGCGAAGCTTTGTGGTTGGCGAGCACGTTTTAGGCACTGGCCACGTCACTGTTTGTTGCAGAATATTTTCCAGGGTGTTGAAGATATCGTGTTTGCGCTTTGCCTGGCCATTAGTGCTCCAAAAAGTGAGCCGCGCACGGTGACTGTCAAGCTTCGGAAGAGCAGCGTTCGCAGTTTTGATGTCTTCGTGTCACAGGCTCACAACTAGCTGCTCATCGTCTTGGTTTTAGTGTATTGCAACACGTAATAAAACTACTCTATGGTTATTGATAGGAAGTCTGTTACCGCAGGCTACCGTGCGGTGTAGCATTACAACCGGAAGCTTGCGCTGCGCCTTTGAAGCACGATTTTCAGCGCGCGCCGGGAGCGTGGCCGTGCTCACGGTATAGCCAACGGTAGCCGGCGGTAACGCTATGCTAAAAGTGTCTATTAACATAATCGACGTGTTTAGGGGTTTTATTGATTGCTCCATCAGAAATAAATATTTTAATATACCGTACATTTTTTGTACCATGTCATTTCAACGTTGTGGACCCTTTCGCCAAAACTGCACGTTTTAAGCTCTCGTCTCGAACGGTTGGCTAACACAGACGCGCTTAAAATGCTTCGAGCATTTCTTTATTTGCTTTGTAACTACCTAAGCAAGGTCGGGTATTCTGTCCTTTGAAAGTGCTTGGAATAAATGGTCATGTTCCTCGTAACGGCCTTAAAACGCGAACCACTTCCCGATGTGTATTGCGCTCGAGATACCGTTGCTCAGGCACGTAGCCAGGATTTTGTTTCGGGGGGGGCCCGCCAATGACAAAATGCTGTATGAGGGGGAGGGGGGAGAGGAGGTCCCAGCAAAATGGAAGATTTCGGGGGGGGGGGGGGGGGGGCCGGGCCCCATGGGCCTCCCCCCTGGATTCGTGCCTGCCGTTGCTTGACGGGTTTTCTCCTACATATGGCAAAGAATATACTTTTCGTGGATCGTACTCTAAAGCTCTATATTATTAGCGGGAGCGTTTGCCGTCACGTTGAGCACAGATTGAGCTGGCGCGCCCATGCACAAGACCAGAAATCCGTAGCGTATGCGATGTACAAAAAGTCCCGAATGACATTAGACATCCCGGTCCTTCGTGCAACGTCGTTGCAAGGTGGAGCACAATAATTTTTATTTTAACGCACTCACTTTTTTCGTTAAAACGGCTTCCCGCATCAAGGCCGACAGTCCCTGCCACCGTTTCCGCGCCGCCGCCGCCGCTGCCGTCCCCGCTCCTCTGGTACTCCGTTTGTCCGCGAAAGGGAGAACGGCGGGCTGGAGTTGCGAATACTGGCTCTGAGCATCCTAGAAATCCCTAAACTATGACGATACGCGGCCGATTTTCTTATTAAAAAAGCAATCAAAGATCACAACACACCGATCTCATCTCCGGCGATGGGAGGAGCACGTTCCGAAACCAGGTCTAATGTCAATCAATACATAGAGTTATCACAATAAACGCAAGAGGGTGAGCTGGTGCTAGTGTCTCCGGGACTTCCGGTGGGAATTGAAGTCTAGTTTTCCAGTCTTCCTGTGTATTCCTATAGCAAAACGTACGTGATATTTTTCTCTCCACCAGGAAATAATAGAAATCAGCGCAGTTTTTTTACTCGTAACGGGTGCTACGTAGCATTATTGACATTATAAAAGTGTAATTTATTTAGTTAATGTTTCCTTTTTTTTACAACTGCGCGATGTTTAAGTCAGCAAAAAGGTCTTTGTTCTACAGCATGATATGTCAATACAAGCTATCAATCAACAACAATGGTATTTCTTTCAGAGCAACAACACTCGGTTATTGCTTTATTTTGATTATTCAAGCACAGTTCGTTACTAATCCAGTGTGTGTTCTTCGTTTCATAACTCCATGCTTCGTTCTTGGCGTCTGTTTCGATTGTTTTGATTTGGCATATATTCGCATCCTTTTGGTGTTTCGTAAAGATGATTCACTCTGTGTGCTTCATGACATTGACTATATGCGTAAATACGTTCCCTATAATAGCAGTCTGCAACGTCAACATGCATTATACATGTGTATTAGGATAGTTTAGCGCAGTATTCGACGCCATGAATTCTAAATGAAAACGCTCTGACACACTTTTTTGTACACCCGATTGTAAAACGTTCCAAACTTTTTATGCCGTCGCAACACTAAGCAATATTTACACTTATAATCGAGCGCGAAGAGAAACCGCATTTGAGTTTTCCCATAGGAATGCATTAGCGTAAGTCAAATTTAACCTGGTTGCTGTCGGCTTCAAAATGCAACAGCACACTAGCGCCACCTGAAGCTCTAGCGTTTATTGTTAATAACTCTTTGAGTAAATAGCAAGCGAAGAATCCTCGCGCCTCCGACCGGTGGAACCGCGGAGTGCATATCTGGAATGCGCGCAACTCGCTGCCCATACAAACCGAAAAAAAAAAAAATCTCTCTCTCTCTCTCTCTCTCTCTCTCTCTATATATATATATATATATATATATACGTATATATATATATAGAGAGAGAGAGATGGATGTGTGTATGTTTATACAGACTAAAACTTAGTATACCTCATACAGATGGACTATACGATTCAACCCAGCTAGCGCGCTTTTGAGCGCTCGAGAGATGACAACCAAACACATCACTCAGGCGAAAAAAAAAAATTACAAATGTAGTTTGTTGTTTTTGAGACGACTATGGCAGTATTATGTTCCCTCTTCGAGAAATATTTCATATTTTTTTTACTACACTTACTTGCTTCTATCATCTACAAAAGCATGCACATCTTGTAATAACAGCGTTTGCAATCTCAACCAAATCGCGTTTTCATTGGTCACATGCCGTCCTTGCTGCCGACACAATGCTGCTTCCATCGCCGGAGTTCAGTTCGATCTTTGATCGCTTTTTTAACAAGGAAATCGGCCGCGCATTGTTATGATTTATATATTTGTAGGATGCTTAGAGCCCACAGTTTGGGTTATCGCCATATTTAGGCGATTTCAGAAACTTCCTTAGGGTACGCTTAATAATTTCGGAGGTGGTCACCGGAAAAATTCATACTTTCATATGTAGGCTACATAAGGCGGTGGAGTAGTCAAGGGAAGAGTGATTTAATATGAGTGATTCGCGTTGTTTGTGTCCGTTTTCAACGTATACAATTGTTTTCTTCATGTCTTATGCTTTAAAGGGAAGCTGAAGAGGTTCTTGCAAAAGAAACGAGTTAGAGCTGAATTCTAGAGTGTTTTTATCCCGTCAGTCTGAATATGATGCTTGTTTTTCCCGAAGGTGTAACTAAAGGCGAGAAAACACACAAAAAAACCTACAACCAGTCGTTACGTCGTACTATGATCTTTCGGCCGCCAAGCGCGTGTCGCTTGTGTGGGCAGCGCGTGCAATTGAAAGCTTGCCAGGTATATTTCCCCCGCACTGACACCAGTCGTGACATCTTTTTCTGACCCTTTTGAAAACAGCGAGAGTGCGCGTGCATGGATTTGAGAGGTGCTGAAGTTGCGCGAGAGCAGAGATTCCGAAAACAAACTCCCTTTATGACGTAACCCTCTGGAAAAGAGGGGCTTCAGCGGTACCTTGAAAATTATTTCTTGCAGCCTCCGTGCACCAAATTTAAAATAATCTCGATATTCGGGATCCGGGAGGCCAATTGAATACGATTTAAGCGTTTTTACTCAAATACAGAACCGCTTTAGCTTCCCTATAAGGAATTACAACACACAAATTCACCAACAAGTTGCAATAACTTTTTTTAACGCAGTTTCAAAAATTTTGATCAAAGTCAATTGAAACACACTTACCTAAATTCTATTGAACTTCGATTGCTAGAAATTTAATTGAAACGCAGTGGCGAATATTCTGTAAAGACTCAACAGGAACTCGTAAAAACAAATTTAACACCAGGGTTTCCATTGAAACTCAACACGGTGTATTGAGTGAATTCTTTACAAGTTCAATTAAAACTCATTTCATTTTTTTTTTCCTTTTTGTAAGGGCATAGTGGTAAACGAAGAGACACTAACACGCCTTTCCGCTGGCCAGGTTTCTTTTCCACGAGCCCGATTGCTCGCTTTCCGTGAGCGAGTTTTGTAAGCCGCCCGTGTTGTGGCGTTAGCGAGTGACTTAACAGCCGCCTTTCTTTTTGTGGCGGACGAGCGAAACTGGTTTAACGCCCGGCTTCGCCGCAGCTCTCGCGAAGAAAAGGCGCCGTCAGGTTGGTGACGGGAGGTCGGCCCGCACTGCTTGGCGCAGATGCCTCAATTACGCTTACAGTGCCCGGAACCGGGGTGTTGAGAGCGTGCCGCACGCCGCCCCTGCGTTTGAGTCAGACTTATTACCTAACGTGTTACAAGAAGCGCGTTACTTTTTTCGCTAAAAAAGTAAGGACAGAGTTACTTTTTTAAAGAAAAAGAACGAGTACGATCTTCTCGTCACTTTTTATGGAGTAACCATCAACGGGATTCAGTTCCTTGTGTAGGGGAACAACACAAGTACCCAGCATGGTTAAACATCGCGCACAAAGTGACCGTGACTGAACTGTTTACCCCCTGGTGCCGTTGTCCCCTGTCATGAATCGTGCTTCATCTTTCCTTTCTTCACTTAATGTACCAGAATTGTGAGTACGCGCCTGTTTGTGTTCTGTGTTCCTTCCTCGATTGTCCTTGTTTCTTTGTGCGCGATTTTTAACCATGTTCAACGTTTACCAAACTCGCCCAGCTTACTACTTTACTGCAAGTACCCAGCCTTGTTCTCACCCTAGCTCGCGCCTCTAATTAGCACGACGAGAGTGCGCTAGATAGACAATAAAAAGAGGTGCACAAGGCTTATGCCAGCATAGCCATTATTTCTGAATGAACTCATTAAAAAGCTAAGAATTATTAATGATGTAAAGTATTAGAAGCGCCTCGTAAAAACGATACATGCAGAGAGAAAAGGAGAAAGTCTTGTGGTGGGGAGGTCCCTCGAGGCCGTGTGGCACGACGATGGGAACACACGTCTGTAGGGCGTGAGGGTTGCTCTCCACTGGATACTTTCAAGGGAGCCCTTCAGGGCAGTTGAGGGGGGATCCCATATAGCTGAACAAAACTCGAGTTGAGGGAGCACCTGAGCCGTGTATAGATCTCTAAGTGATGCCGCCGGCATGCCGAGGGTGATGTGAGTAATGAATCCCAATGTGCGCATCGCACGGGAGGTGGTATCGTGCACGTGTCTACTGAAATTTAGGCGCTGATCGAATGTAACTCCAAGAATTTTGCTGTGGCTGACACTAGGTAGGGGGATGTCACCAAGCGTAAGACTGCAAGTAAGTGATCTATTATGAGGACATGCTGATGGTCATGCTTTGGCTTTTTTGGCGTTTATCGGCAGCTTGTGGACCGACCAGTGGAGACAGGCGTCGAGGTAATTTTGTAGGGAGGTAAATGCGTCAGGTGAGTTCAGGGGCTGTATGAGCGTGAGGTCATCGGCATATAATATGGCTTTGGATTGTATCCCATCAGTGATGTCATTCACATAGATGGAGAACAGTGTTGGCCCCAATACGCTGCCCTGTGGAACGCCGGCAAGCACAGTGCAGGGGGGCGAGAGGTGGCCATGGAAGGCCGCCTCACTACGGCTTATCCGTCTCTTTCTCCGAGCGATATGTGCGCGAGTCGGAAGATCTGTCGTAAAGTTGATGACCCACGAAGTAGGGAACGCGTCCTACCGCGACACGACACTATGTCCCCCGAAAGATGCCTGGCTGAGAGCGGTCCTCACGGTCAAAGCGAGGTCCCTCGGGTTATGTGGCTCGAAACTGGAGGATTTTGCCGGATGGCTGTGACGGCGCGACGAACGCGCAGGCACCAAGCGGCTCCCTTTGAGAGAAAGAAGCACGCCGCCCCCATCGAATCCATCTGGGCCGCCGACAAAGTGGCGTGAAGGCGTTGAGAGGCCCCGGAGGGGAACTGAGCGACGGCACCCACCGAGGCCCGGGCACGCTTCCTGAACGAGGACTTCCCAGAGGTCCGTCCTCCCACCGCCTTTGTCTACGGCGGGCCTAACCTACATCGGCGTCGGAGAGCGAAAGCGCCGGCCTTCCTGCTGCCAAGGTCGGAATAGCGTGGCGGTTTGTTGACCCGCGGCGGTCTGTCGAGCGCGCGTGGGCCCCGCCGGGGACAATGGGGGGACGCCCGCTGACCCTCGAATCTGTCGGGCCACGATGAACGTATGCAGCGACCGCATCGGCCCGCCGCACGCCGCACGCGTCGGTTCAGTGGGCGTGAGAGTGCGACCGCCAATCCCGCCGCAGACGGCCCGCGCGGAGCTGCTTGAAGAGCCGCGGCGATCGCAGAAGTCCCTCCGATGCGCTTCCAGGAAGCGCAGGAATTCTGGCCAGGAACGAGAGGCTCGCTGAAGAAGGCGAGAAACATCGCTATTTTTAGGCCCGCGTGCGCGCGCGCGAATTTAAAAGGTGGCCCTTTTGCGGGAGACCCTGATTGATGAAGACGGCCCTCTCCCCCGACCCCCTGCAAAGGTGAGGCTATATAAGCGGGCGGAGCGGCGGGCGGCCGACAGGCGGTCACCCGGCACACCTCGGAGGCCGGACACCATGAAACCCCGGCGGAGGACGACGCTGGGGCTGCTGCTCCTGTGCGCCCTGCTCGTGGCCGACACGGCGGACGCCTTCGAGAAGATCATCAAGATGAAGAAGGTCAAGAAGCTAGCCAAGCTCGCCATCCTGGCCAAGATCCTCAAGCCGCACCTGATCCCCATCCCGTTCCCAGTCTTCATCGAGAAGAGCGGTGGGGGCGGCTGGGACATGGGCGGTGGCGGCTGGCAGGGCGGCGGCGGCGGCGGCTGGGACATGTCCGGCGGCGGCGGATGGAACGCCGGTGGCGTTGGCGGCGGCGGCGGCGGCGGCGGCGGCTGGTGGTGAGCCAAAACCACCTAAAAGGCAAAGCCTCAACCTTTTCCCTCCATACGTCATGCCTTCCAGGCTGCGCCACCTACATTGCATCGCCAAACGGGGCGTCTCGCAGCGTCTCACAGCGAACGCGACGCTAGCTCGCAGAGGTGCCATGAAGGACACTGCTTTGCGGCGTCTTTCGCCCAGCCAAAACCTCTCTGCCGCTTGGGATCCACCAGCGATGACGTCATTCGCAGGCCTTGTCTTCTAGGTGGTGTTAGGTGAGCCCGTGGTCGTCCTCGCTTCACGTGCTACAGCCATCCTCCCACGTAGCTCGCCTCGGATTTCGCCAGGAGCCACCGCGACACCGGCGCCAGTGTACGTGAGCGAGTACTCTCGTCCGCCCTGTCCACGTCCTGCCATTCTGCAACTCGCCCGTTTTGTGTGTGTATATTTACTTTGTACCTGACGGACGACGGTGTATGGGTGTGAAGCTGCGCTGTTCCTCGTGGCATTTAACCTGATCGGGCGCTCGGGCTGTCTTCGACTAAACTGACTTAACGTGTTTGTTTTATTTTACCTCGCTAAGCGTGCCTATTTGCTTTGCCTTCGGTGAAAAGTGCTTAGAGCATTTTTACTGCCCTCCAACGCTCCCCTGAGCCTTCGGCTTCCAGGGGTTCGTGGTGATCTGAGACATCGGTTTGATCGGTGCGTGGAGAAAGCCGCTTAGCGCTCCGTTCTATAGCGCGATGAGAATGGCGTTCGCACCGGGGTTCTCGCAAGGCGCCGTCCTTTTACCACCAGGCTCCCGAGTGTTATCAGCGGGAGTGCGCTGAACTCCGAACAACGTTCGGCGAAAATGCATGAACTTGAAGACCTCTAGCATCAAACCAAAGCCTTCATTCTTTTTAATCATCAATACACAGAAGGAAAAAAAAAAAACGCGTGGCTAACAATAGTGTTTGTAGTGACGTAGGTGTAATATACTAATGTCACATTCAATTGGGGCGCACCATACCGCACCGCGCTGCACCGACGGACTCGTCGCGTTCAGGTGGTCGTGTCGGTGCGGCTGCACTACCTTCATTTGGGACTTCGTGCGGCGCACGACACCGGCGCGTTGCTGCACCAGCTGCACCGTCGAAAGGAGACCGTGCAGCAACGCTCTCCGCCTCCTTCGGCCCCTTCTTTCCCTCGCTTCGTCTTCCTCGTTTCGGTAAACATGGCGGCTCGGGAGACTCTCGCTAGATGGCGCGCGCCGCCGCCCCACTCGTGGCGGAATTTGTTCAGTGGTCCACTCGTTTATGTTTTGCCCTTGAAGTGTCCGCGCCAAGCGTGTTGCACGGCGGAATGCTTCGTGTTCACTTGGTAGTGCGTCATGCGCTGCACCCGCGCGGTGGCGCGGCCTTGGGGGCAGCATTTTCTCGGTGCTGCGTGCGCCCCAATTGAATGTGACATAAGTTGAAAACGGTCGTATTGGTCTCGTTGATGCCATTGTTGTAGTTGTCGATATTTTGTGCTCGTCGTCGCTCGTTTGCTGTTTCGTCCAAGAGTGTCATTTTTGTATGCTCTTGTCTCGTCGCCCCTCGCTAGTCCAGTGTTCGGACGAAAGACGCGTCCATGTTTTGTTACCTGTTTGTGTCGTGTTTGGTCGGCCTTTCAATATGCTCTCGAATGTTTCGATGGTGCTGAATCATGTTGTGTACTTCCGCTTTACTCGTGTGGCGTACCTCATGGTAAATGTTAGTTTTTTTTTTTTGTAACTAACAACCTAACATTTGTGAACACGTAGGCATTGTGCATATCACTGTTTTTATTACACGTTAAATATTTTTTTGCGACATTCTGTAAATACAAACATAACGGCGTAACGACAATAAAATGTACCCATCACGTATCTCGGGAAAATGCAATGACCACCTATTGCGGTGTCGCGCAATTTAACCGGAGGAAACCACGCTTGTGACAGGTTGGAATATCGCGTGCGCAGTGAGGGCACAGTCTACGATAAGAGATAACAAGGAGGACTCAGGCAATTCCGTTGCACTTAAACGTGGAGCGAAACGGACATTACGATCTGACGGAGGTCTCTTTAGACTTAGGCTAGGTGGCGTAAGCTACCGTCCGTTACAAAGGGTATAGCCATTAACATCCATCCATCCATCGAGGGGATCAAACAGCACCAAAAGTGCGCCGTCATGGCGCTCGTCGTCCTTATCCGTTTACTATAAACGGCAGTCACGTACAGCGAATGCCCCATGACCCTGAGCTTTTTTGTGTGCGTGTTTGGTTCAGCCGGTCACGTAGAAACGCTTAAAGACGACGAGGGCCATGACGACGCACTTTTGGTCTCTGCTCGATGGGCTCGGTCGAATCACATTCAGCGTCGGATCGAGGTCGGACTCAGCGTGAAATGAAGTGTATATGAATCGAACCTCGCGAATAACCCCATCTACCTCCACGGAACGTCAATACACTCAGATGACGCCGACTCAACGACTGACCCTGGGAAAAATAAAATAATTGTTTCGTGCGTACGTTTATCCTGAAGTTGGTCTGCCACAACGGGCGTATCACCTGTAGATGAGCAATTTAACCAGTGCGGTAAAACCGCTATGGGGCAGGCACGTGGCCATGATTTTGTTTCGGGGGGGGGGGGGGGGAGGGGGGGGGGCGCCCATGACAAAACGCTGTATGAGGGGGAGGGGGAGAGGAGGTCCCAGCAAAATGGAAGATTTCGGGGGAGAGGGGCGGGCCTCATGGCCACCGATCAACCCCAAAAAATTTTTCGTACACACGTCCAGCTTGTTTATTTGAAAAAAAAAAAATCAAAGAAATTGCGAATAAAACATTTCTTTAAATGGAGCAAGGAAAAATCAACTTAATAAATTTTACTATCTGAAAGTCTCATCTGGGATACTGTAACACTAGAGAGAAAAATATACTATTACTGATACGCCGAAAGGTCTAGCGCGAACATTTGCCCTTTTTCAGGAAAGGAAGAAGAAGCCTCCAAGCAACCCAGTTGCAGTTTCTTCGTAGCTCTCAAATATTTGCCAGTTCTAAGGTATTTCTCAAAGTTTAGGGGGTATTCGTGCCCCCGAACCAGTCTTTTACTATCGAAGAAGGTTCAATGGAGCACCGCGAATCCTCCGCACTCCTCCGATCGACGTCTTCGGAACCCAATGAGATGGATACGTCGCTAGGCCTAACGACTGGGCCACAGAGTGCCAAGTCCGAAAACGTGACTAGGAATATTTCATCGACGGGCCACCCGGCCATCAACCTCCCGATTGACCCTGGACTACTGGACCTACTTGGGATCCCAGGAGATGAAATTGGGAAGCTGTTCATGTGCTTCTTGGCACAGCTCGCCGAAGAACGCCAGCAAAAAGCCAGACTGAACAACGCTAACGAAGCGGTGAGCTCAAAATGTTCTCAGGAGTTTCCAGCGCTGACCCCGCCAGAAATTTCGTCAAGCTCTCTTTCGAGCGAACGAATAGCCACGCCTCCAGAAACCGACCCTCCGTCAACAAATCCAGAGGACAACGGATGGTGCACGGTGACGAAACGCCGGCGCAAACGATTGCTGACATCGGTCGAAAAAGAAGAAAACAAAGCCACAGCTGCTCCAATAGAAAACGCACGAGACATTCGAAAGACGACACAGACCATTGTTCTCAAACCTGTGTGCAAGGAAGAGGCTATGGCATTTAGGGTTCGGGACATTGTGAGCGCCGCTGAGAAGGCGGGAGTTACAAAAGACGACGATTTTAAGATCCAGTATCAGGCAAGGACCAACACCATTGCACTTACTACGCAAGATGAGAAGACCGCAGAGAAGCTTCTTCAGCTTACAGAGGTGCAAAAAGGCGGCGATCAGTACGCGATTCGACCGTACAAGGCCATCGGGAGAGATCAGATTAGAGGCATCATTTACCTCCCAGGAGACAACCGCGACGAGACTCCAGAGACGCTGATGCAAGACATGAAATGCAAGACGTCCCGCATAGTCAACGCACGACTGATCGGGAAAAGCAAAAACGTGGTACTAGTGACGTTTGAGAGTAAGAAACTCCCCAAGACAGTAATCTTTTCCAACGCAATTCTAGGCGTGAAGGAGTACCTCCCACGCCCCATCGTGTGCTTTAAATGCCACGGGCTTGGCCATAAGACCGATGTTTGCCCCCGGAAGGTGCAAAGGTGCGGCCACTGCGGGCAGCTGCACGATGAGGAAATGGAGAACTGTCACCGGGAACCCAGATGCCACAACTGTGAGGGCAAGCACGTTGCTACCAGCAATATGCCTGCCCAAAGCGCAAAATTCCGGAAAAACGAAAACCCTCGTTGAAGCCTCCGGAGGCGCAACCTAGGGACAGCTACGCAGCAGCTGCCTCGGCGAGCACAAAGGAACCCAAACCAGCAGGAGAGATAAGCAGGACAGGCCTGCCTGCCTGGATGCCGGAATGGGCCAATCCTACACCACCACAAACGCCATAAACATCTACGTTTAACGCCGAGAGGGAGGTCGACAAGCTTCAAGCCGAAATGAAAATGGGTTTCAAGGCACTTTTCGAGGTCATCGGGGAGCTCAGAAGGGAGATTGCAGAGCTGAAGCATGGCAAGTAACTCCGCAACCAGCGCTAGGCGGATCACCACGGAACTGACTCGGATCATCCAATGGAATTGTACGTTTACGGCCAGAAGTGCGGAACTCAAATTACGATTTGAGATGCAGCCCCCGCCCGATGTGCTGCTACTCCAAGAAACAAGGACCCCGACCATGACACTACCGTGTTACAACTTCTACACGAACCCTACCATCGAGACGACCCCTAGCATTCGGGAGAAGAACCCTGTAACTAAGAGGGGCTGGGCAGCCGTTGGTATCCTACGACATATACCGCAAGCCCAACTGGATACGACAGCCCTCTGCTCAACTGACAGAGAAGTTGTTGCCGCGAGAATCAGGCATGGACGAACCAAATTCACTGTGGCCTCTGTCTATCTCAGACCAGGAACCAAAGCGGTAGACGGGGAGATGATGCAGTGGATCAAAGGGCTGATCAAACTAGCCGAAGGGGATCCCATCATTGTAGCAGGAGATTTCAATTCACCACACAGGTATTGGGGATATACGACCAACACGAGGAGGGGCAAAGATATTCTTGAAGCCATGAATACCGTGGGCCTCGAGCTGCTCAACGCACCCGGCGTCAAGACTAGGTTAGCCAAGCAGCGGAGGCAAAAGGACTCTACCCCGGACCTCTCTTGGGCCTCGAGATGTCTCGACATTGAATGGACGCCATGGAAAGATAGCCTCGGCAGCGATCACTTCCCCCTGGAAATGAAGCTCAGACATGGCCAAGGGACAGGCTATAAGGAGAAGAGACCGGTGGTAAAGTGGGACCGTTTCAGGGAGCTTCTTGAAGCGGAAGACGGTCAAGACGTCGAAATGAGCATCCGCAAGGCACTCCGAGAAGCCAAGACGGAGATATTGGTGAAGCCCGATGCCCCCACCCCTGACAACCACCTACTCAATCTCTGGGCTAGCCGGCTACAAGCGCTCCAGAAATACGGTAAAAAGAAAACACTACGGAACAAAATCAAGCTAAACCATGCGACGGCGAAGGCCAACAGGTACACGAAGGAACTGGGACGCACAAGATGGAGAACTCACTGCGAGTCTTTCAACCAGCGCACCGGGCTTGGAAAGGCCTGGCGAACTTACCGGGGCCTCGACGGAAGGAAGCGCAGGAAACGAAATGCGGCACAGAACCTCGCCCTTAAGCTAAACATAAGCGAGGAGGAGTTGGCAGTCAAGGCCGGTGAACTTTTGTTTCCCCAGGACGGAGCACCGACAACCCCAGAGCAACGGCCGAGGACTTGGACATGCCACTAGAAGCTGGGATGGAAGATCAGCTTGGCATGGGAGAACTCATAGACGCGCTCTTCACAACAAAGACCAACAGCGCCCCCGGCCCGGACGGGGTCAGTTATCAAGCATTCAGAAATCTTCCGGAAGAAGCCACGAAAAGACTCCTGGACAAATATAATCAGGTCTGGGAATCGGGGAGGCTGCCGGAGGATTGGAAGCTGTCCTGGGTGACTCCGATACCCAAGCCCGGCAAGCCACTCGATCGAATTGAAAATCTGCGGCCGGTTTCCCTGACATCTAACGTCGGAAAGACGATGGAGAAGATTGTACTCAGGAGGATTCAGTGGTACTTGGAGAAGCACGAGTGCCTAGATCCCAGACAGACGGGCTTCCGGGAGGCAATGGGTACCCATGACAGCCTCAAACTTCTCTACGAAGAGGTTATGGCCGTCAAGAATAAGCAAGATCCACGACTTGTCGTTGCTCTCGACATCCGAAAGGCTTTTGACGCTGTCCCTCATTGGGCTGTCGCTAGAGGAGCCAATGCATGCGGCATTCGAGGCAAGGCACTGCATTTCATAGAGGACTTTCTACGCAATAGAAACTTCCAGGTGAAAATAGGAGACACTAAAGGTCCCCTGACGGTGAACTGCCGAGGAGTACCGCAGGGGGCGGTGATATCACCGGTCCTCTTCAACATGGTGATGGCAGGCCTTCCGGCCCGACTTCGTACAATTGAAGGACTAGGTTTCACCGTCTACACTGACGACGTGACGCTCTGGACCCGCGGCGGATCCTTAGGTGAGCAGGAATGGACGATGCAACGCGGCATAGAGCAAGTTCTGGAGTATCTCAAGGAGTTCGGAATGGAAGCGTCCCCTGAGAAGACGCAATACATGGTAGTAGCCAGGCCCCGAGACCATCGGAAAGGAATCGCCAACTCGATACGGCTCGAGATGAACGGACAAGAGATTGGCAGAAAACAACCGATCAAAATCCTCGGAGTCACCTTCGAGGAAACGGTGAGAAGTACGAAATGGCTCCCAGAGATAGAGAAAAACTGGGTTCAGGGCTTGAAGCTCATTAGAAAAACAACCAACAAGTCATGGGGCGCTGACGAGAAGGCTCTTTGCATCCTGGCGGAAGCCCTGTTGACGTCGAGAGCTCTATATAGCTGCAACTGGCTAAATCTCACCCGCGGGCAGTGGAAGAAGCTAGAAAGATTGAATCACCGATCCATGAGGGTGATCACAGGCCTTCCCAACTTCACGCCACTCGAAGAGCTGAGGCAAGAAGCTCAGATGAGCCGTATTGAGGACAGAGCCGACGTACAGAACATCGCTCAATTTCAACGACTGGAGCGGACCAGGCAAGGTCGTCGACTTCTAGAGGATTTGGGATACGACATAGGGAACAAGCCCCCACTTGAAGAGCCCCTTCCACCGTGGCAAGATGAGGCAGTCACAGACCATCGGCCACTTCCTAAAGCCCTAAACGATGGAAAGAGGGCAAGGGCTGCTAGGCTGCATGCAGCTTGGTGCGAGGAACATGGAAGGGGCGACGAGATACGCTATACCGACGCAGCAAGGACCGAGGGAGCCTCAGCAGCAGCATGGCACGACCCAAGAAGGAACAAGGTGTGGGCCGAAGCGCTACCGGAGGGCACATCCGTCAAAGAAGCCGAGCTGAGGGCGATTCTTGCGGCGATCGAAGACATCCTGAGCATCTCAGTGACGGCAAGTAAAGCCAGAATTTTTACGGATTCCCAGGAGGCGATCATCGCGACCAGATGCAGCAGGCCCAAAGGCCGCACGACTAAAAAGATAAAAAAGATGGTGACGGAGCTTCGAGAAAGAGGCACCGAGTTGTACATAACGTGGCTTCCTGGACACAGTGGAATAGCCGGGAACGAGAGGGCACACAGGGCCGCAGTGGAGGCAGCACATTATAGCTCCACGCTTGGCCCGACCTCTCCGTCCGGCAGGCACGAGACGGTAGATCCAGAGGAGCAGGCCGAACTCGCCAGGCAGGCGAGGAAGGCCTACCTCAGGGGGCTCCTACCGCCACAAGAAGACAAGATACCAGCAGGCTACAGCCGATGGGCTGCCGTCCGGGTCCGTCGTATCAGGACCAAGACAGCGTGCACTCCAGCGAAACTGGCGAGCTTTGGCTTGCTGGAACCAGAAGAAGCAAAGTGCAAGACCTGCACGGGGAACAACATGGCGACACTCCAACACCTCCTTTGGAACTGCAAAGGTCTAGATAGACACAGACAAGAAGCCCTCAAAGTCCTCCGTGAGGAAGACCGACCGATGACGCTAGACGAATGGGCCCGACCCAGAGGCTCGCCACAACATCGCAAAGCGCTCCTCGACTTCCTGATGGATTACATCAGAAAATCGGGGACACATAACCTCATATAACCTCACCGTATTCATCTTATACTACCGCTTGGCCACGTAGTCTAAAGCCTGGTTCACACAGTTGCGTTTGACTGCGTTTGACTGCGTTGCGGCAGCGAGAAACCAGGACATCCCTGCTGCTTATATCGCGTGCCAAGATGATTTCTTGAATTGGATTCCACGCTTCATACGAAGCACAGATGTGCCGGTGACTCGCTTTCGGTTCTCGACGCAACGCAGTCAAACGCACTCAAACGCAAGTGTCTGAACCGGCCTTAAGCCCGTTGAAAAGCTGGGCTCGTTTAACCTTTACTATCTTCGTTCCTTCATTAAAAAAAGAAAAAAAAGATTGTTTACATTGTGGGGAAGTTTAGTGTTCCCCGATTGTGACGCAGTCATGAGATGGTCCTTTCTGGTCAATTTTTGTGCTACTCCTGGACCTACCGTTCCCACCTCATGTTCAGGAAAATCAGTGATGGAGGTATCAGAGTGACCCCTGCTAGAATAACTTTACGACATAGTTCCTGCAAGGACACAACACGTTTTGTTCCTGAGTTCGGTGGTGTAGACTCGCACAGTTATCTCAGGAGTGCCTCAGGTCACTGTAGTTGGCCCCACACTCTTTGCAATCTACGTTAATAGAATCGCGAAAACCTGCACTTCAAAGCCATCCGGTATGCAGATGATCTGACCATGATAAAGCCTATCAGTTCCCCTCAATCCTACCAGGAACTACAAGATGACATAGATGAGTGCCACCAGTGGTCTACTAAACATCTATTCTTCCACCGAACGAAATGAAAAGCGTTACGCTGACAATCACCACCGGCAAAACCAAACAGGAATCTTCATCCCAAGCATTTCGTTCTTGGTACCCTTCTCCTCAAGCGAGTTCGTCAGACCACTCTGCTGAGAGTAGCCTCTGTCGACCGCCTGAGCTTCGCTGACTGCATACGTACCATCATATCAAAAATGCCTTCGGCACGTGGCATGCCACCAAGTGCATTTAATAGCCTCTACACCGCACTCGTTCTTCCGCACCTGGAGTTCTGCTCACCAGTGTGGAGCCCCCACCTAAAGACCCAACGAGATGCGTCTGGAAACAGCGCAGCGCTGGGCCGCTCGCACGCTTCAACATCGTACTGTTCCTCGCCCCGCTCTTTGGCCTTACGGAGAAGTCTCCAACTCGGCCCTCTTAAGAGCTGCAAGATGGCGTACCATCACTCGTCGCAGAAAAATAGTATATATTCATCTCTTCTCCAATCTTATGAACCCATCAATGAAGCCTGCAGGAGCTCCTTGACCAAGCAGCCGCTGGCAGTCTGCAACCCCTCTTAGCACGTACACTACGCCACAAAGACACTTGCCTGATGGGACCGAAAAAACCTGGAAGTCCCTACCCATTGAATTGACTGAGTCTATCCCTACCTACCCTGAGGATATCAGGACACTCTGCATGACAAGCCTCAAGCATACTCTCATCTTGAAATCCGCGCATGTGTGCTGACTCTCCCTCTCTCTTCATTTTTTTATTTACTCTCACCTGCAAGCGTCACCCTGTTCATCACGTGAATGTATTTTTTTTTTTTAATCATGCATCGTTACTATAGTTTGAACGGCGCATCAGGACTACATGGTATGGGCTCTAGCCTTTCTGTTATGTCCTGGCTTTTTTAAGCCTGAGTAAATATTAGGATTATTATTATCACGTGGTGTCGTTTTGATCCCCTATCACAACCTAGCATGGTGAAGACATTCCAGCTGCTGCAGACCAATTTAGCTTTGAGTAGCCGTCATATAATAGATCAATATTTAGGTGATTATGTGGCGGCGTTAAGTTTGAAGAGCACTACCTATAGACGCTTTACAGCAGCTGTGTATGGGCGCCGCCATAACTGACCTTCAGTTTTTGTTCCCTCTTATTCCGTTCGCTTGACTTCATTATTTCCACAGCAGATGTTATTGCCATTTTAAGTGTTACTGTGTCCTTCCCCCAGCATAGGCCGTTGTGGAGACTCGTCAACGCCCGCTTCAGTGGCTCGGCATCTCGGTAAGACAAGAGAAGGGCGGCTATGGCGGCTCAATCTGGCGCGTGTGTAAAGCGTCTATACAGTCAGATAAACTATCTCATCACACAAGTTACAAGAACGTTTATCGTGACCACAAAGTGACGTTAAAATGGGTTAAAAGTTCACTCTTAAGGCTTAGAATATTATTCTAACATAAAATTGAGGTACCATCCTTATTTTGAGTTCTCATCCACAAGTCACGTACCGAATGTTCTGACGGATGACCCGCTTTGCGAGTCATCCGTCATATGCATTTTTTGTGAAGTCTAAACAAGACCTGTAGAACTCCTCCTGGGGGGTTTAGCTCGCAGCCGCCACCTCAGGGAAACGAGAGCATATGACCCTATTATTTCGAGAAGAGGGACGCGACCGACGCCGCCAAGCCTGGGTGATCGCAGGACGACGGCATAAGCAGATACGCTTGAGCCGCCGATAAACCTCTCCGGCTCCGCTCTGTCACCACATGCTAAGGCTCTGCTTGCGAAGAGCCCCAAGTTCGCCTCCACTATCATTCCCTCTAGAGTGGACCAGCTGGCAGCGGTACACCAGATAGAAGCAAAGATTCCCAAGCCTGCTAGACAGGAGTTCCTCTGAATGTGTTCCCGGCTCGTATGCACGCACGGTACGACCCGCCCTGCCATACTATTGAGTTTCCGTTTGTGGTGAAGGGGCTTAGGCAGTAGGAATCTCAAGCTCGTGGAGGCGGACGAAACGGATGTGTTTGTGATCGTTGACAGGTCCATCTTTGGCACAAAGGTCAACCTCGCCCTCAACAATAACTTCGTCGAGGTGAAGAAAAGACCGTCGGGTTCCCTCCATTTGCAAGTTAAGACCATCTGCAAGGACAACAATCTCTCATCACTTCTGACAAGGGTTTCGGCCTCTGCCAAGCAGTACCTGACTCTATACTCTTCACAGCCAAGGCCCACAAACCTGACATCCTCTTCAGGAGCATCGTTTCGGGGGATGGATGCTGGCAAAAACGTCTGGCGCTGTGCCTACAAAGGAATGTGGCGGCCATTCATTTGGATCAACCCTTCCGCGTTGGCAGCTCTCAGAAACTTCTCCCGGCTATACAACTGCTTCACTCATCAGGCCAGACCACCACATTTTCTCACTAGACATAACCAATATGCACTACAGCCCCGACATAAAAATACTGTTGGGTGCGGGGGAAAGGACCATCACCACACAAAGCGTGACCATGTTCCAAAACACCTCCGGAATCCCCCTCAGCGCCTTCCTGCAGCTCCTTGTGGTGCACATTGTTAAGAATGGAACCTTCGGCAACCTTTTTCGAGTTTCAACGCTGCGGAAACGAGTCCCGAAACGAGTCCCGACGTGTTCTGGACTGTCGCCCACCTGTCGAAGTCTGCCCGAAACGAGTCCCGACGTGTTCAAGACCGTCGCCCAGCTGTCGTGGTCTGCCCGAAACGAGTCTCAACGCGTCCGTGACGTCAACGGGACGTGTGTGTGTGTGCGTGTGGGTTCGTGCGCTCCGGAAGGGGAGAGAGGCCTGGCCTAACTGCGGAGAACCATGGCTATGACGCATTTCTGGCTACGACGCGGCGGGCTTTTCTGCTACGCACTTGGCGGTCGCACCTGCTGCCCTGGCGGAGAGTGAGGGAGAAAACGGACCCCTATATAAGGCGGGGCGTGAGGCTGCTGAGTTGTTCTCTTGGATTTGACGACTGTATCGCTACCATGTAATTAAACCGTTCGTTACGTTACCAATTCTCCCACCTCCACTGGACCCCTGGATTCTTCACTTCGGGGAATGGTCGTCGTCACGAGCCAGGAAGCCTCCGGACGTGCGGCTTAAACCCCGCCTCGAACAACTGGTTGGCAGCGGTTGGGATCGGACCATGCGACATCGTGCTACATCTGTGGGTGAGCGTTTGGACTTTGCTTTGGGATTCGCCAGGCTTCAGATTATGGGTAATTAATTTTGAACTGCTGGGAATCCTTAGTGTTTGACTCGTGCGCTAGGTTTTTGGTACAACCTCGCGACAAGTTTTAGAACAAAGCCAAAGCTAAAGAGCAGCGATCATGGATCTAATGAGGTTACTGAGGACAGATTTATTCTGTTTATGTGAAGAATTGGGTGTGGAGGTGGAGCAAAAGATGAAGAAATCTGAGATCAGTAAAGCGATTTCAGAGAGCGCGGAAGCAGAGGAAATTAAAATTGCGTGGGAACTGCTTCAGAACGCTAAGAGTGAAGCTGCAGCAAGAGAGGAACGAGAGCGAGAACAGGCTGCAGCGAAAGAGGAACAGGCTGCAGCGAAAGAGGAACGAGAGCAAGCTGCAGCTAGAGAGGAACGAGCACAGACTGCAGCGAAAGAGGAACGAGACCAGGAGCGAGCGCTGAAAAGGCTAGAGCTCGAAATTGAACAACAGCGATTAAACTCGCAGAACAGTAGAGTTGGGGCTCCGGTACGAGCAAGTGAGACCGAGTCGTATCAAATGAAGAAGCTCCTGCAGCCGTTTAAAGTTGGGGAAGACGTGGGCCTGTTCTTAGTGAACTTTGAGAGGACATGTGAGAAGTTGAGCTTCGCCCCAGAAACGTGGCCGCAACGGCTTTTGACTCTGTTGCCCTGTGAGGCTGCAGAGGTTGTCGCGCACCTTAGTGCTGGAGACGCGGACGACTACGACAAGGTGAAGTCCAGCCTTTTGAAGCGGTACCGCCTTTCTGCCGAGGCGTTCCGTCAAAGGTTTAGAAACGCATCCAAAAAGAGCAGCGAGGGCTACTCGGAATTCGCGTACGGGCTTAAAACCAACCTGATAGAATGGTTGAAGAGCGAGGAAGTGTACGAAAGCCGAGACAAGGTAGTCGAGTATGTGTGCCTCGAACAGTTCTTTCGTAGCATTCCGCAGTCAGTCAAGCTCTGGGTGCAGGACAGGGTGGGAGTCGACTCTGTCGAAAGGGCCGCTGAGCTAGTCGAGGAGTACGCAACGCGTAGAAAGCTGAGCGGAGAGGAAAGCGAATCCGGCTGAAGCGATCAGCGCAAGACCTTCCGACAGGGAAATGACTCGCGAGAAAACGGGCCCGAGAAGCCCGAAGCAGGACAAAAGGTCCCAGACAAGAGCGCAGAACACTCGAACGGAGACGAGGCGCGGAAAAGCCCAACTGGGCAGTTCGAGGCAAGGAAGCCGTTCCTGTGCTACAACTGTCAGGAGCCGGGACACACAGCGGCCAGATGTAAGAAACCGCGGGTTGTGTTCTCGTACGTGAACGGTAGTGACAAGGACCTGAAGCTTCTTCGTCCCTATCTTCACCAGCTCCAGGTAAACGGAAAGCCGTGCAGGGTGCTTCGTGACAGTGCAGCGACGATGGACGTTGTTCATCCGTCGTATGTAACGACATCCGATTTTACCGGAAAGGTAGTTTGGATCAAGCAGCTGCTCGAAAAGCACAGTGTCTGTCTGCCTATGGCGACAGTAAGGATAACTGGCCGGTTCGGAGAGCTAGTGACAGAGGCGGCTGTCTCGCAAACAGTCCCGTTGGAGTATCCTTATTTGTTTTCTAACCGGTCAGATTTCCTGCTGCGCGAAAGGGGTCAACAACTGGGAGAAGGGCTAGTTCAGTCATGTACGAGGTCCAAATCGCGTCAGGTCGCCCCTTTGTTGACGAGGGATCCAGATCCAGAGGCAGCTGACGGGGAGCAAGCACTCCCAGAGTTGGAGGCAGAAAACCGGGATGAGAGGGACCAGGTTGTAGAACAGCCTGACCTCGTAGCACTAGAAAGCGTACGCCGTCCCAACGAGCCCGCGAAAAAGGCGGAGGAAGACGGGATCATTAAAGGATCTCTCGTAGCTCCGACGTCACGTAATTTGGATCGTCTGTTACGAGTAGACAAAGTGTCTTTGACAGTCGAGCAGAAGAGCGACCCTAGTGTGTCAGGGTTTCGCGGTACAGCTCAGGAGATTGCTAGGACCAATGTGACGGGGCATGAAAAAGGCGGATTGTTTTATCGGCGCTATAAGGACCGCATTTTCACGTCTAGAAATCACGTGAAAATCGATCACTATGACTTCAGCGTAAGAAAAAGAAAAGGCAAATTTAACGGCAATGCCGATGTGTTGAGCAGATTTTTCTGACATCACGACAAATAGTAGGGATGATCTCAGAGGTCTTCGTCATCCACGGGAATGAGGATCTAAGTGGGGGCACTTCGTTGAAACCCCAAAAAGGACCTCACAAATTGCGAAGAGTTTTTGTCTTTTGTATTTTGTTCTTAGTGACCTCGTTGGAAAAATGAGTTTTTTTGGCGACAGGGGGTCTCGATACCCGGAATTGTACCAAATTTTGGTAATCCGTAATCCAGTCTGGCGGGTCTTTGGCGAATTCCGAGCGTTTGACTGCGGTGTGGCGTGGTGCTGTGGGGGAAGTTTCCGCTGATGCCTCCGTTGTGAGAGGTTTGGGAGTTTGTTTGGTGCTTGCAGCGTCTTCTCAAGGCCTACTCCAAGCCCACCTCTTCAGGCCAGCGATTGTACCACCGGCCATTCGAGGTTTCCCTGGCCCCGGAGGGGCTGTTAAGAATGGAACCTTCGGCAACCTTTTTCGAGTTTCAACGCTGCGGAAACGAGTCCCGAAACGAGTCCCGACGTGTTCTGGACTGTCGCCCACCTGTCGAAGTCTGCCCGAAACGAGTCCCGACGTGTTCAAGACCGTCGCCCAGCTGTCGTGGTCTGCCCGAAACGAGTCTCAACGCGTCCGTGACGTCAACGGGACGTGTGTGTGTGTGCGTGTGGGTTCGTGCGCTCCTGAAGGGGAGAGAGGCCTGGCCTAACTGCGGAGAACCATGGCTATGACGCATTTCTGGCTACGACGCGGCGGGCTTTTCTGCTACGCACTTGGCGGTCGCACCTGCTGCCCTGGCGGAGAGTGAGGGAGAAAACGGACCCCTATATAAGGCGGGGCGTGAGGCTGCTGAGTTGTTCTCTTGGATTTGACGACTGTATCGCTACCATGTAATTAAACCGTTCGTTACGTTACCAATTCTCCCACCTCCACTGGACCCCTGGATTCTTCACTTCGGGGAATGGTCGTCGTCACGAGCCAGGAAGCCTCCGGACGTGCGGCTTAAACCCCGCCTCGAACAACATCCAGTCCACTCTGATAGAACACAATGGAACGATATACACACACACTGTTAGCAAAGATAACACGCCCAGACGTGTAAACCGTTGTCCCATAGCGGACACGTCGAAACGTGTTCGTTTTACACGCAGCCATGTGTGTTATTCACCTACACACGAGGTGCCGCGTAAACTTAAAGGAACACTGACAGGGTATTTATGCTCGCCGAGGTTTTTAGTTGTACGTGACATATGAGAGCCCAACTACCCAGAACAGAATTTGCGGCTCGAAATTCGGTTTCTTTCCGCCCGAAAACCGCCGATCGAGAACTGGCCGGTTTGAGTCGCGCTCACTCTCTTTTCCGTGGTCACGGGCCGTTTTCTAAGGTATCGAAGCGACTACCAATTTCAATCAAAGTCGTGGGTCATTGAAGGCACACAGTCAGTATTAAAAATAGAAAAAAATATGAAACCCATTTTTTGTGGCTTCCAAAAAGCTGCAAATACGTTGATTGAAAAAAAAAAGGTAGCACAGACAACCGGAAGCCTACTGTGCGTTCACTGAAAATTCTCAACATGGCGTCGTTTTGCGTATCGTGGGACTAGCGGATGGCAGCGGACGACGGGCGTTGGACCTCTACTTCAGAACTGTCGTTCACGGTACCGGTGAATTCTGTCTTCCTTCGAAAGAGAAATTTTGGACCGATCAAGAGAACTGATATTCATCCCGTACGACACGCCCGACCAGCAAGCCGATTGCACGAAGACGCCGCCGAGCCGTCGTCCATTCTCGTTGCTGAACTGAAGACATCGCTCGCTCAAACGTCAAGCACGAAGTGCGTACTTCGAGTTGAATACGAACGCGTACGGTTTCTTTACGAGGTGCGAATTTGGCCTCTGCGTGGTGCTGCCCAACTTCAAGCCGGGAGTGCATGTAATGAAGGGAAATCGGCAGCAAACTACCGACATACAGTCTACCGGCTCCATTAGTACACACGGAATAGTTCCTTCGGTAGCTCAGTGGAAAGACATCCGATTTACACGCAGTGAGCACGGGTTTAATCCCTGCTGTGGGTGTACCATTTTTTTTTGTCAAGCATTTTGCGATGTTTACAGTTCTTTTTTGTAACAATTATCACTAAAAAAAACAACAACAACAATTGTTGTGGACGATACGTCGCTGAACTAAAGGGTATGGGATTTCACTTTTGACACCTGCGAACTCAATGTAGTCACTTTCCACAAAATGCAAGGAGCATATGAATCGGGTAGCGTCCGCTTTCCGAGCTTAGCGTAACTGTTCTACAGGAATTGCAGCCAGCCATTGACCCCGACCCGTTGATCTTTCGGAAACTTGTGCACTCTGCCGCACAATGCCACCTTCAGATGCAGAACATGTGAAGCAATTCTTCACGCAACATCTTGGGAATATTATTTTCGGAGCCGATCACGGGAATTCACCACACTACGGCGCTCGGGCACTCACTACTAATTGCCAACACTTAAATGTACAAAACAACTCATCTTGAAGTACAGAACAGCGAGCGGGACAAACATAAATGCAAAGAAATCGCACGGCGGGCGAACGCATTTCGTCTGCTACACGCGGAGGAGAAACAAAAAACAAAAAACGCACGGTTGGGTGTAGCCACGTGACTTCCGCCAGTCTCACTATCCTCCCTACTTCCCCGTGCTGTGTGGGAGTTTCGGTTTCGCTTTCGAGCAGTTGCGTTTTTTGGCTTTATTTAAAAAAAATACGTGACTCTGTAGCAAAATATTAATTGGGTAGTATTCCAACACCATAATAAATCGCCTGACAAAAAAGGAAAAAAAAATTTGGGGGATGTCAGTGTCCCTTTAAAGGGACAATGAAGGGAATTTCGGACATCTTTTTGGCGATTGAACTTGGTTCCAGGCATGTCTCAGGCCACGTTGCCCGAATTTCAGCCGAAACCGGCGCTTGTGTGCCGCGCAAATCAATTAAACAGTCGCGGTGATAATCGTACCGGGATCGACTGGTACGATTATCAGTCGATGAGAACTCTCAGGGTAAACGACGAAATGGTTGACTTCCACCAGCTAGCCTGTACTATGACTCTTTTTTCGTCACAAAAGACGCGTCAGCGATTGGTCGAAACGAGAAACGTGCCCTCGGTCACGTTTTGGTTCGCGATTTTTAGGAATACTGTTCCAATTTCCGCTCGAAAAACCACGAAAAGTATAAATCGGACCGGAAATGATTACTAAACCGTAAATAAAGCAGCATAATTGTTTTTTTCTTTGCTACGCTGGATGCGAAACGGGCAACGAGCAACTATGGGCAAACAAAATAATATAAAAAAAAAGAACACGGTTCTCGAAGGATTCTGCAAAATGGTAGATGTAGATGGCTGTTCTAACGGTCGACTGAAGACCAGTATTCGTTCGGGCGACGCTAGTTTTCCCGTGTGGGTTGCTGTTCGTGTTCTTAGACGACGAAAAGAGGACGTCCGCGGAGGAATCGGATCCCGGAACGGCCGGATCGCTGTCGCTTTCCCCTCGGAATCTTCCCCTCGTCCGTCCTTCGGCATGCGGGCCGCTCGGTCCGGCTGGCTGGGCGGTCTCCGTCGGGGGCCGCCGCGTACTCCCGTTCCGTTAGTGTTCGGTCACTGAACGGAAGCTCGAACTCGCTCGCGAGAGCGGCATTGCCGTCCATGTTGACAGCTTCGGCGAAACGACCGCGCCAACCGCGCCACCGCGCTGCTATAATCCACCGCGGTAACCAGAGTCTCGATCTCCTAAATACTACCGATACCGACTATTCACACTTGACGTCACTCCCTACGTCACCTCCGTTTTCGGGGGCCCAGAAACGAGAATGGAGATTGTTCAGTTTCGGTTTCTTTACTTGTTTCGTAGGCACAGAAATACGCGTCACAAATGTCTACAAAAAATTGGGCAGCATGCTATGTTCCCAAGAAGCATAAAAACACCATTTAAAAAAATTAAATAAAAAGCGTCTTCATTGTCCCTTTAACACGCTACACCGTGTCTGCCTTCCGAGAAACACGGTCCAGCGTGTTACTTATGAAACATGGCGGCCAGCAGCCGAGAAACAGGCGAGAGACGAGCCCAGCGAGCCGCGCGCCTTTCAGCCGAATTGAAAGCACACACTGTTCTCGTTCGATGTCTTTTATACACAGTAAACAGTCTCCGAGCGGCGGACGCAGCCACGTGCAAAGGTACGTACTTAAGGCTGAACTCCATGGGACGAATTATGTGACGAATAATTGGCGAACGCCGCCCGACGGCACGCTCGCTTTGCGCGCGACGTAGCAGCCACTGTGTTGATTCCACGCGCAGAGCAAAAGCCGCCGGGCGGCGTTCGCCAGTTATTCGTCACATAATTCGTCCCATGGAGTTCAGCCTTTACGTGCGTCGTCGGCGGTCGGGGGCGTCGGCAGCTACGACGGAACAAGGAACCGCTAGACAGAAAAACAAATACCGAACTTACATGGATAAATAGCTCGAGCAAACTATTTGAAGTCGGGCGGTAACTTGCGCTACCTAGTGAAATTTCTAGCAGCCAGTGAAAAAAAACAATCAGGAGTTTGTTAATACGCTGAGAACTATCAAGTAGACAGCAACCCTGCATACATCACAGACAACACGAGTACCACGTAGGACACAGCACCGACACATACACATACACAACACCGACACTGCGCCCGACACCTCCTACTAACATCTTTATCTCCCCGCGGCGTATATAAGCTTGATATGTGCGGGTGAGCTCTTTGGTCGCTGACCGTTACAGATTTATAGAAGAAGACACAAAACACGACACAATGGACAGCCGTATGTAAGAACTGCTTGCATTTAAAAAGTGTGGAGGCAAAATCTGTAAAATTAATCCGTTGCAAAAAACAACGATGTATTAACAATAAATCTTAAACCGGCCATGAAAAAGTTGAAATTTTTGTTATTTTCATGCTCGACCAGTGTTATGAGCAGTCCGACTAGCTTAAATCAGATAGAAAAAACAAATTATTAGGATTTTATCATTATGTATTCAATAATCAATGGAAATTATCATTGCGCAAAGCATTTTTTATATAAGTATTTGTGAAGGACATCCGCCCAACACTTCACTTCCGCTATACTCTGTTTCACCTTATGATGTACCGCAGGAAAGGCTACAAGCGCGAGCTCCTTGCTCTAGGGCACATCTCGGTGGCACAAGCTCTCGTGCGTTAAGAGCAGCTCCCAACGCTATGAGCTCGCGCTTCTAGCCTTTTCTGCGGTACAACATAAGGTAAAACGGATTATAGTTGTAGTACGCGTACGGGAGCAGAAGCCTTCACTTTTGGGGCGTTTTGATGCAGTTTGTTGTCGTATGTCGTGTCGGTGTCAAGTGGAGCGGTGGGGCTTGGGAGTTTGTGACCAGTGTTATTCGTGATCACTAATGTGGCGCTGATGCGTTTTTTTTTTTTTTTTTTTTTTATACCGCCATTACCCCGAACATTGAAAATTCACGGGCCCGTGGCACTGCATTATGTTGAATCGCGAGCTCCTTCTCTGTTGTCGTTTTTCTGGTAGCACTCGTGGATACTGCAAGCGTTTAAACAGTGTGCACCGTCTCCCCTACATCCGCGGTGACGTGCTCGACCTGTTGAAACGTATTGTTTCCGTCATCTTGGAGTACGCAAGGCAGTTATCTCGCTGCTCTGGTTTCGTTTATAAAAGCAAGGCAAACCGCTCGTAGTTCCCGCCCTCAGAACACGTTGGACATCTTCCACACTTTGACACCGCATAACTGGATGAACGAGGATTTACATTTACTTCAGAGGTCACTCGCGGTGCTTCCTCACCGTCGAGTAGCAGGATCAGCAGCTGGCGACAAGCCGCGGATGAAAGGTTTGAGCATCAACAGCCCAAGTGCATTCGGTGCCGATGCGGGCGATGCGGGTTTCTGTCAACCGGTAGCCCAGCACAAACCGTGACCGTTCCAGCTCTTCGTCATGAAAAGTGTTGCAGAGAGCAGGGTATAATACAACTACACGGACCACCGAAGCAACCGCACTGTTATCGTAAATCTTGGCTCGTGATTGTGCCTTTGTAGATCATCTATTCGTTTTGCTGGAGACGCAAACGACGGGCATAACAAAATCGTTTGCATATTCCGCATACCTCGGAAAAGAATTTACACAGTCCCCTTGCGAAAAGCGCAAACACGGAGTCCGCACCGTCCTGACTTACCAGTCTTTCACCTGCTTTAGAGCAGTTTGTACCTGCTAGTAGGTATGTCTACTGAAACTGCAATTTGAAACTAGGGGCAGTGTAAGAGAGAAAGGAGACAAAGTCGGGAAAGCTTGCTCGCTCTCTCAATTTCTCAACTCTCAAAGATTGTACCATAATAAATGCACCAACGCCTCTTCCCAAAGTAAAGAAAAAGCACTATGTTCATTACGTAAAAAATGGTCTCAGTTCAGGCATCTGTGGGCAGGTAGGAAATCTTGCCCTAATTTATTCACACCGCATGATGAGCGCAACAAACTCACACGAGATTTACAGGAAAATATCGGTGGTTTCCCTGAAATTCTGTATAACCGGTCGTTTGCAGGACGGAATCATCTACTCGAGCGGTGTGCGTCGCTGTGCAAATGCAGTCCAACAACACGACGCATAAAAACGGCAGATTTAGGACAACAATCCGAAGCCCATTGTTCAATTAAAACGACATAATTTTGTTGAAAAGGCCCGGAGCGTTTTACCCACGGTATGCGTCGGGAATCTTCCACATTTTGAAACGGAACGAAGGAAGATTTACTTTTAAAAACGCTCGCTGAGTCCTCCCGGACCAGCTGGACCGGATCAGCTGACGACGACGGGACTGAACCCGTTGAACCTCTACTCCACAAGAACCAATTTGAGGTCCGTGTTAGTATGGGTTTATATTTCCAAGCACCGCACCACACACCACGAACGTTTCGGCTCTTTCTCGCATCGCCGTGTTGCCCCAAACAGAACGCGATCGCCGAAGTCAACGCAGCGCTGTCGTGAACCTTGGCTTGTGGTTGCGCACTCGTGGACTCTGTGACTCCCTTCGCTTTCAAAGCACACACGACGATTACGAATGATACTTTCCGTCTTCCGGGAACATCACAGGGCCACTTCTCCGGTCACGTCTTTGCTATGTGCTCGCAAACTGCGGAGCTCTAGGCGAAGCTTCTCGCGTCCTGTCAAACCAAAACAATAGCGGCGCCATGCGTTGATGCCAGATTTTCTCCGGTCAAACAAAAACAACGAAATCAAACCGGCTCTAGCTTCCAGCGTACATCGGCGTTGCGCTTGCGCCGTGGCCAGATCGCTTGCAGTTGAAGGTTGAAGCCAAAACGAAACCAACTGCGATGTCACGTGTTCAGATCGAGGACACGCTTTTAGAGCGCAGCTCTTAGGCGCCCGCTTCCGGCTTGAGCGGCGTCGCCGTCGGCGTAACCGCGCGGTGCATTATGGGACGCGTGACGTCACTGATGACGTCATCAGTGACGTCACTGATGACGTCATCGGCATCCGCATCGTCATCATCACTGATTACGTCATCAGTGACGTCACTGATGACGTCATCGGCATCCGCATCGTCATCATCACTCATGACGTCATCACTGACGTCACTGATGACGTCATCGGCATCCGCATCGTCATCATCACTGATGACGTCATCAGTGGCGCCACTGATAACGTCATCGGGGGTCACGTGACCCCCAGGTCACGTGACCCCCCAGTACCCTTCTCTCCTCCTCCTCAAGAGCTGCGCTCTAATTCGGCGTTACAGGGAGTTGTAAACGGCTTTCATTTTTTTTTATATTCACGTTAACTGTTTAAAACGAATAACTAGACCCATAACTTTATTTGTGGCGTGTAAGAAACTATTATCAAGACCCCCTAAACCAAATACAATCATGGGCGACATGAGGGAAGCCGCATTGCCATCGACCAGAAAATGGCAGCGAGCACGGTAAGCGCGGGTTTCGCCAACGTCCTGCGACATGGCGCAATTGCTTTTGGTGCATATCCGTCTCCAAGACATGTTTCTTTCCGCGGCATTTGTCTCAACGGTCCTTTCTAAGTGTGTCCCCAAGCATTCCGGTGCTTCGATAGCCGGCAATGCTGCGGTCGTCGCCGGGGGTGATGCGTGTTTTCGAGGTCGGCTACACGGTTGTGCGTTTATGACCGAACCAAAACACGTTTTTTAAAACCTCGCATGATTTGTGAACGAGTTATCCGTTACTCAACGTGTAAATTTATGGTAATTTGTGTAAATAGCGTGTTTTTGACCCCAGATATTCACCAAATACACGGGACTTGCTAACAGTGCAGATATCTGGTGCATGCATTGGTTCCTGTCAGGCACCGGCGCTGAGCGAGGTCTACCTCTCCTTCCTTGACCAAACCGTTAGGAATCGGCGCGACAGTGTGGCACCGGGGACGTAGGTCTACAGGTACGTGGATTATTACCTAGTGCTCGACGACTCCGCTGTACTATCGGCAGTCATCCAGCAGGCGCTCACGGACAACGCACGGGGCCTGATCTTCACAAAGGAGGACTCCTCACGGGAGGATTCGCAGTTTCTAGACTTGCGCTTCACTTCAACCCCGGAAGGAATCTGGGCAGTTTGATACTTTAGACCCATGTTGCGGATAAAAAAAAACAGGACGCGGGATGGCCAAAAAAACGTGCTTTTCGTGTAAGGCTCGTCAAATTATGAGGCGCTGGAGAAATTCAGCCTTCTGCGTTAAGTCCTTATTTCGAACTCTTTTTGTTCGCCTTCCGCCCATTGAAAAGCATGCGGGAAGGGCCTTAGAACGCACCTGGTATCGCTGCGCCGCAGCGTTCTTCCGCACGTCTGCTTTCCTCGCCGTCACCATGGCAACGAACGCCGAATGAATGGAAGCACGCACGGTACCGCCGCGTGAAGCCAGCAACAGCTGACGCCATTTTACGAACGCCGTCTGCTAGCCAAAGCCGAACGCGGTATGTCAGATCAACCGCCTCCGCCGGTGCTCGATCGCCGTCGGCGATCGAGCACCGGCGGAGGCGGTTGATGCAACATGGGTCTAAAGTATCATGGGTCTAAAGTATCAATCTGCCGGAATCTGTTGGAGTTTTCAGAAGGGCATTCTGAAACCAGTAAAACACTCAAAGCCTGAATCGCAAAGAGTTTAATCTCGGCATCCCTTCAAAATCCTGCCACCCCCCCCCCCCCCCCTTCTCAGAATCCAGCCTAGAGGGCCATCTCAGCCGCCTCAAAAGAGCAGGTTATCCACGCGAGCTCCTGGCAGCCATACTGAAAAAAAAAAAAAAACTAGTTTTTGAGGAACCCCACTACAAGAAGCCAGCCCGATCGAAATTCCTACCGATCCCATACTTCCACAACACCGCGCATCGCCTAAGGGAGGCCGCCCGCCGCTTCGACATGGATGTTGCATTCACCTGCGCCTTCAAGATGGGCGCGATGTGCCACATGGTCAATGGCCCCATATTCATGAAAAGCGATTGCTTCAAAAATCACGCGAACCCCTTTCTCCCCTGTGCCGCCGGGCGGGTGTACTCTGTCCCCTTCGCGTGTGGAGACGGGGTGCTGTGTCAATGACCACTTACGCGAGCACCAGCGGGAGGTCACCAAGACCGAGGCGGAGTCGCTGCACCCCATGGTGGTCCACCTCAAGGCATGCTCGCCTTGCGCCCCCGCCTTCCCCTCCGCACGCCCTCTCGGGGCTAGCAAGAACCGTTACGCTCGCCTAGTTTTGGAGGTGTGGGCCATGAGAGGCGTACAGAAGAACATCTCGTCACCGTCTCTGGTGTTGACAGACAAAGAGATTGCGTTCCTGGAAACAGAGATGTCAGCGGCGGGGAAATGTGAGACGTTTGCGCTGGGGACAGGCGGGATGCGATCCCATTTCCCCACCCCTCCTCCCCCAGCTGGCGAGTGCTCTCCTTTCTTCTTCCCCACCCCCCTCCCCGTCTACTCCTCCTTCTCTTCTGCGCGGGACTCGACCAGCACTACCTAGATCATAAAGAAACCCTGAAAAAAAAAATGAAAACGTTATTTTTAACAGTCTGGTTGGGACACGGGTGTCAAAAAACTAATTTTACGCGAAAACAAAAATTAGAGCAATATTGACGGCGCGAGACGCTGTGTAGTCGGCAGTCACCTCCTTTCCACTTGTTTTCTCCGTCGGCATTTCGCGCGCGTGGAGGAGGGGTGGAGCGGCTTCGCCTTCACGACCGAGATCCTTATTTCGGAATGACCCGTGACGTCATGGACTTTGCGCGCAGAATTTCAAATAAATCTCTCGCCGTCAAAATTGCATTAATTTTTTTTTCGCGTAAAATTTATTTTTTGACACGCGTGTCCAAACCATACTGTTTAAAACAAAAAAAAAATTTTAGGGGCCTTTTATGGCCGTAGCGCTTCCCTCTCTACCTTCAAGGAGCATCTCCATCAGTAGGCTAAACTGGTAGTGCGCTTCTTCGCAAGGGTCCTGTGACAGTTGGCTTCCTTGCAATGCACGTTCTCTTTTATTTTTCCTCTCCCTCTACGAACAGAAGCGGCGTCAACAAACAACAAAAGGTAAAAAGAAAAAAAAAGTGCCACGGCGTCGCATTTTTTCTTTCTCCCCAACGGTTACATATCCATACAAGAAACGAACACGACGTTCGTTTCTTCAATGGCTTTGTTGAGCTACTTCTGCGGGTTGGGTCACGTGACAGTGAGGCCAGAGGAACGAACAAGAACAGCGCTAGACGCGAGTAGGTTTTCGTACGCCGAGGGTCGGAAGTTCCACTCTCGAGTGAGATCGCGCACATTTTGGAATACAACACAACCGTCTTCTCGTACGTTTCCGTTCGATGGTTTGGTACTATCTAGCATTGGTGCTATTGGTGCTATCATGCCGTACAAATGTAGTATGTTCGCGCTTTCGCGGAAAATTGTGAAAGTGTCCGTATTTGAGTTTCTGCAAGGATGACTGCGGAAGCGTGGACTATACAGCGAATCGACGGGAAGATCTTGCTCTTTCACGGCATGGCGGAGTGAGAACTTTCCAATTTTTATGATCGTGGGTTCGCTTCTTGTTTTTGCTTTTCGCCGAATGCATACTTAGCAGTGATTTGGTTGTGACCTGGAAGCAACATATTCAAAATGCTGCTCTGGTCGCTACTTGTAGGTGCAGAACTGAATAAAAATGACTTGATTTATGAGTTCAGGTTGGAATAATTTGACTATCACGGTTGCAACCAGCACAACAATATAAATATTAAAAAAACAAACAGAAGGGCATCATGTCGTTTCTGCGTATCGTCATCGGGGCGCGGACGTGATCCGCTACAACCCCCGTAAGACCTATAGTTTAGCGGGTCTTTGAGCTGTAATTTGGAGAGCACGCAAGCCGGGATATGGTTTATTTACCAGTTTATATACCCATACAACAGAGGCATGTGCTAAGAGTTAAGCTGGAGCCCATTCAGGCTCCCCAAGGAATCCCTCCACACGCCAGGTTTGGAGCATATTATTATTATTATTAATACTGTATGCACCTGGTTTTATTTGCTCGTGCAATAAGCATCATTATTATTATTATTATTATTATTATTATTATTATTATTATTATTATTATTATTTTTATTATTATTATAGCGCATTCGGCATTCGGCGCATCAAATTCAAAAATAATTTTGATGTTCGTGATCCAAAATGCCAGATCGAACCAATGCCAGTGTTTTCTCTCAAATACGGAACCATCTCAGCTGCCCTTTAAGAAGTAGCACTTTTTTGTATTTTTATAATCATTTCCGATTACTTTACCTTTCTTTATATTAATATGATTCCCTCCTTTTTCGTTCAACTTCCTGCAGAAGCGGTCAAATACACTTCCCGGATACTGCTTTGATGAACTCGGGCTGCTGTACGGCATCCATGGGACAATATGAAAACTGACAGCTTAGAAGATTGCTTCGGAATGTATAAGCAACTGGCTTGCTTCTAATATTACGTGTCTACAAGGCACATTTACGAAGGTGAAAACAAAATACTGCTGAGGATCACGCTGTCAACGATCACTACAGCTAGCAAGGATGGAAACTGGCAAGATCTCTACAAGCGAGTGGATACTTGATACCTGCAACTGTGGAATACCTGCAATGCGGCCCTGGGCTGTAAAAAATAAGACACAGCCTCCCGGCCCTGGGCTATGTGGCCAGCCGTGCAGTCTACACCACCTTGAAAAACCTGAGGGGCGAAAAATGCAAGGCCGCATCGACAGCACGAGAAAAGTTGGCTACAGTTTGCTCGCACAGAATGACTATGCTCTCGCAATGAAACTCGTTATAGGATGACTTGCTTTTTCTGATGCAAATGCTGTAAAGCACAACTGTGTTGTTCACCAATGGGTGATGCTTAGCCAGCGCTGACTTGTTACATATATCATAATGGAACTACTCGTTAAAAAGGAGACTTCCGACTTCGACACCTGTGAAAATGAACATACAAGTGAGTTCATTTTGAAACACGTGTTGTTGTCACAAGAAAACGAGCAAGCGGTTTCTTGTAATAGTTTTGCAGCAAGATGAATGTTCGCATTAATAGCAGGAATGCCAACCAAAAGAAACGGAAAGCTGAAACTTTGCAATCAAAGACACTCGCTGCAAACCGTCACTGATGTCAAGAAGCGAACTCAGACCAAGGAAGAGTATGTCTGGCGCCTGTGAGTATGAACCCATTGTGAGTTCGAGCTGTAGCATGTGTTGGACTGCAGTGAAAACATTCAACTGAGAAGCCTTTGTTGCAAGATGACAACAATATTGTGGATGCCAGTGCAGCATCTAAAAAAAGAAGCTAAGGGACCAAGGCTCAGCAAGGTGCATGCACTTCATCCTCATGCAAATGCAACTGCTCTATGAAGTCGGTGCATCTGTGTGTCTGTCTGCGTGCGTGCGTGCGTGCGTGCGTGCGTGCGTGCGTGCGTGCGTGCGTGCGTGCGTGCGTGCGTGCGTGCGTGCGTGCGTGCGTGCGTGCGTGCGTGTGTGTGTGTGTGTGTGTGTGTGTGTGTGTGTGTTTGTTTGTTTCTGTGTGTGTCTGTTTGTGTGTGTGGCGGTGGGCATCCTTGTGGTGCTGGAGCATAAATGCCGCCTAGTTTTACATATATTGTGTGTCTCGGTGTCACAAAATCTACAGCATCTAAGATGCATGTGTATAAATAATTTTCAAGACGGACATGTGCAGAACCTATGGATACTAGGAGGCTCGTTTCGCAGTGTTCTACGGGGACAAGTTTCTTATTTACGACTCTCTTCTGCATTGCAAATGAAAGCAACTTTGAATATGAAGCTCCCATGCCCACTTCCGTTTGCGTACGAAACTTGTTTTTCGCAACCCTAACATACCTGTGTCGTTTCGCAGACTCGGCACTGTCGAAGTACATCAGCGTATCGGGCAACACTCAGGTATTACGGTATTTTTGTTGCAAAGATAAAGTTTTCGCATTATGACATTGCCAAGAAACAGGTCACAGGTGTTTTTTCAATCTAGCAACCAGATAGGTTGCTGCAAAACAAGTGCTATATTTGAACAGGCAGAGAGTGCATTGAATTGCTAAATTTATACGGGTATACCGCAGGTCCAAGAAAAGTTCGTCAAAATATGTGCAATACATTTTTCAAACTATGATGTCTCAGAACCCAAGAGACCAGCAGATCACAATTTTAGAATGTTATTACTTTAATACTTGTCTGGCCATTCGGGTCCCGCTACTGTTGCATCAGGTGTCCCTGTCGCAACCAAAAAAACAATCGAGAGAGAGTTCTCCGGTGTGACGTTGTTAAGGGGTGGACTACTGACCGAGCGATAGGTCCACGCTCTGGTAGGGAGTCTGACCAATAAAGGGAGAAAGAGACGTAGCTCGAGAACACAAAGAAACAATATTTATAGATTTCAGCAAAGCTTTTGATTGCATTAATCACACTATTTTGCTAGAAAAACTATTTGCTTATGGTATCCGAGATCTTCCGCTTGCACTTGTAATATCATATCTACAATATCGCTCTCAGTTCGTGGTAATTAATGACCAAAAATCGACTCTTTCAAACATATCGTCAGGCGTTCCACAAGGAAGTATCTTAGGGCCCTCTCTTTTCTACTGTATATTAATGACTTAGTAAACATTGATCCAAGTTGCAAATATATCATCTATGCGGATGACACTAGCATATTTTTTTCAGACAGTTGTGAGCAGAGCTAAAGAAATAAAGCCAATGCATTTCTTTTAAAGTTAAAAGCATGGTCAGAAATAAATTGCTTAAACATAAATTTATCAAAAACAAAAGCAGTCATGTTCCGACCACGTGGTTCGGGTGCAAGACTTCCGACACCCCTCAACTTTGGATCTTTAAATATTGAGTTTGTACATAGTATTAAAACGCTTGGAGTTATTTTTTCTGAAAACTTGCTATGGAATGATCACATTAAATATCTTTGCGCTAAACTAGGAAAAGTAGTATGAATCTTGAATAAACATAGACATGTTCTTCCCACGAGTATAAAAAGAGTGCTATACAATTCGTTATTCTATTCCCATTAGTGCTATTGTAACTTAGTCTGGGGCAATACATCCATGTCAAATTTAAATGCAATACATTTACTCCAGAAAAAGGTCGTAAGAATAATTGCAAATGTTCCTTACATACATCCAACACAACCATTGTTCAAATTCTACAAAATTCTTAACATACATCAAATGCATGATTTTCGATTAACAATCACGTATAAGTATGCGGCATGTGGACGTAACGATATAATCTTTGAACTCGCTGATTTAAAAGAAAAAATTACTATTACTCGTCTAGACATCACCAGCCTTGGCAGATTCCGAAATGCAGAACCAATAATGGTAAGCAGAAAATAAGCTACACGCTACTTATGTTATTAAATGATTATTTTGTTCGGAATATAGATGTTATTCAGCTTTCGAAGAATAATATCCTCGATTTTTTTTTTTTTTTTAAATCTTGATCATGTATATGGTTTTTATGTTCATATATAAATGCACAAAAATGAAATGTTCATTGTAAATACATTATGTGTCGTGTCGTAGCTGCTGACTGGGGGGTCCGGAGCCTCGTCAAGCTGCGTCATGCAGCTTTTTCTCTGGCCTCCCATTCACCACATGTATCTGTGGTGAAGAATAAAGTTACTATTATAATTATTAGTGTTAGCATTCCTTGAACGATCGCAACGTCTATGATGTGATCATGGAATCCGATTTCTACGTTGCTATATCTCTCCTAAGATTACATTGTCTTTTGCAATCGTAGAAAAGGCGTGTGGCGAAATTTGTACTATTAGTAAAGTCGTATTTTAAAGTCGTGATCGTCCAAGACGGCGTACTGCATCTTTTTCTTTTCTTTTTTCAACCACTCTGCATGCCCTGCGAGCTTATCCTGACAAAATAAAAGTTAATGAAGCTTTATAGCTCATAGAAAACTCTGTGCATTTTCTGCTACGCCGGTGAGTGACAGCGCGTCCCCTTCTTTTTAGAGATACCGCGGAAACGGCTGACGGCGGCGGAGAAGCGGCTGCCGTGCTGACTACCTGCTGCTCTTCGTACCGGCGTATAGGACCAGTCCAATCCGTTCGGTGTAGCGCAATAAATCTAAATGAATTTCGCTCAGCTGCGATGTGTCCATGGCTATCGCGGTGATGAGAGGCGCCGATTCAGAAAATATGTCGGTGGCATCGGCAGCCATCAGCGCAGTAAAGCCCCGTGGTAAAACCTACCGTCACGTGTGGTACACCGACAGCTCGCCGCTAACGCTCCCATTCTCTTACTGCCGAGAGAACTTCCGGTTCCGGTGACAAGGCACGTCACGACCGTCGAAATTACGCCGCGGCTTGTTTTGCGGTGACTTGGAGAGAAAGAAAAACTCAATATTTCAATAATTTTTCGTGTAGAAGTTAATAAACCGAAAAGAAAACGGATGCCTGTTCGGCGTTCAGTGAACATTGACGGTTTAATGTAAAAGTTATTTGGCAAAAGTAAAAAAAGTCATTTCATGGTCCCTTTAAAACAAACTAAACATAACTTATCTCGTCGGTACCGTTATTAAAGATAAATAGCAATTTATTTGTGCGCGGTACTTCGTTAAAATCTAAACGTCAAACTATAAGGTCACGTGTCTAGTGGTCGAAAATGTGCCACATGGCGGCGACCAACTGGGGTCACTTTCAGCTGCCAGTTTATCGCTCTAAGGCCCTCCACCTTCTGCATCCACCTCCATGGGCGTATACAACCGGGGGGGGGGGGGGGGGGCAAGGTCTCAGAGTGGGGGGGCAAGACATGTGTTTTGCCCCCCTGAAAGAGCGGCCACTGGCCGGCGGCTCCCAAGGGATACCAAGAGCACCGGCAGCGCCCAAGGGATAACCGACTCTGGGGGGGGGGGGGGGGGGGGAGGGAGGGGGGAGGGAGTCTGGTTTCCCCCCCCCCCCCCCGCTCAAAAACAAGTTGGTACGCCACTGCACACCTCCCAATGCTAGGGTGGCGTCACTAATGCCCCCGAATAAAAAATGTAGCGACATCTTCCTCCTCCTCCGACGCGCAACCTTTTATCTTTACGCTTTGCTTTTTTAAACCCTCGCGTCGACTGTAGCGCCGCCTGGATCGGACCAAGATGGCAGACAGCCTTCCTATACTTGAGTCAGAGCGCAGTCAAAGGCTGAAAGACACTCAAATACATGCACACAGGCTAAACGCGCACTGCCACAATCTACCAGCCTCGAAGCATGTACTCAAAGAAAGACGATGAGAGCCGTGACGTTGCACAGTCGGCGTTATTTGATTGGCGACAGGAGCTCATAGCATGCACTGCACTCCGAGAGCATAGGCATTCCTTCTCCCTCCTCCTCCGACGCGCACACCTTTTATCTTTATGTTTTGCTTTCTTACACCTGCGCGTCGACGGTAGCGCCGCCTGGTTTGGCCCAAGATAGCAGGCGGCATTCTTCAAAGGACGTCGCTACTTTTCCGTATAAAGGGGCTTTGGGAGTCACCAGGTGATTATTGTTGTATTTTCGATAAAAATGACCTATTATATCCATCGCTCCTCATAGTGCCTGCACGCTAACTACAGACGCAGAAGCTCGCGAACAATTCTTTGTGCTCACAAAAAGCTGCTCCCGTTCTGTTTTTCCGTGTGGCACGCCGCACGCCCATCAGAACGGCGGCGGTTGCAAGGAGCTCCTTGACGGTCGCTTCTCCGCTGTGCGCGGTTGTACTGCGGAGAAAACAGTCGTTCTTCCGAAGTCACGCGGCGCAACAAGGTGAGAGCAGTGCAGTGTTGGCGGTAACGCGTTACAAGTAACGGCGTTACCGGTAACGCGTTACTTTTTTTGGTAACGTAGTAACGTACTCGTTACTTTTCCAAAGAAGGAACGGGTAACGTACTTATTTTGAGTAACGTGTAACGAAATTACGTTACGTTACTTTACTTCCTAGAACTTAAAAAAAAATAATTTTAATTTTTTTTGTGTGTTTTTTTAAGTGCCCAGTCATAAATTCCTTAGTCAAAAAATGCCGCTGTCCTCCACTTTTCTTTGACGTCGGTGCTCGTCCGATTTGACGTCACACGCCACATGCCACTGGTTTTCTCCCGCGGCTCGTTGACCTCGCTACCGCCGTCGCCTCGGCTGGAAGGCCAAAGAGGTCCGGCTTCGGGTGGATTTGGGAGATTCCTGCGTCGAAGCCTGCGTTTCGCTTCCCGCTGGGAAAGAGAATGACACCTTCGTGTCATTCCCTTTTCCGTTTTCGGGACTTGAAAAACGAAGGAGGCCATGAGCGATTGACCGACAGCCAACAGTGCGTGTGAGTGGCTCTCCGGACCCACGTGATGAGCAGATCAAGGCCGCCGTGGAGGGCACGGGCGAGATTTGACGGGGAGAACTTTGCCCCGGCAAAAAAAAAAAAAAACACGGCAGTACCATCGAGCGCATCCGTTGAACGCCTATTTAGCGTAGGCGCGGACGTGTTTACCAAGAAGCGAGGTAGAATGTCAGATGCCAACTTCGAAATTCAGCTGTTGCTGAAGTACAACAGCGGAGTGTGCTTCGGGTAACGGAGGAACTTGTTCACAGCAACTATCTGTACTTCGACATGTTGTGAATAAAATATATTCAAAGTCTCAATCTCGGCTGGTCTTAATTTCTGTGCTAATGAGGGAGGCCGGTTCTTCTGCTGAGTTCCGTGCCAACATGTTATAAATCAGCTTCATATATACTTCCGCGTTTTTTCTTGTAACTATTCGGGTGAAACCCTAAAAAAGAGAGGGTAATTAAGTTTCCGCATGGACATATTTTAGCTATGGCGCTTACGCACATATCAAACAGCAAATGTTTTAGTTCGTGAATAAAAAGTAACGCAACAGTAACGTGCGTTACTTTTTATCAGTAACGGTAACGGTAACGCGTTCCTTTTATTTTGAGGTAACGTAGGTCGGTAACGCGTTACTTTTATTTGCAAGTAACGAGTAACGTATTTAGTTACTTTTTTTCGGTAACGCCTACAACACTGGAGCAGTGTTGTACGGAAGGGCGTTCCAAGGAACGGCGTTCCTCGAACGCGATCTTTTTTTGGGAGGAACGAAGGAACGCCGCCGTTCCATTGGGAATCGGTGGAACTGGAGCGGAAACTCGTTATAATTTTACTGGAACGGAAACGGGAACGCCATTCCTTTTTTTTTTTTTTTCGTCCAGTGGGGTAATTTTTATTTTATTTCCAAGAGGGAAAATCTAAAAGTATAAAAACAATATATTTGCGAAGAGCACCACCTGGGTAACGTTTTGTTAGTTATTTTAATGTTTATTTTATGGGGTCCTCACCTGGTAACGGTCGGGTGCAGGAGATACAGTGGACATTGGTTATTTGGTTATTCTTTCCGTGCGCGAGGCTGCGGTACAAAACCAACGCTTTTAGTCGAAGGAAAAGACACAGCAAGAGTGACGTTTCAAACTCAGCTACTTTTTTTTTTTTTTTTTGCTTCCACAAATCCTCAGGCACTCAGAAATCTGAGGCCGACTACAGCCATCACTTAACTAACACAAAGAGACCAACAGTTACAACCAAAGAACAAGTTACCAGACATCGAACGCACCCTTGTATCCCGAACATTGGTTACTTAAAAAATAACCGAAAATAAACCTTTATTCCTTCTCCTTTTGTCTCCCACCTTCAGACGGAACAAAGAATCCAACCTTCACAAAGAAGGACTTGTAGTTTTCAAGGCTGACCTTCCAAAAGGCACTCTTCTTCACTTGCTCGTCCAGCAACATCGAAAAACAACTGTTAAGTTCGAACAAGGGACTTTCTCAGACTGAAATGTGTGTGGTTGTTGTAAAATGCTCGCGCAATGTGGCGCAACAGTACATTTGGCTCGTCTGAATCGCCCACAGCAAACATGAATATAGTTAAAACCTGAGATTTTTAAAGGTGAAAATATCACCAAATGAAACCCTACTTCCGCTTCTTTTTTTTCTCCTGGTGCCCTTCCATCAAGGCATTCAAATTCCTATGTTGCAATTTGATGGGATATATAAAAAAAGAGCGAAAACTCTCTTGATCTAACTAAATATGGTAATCAGCGAAATACAAATGTAACGTATATGTAACGGTACGTTCCATTTTTTAACTGTAACGGGACCGAGCTTGTTTTCGTCACGTGGAACTTGTGACGGGAACGCGTTCCAAAAATCAGAAGGAACAAGGAACGAGCTTTTGTTCCTTTTTCTGAGGAACGTGTACAACACTGGGTGAGAGTCGCCGGTGTAGTACACAACAGGCCCAGTCCAGGGGCGAATTAAGGGGAGCGGGCCGGGGGGGGGGGGGGGGGGGGCAGCACCGCCCAGAAGGCAAAATCGTAGGGCAGACGTTTTTGCGTCAGCAGCGAAGGCCAATGCTGGACTCGGATTCGAAACGAGTGCTGCGTCAACGCTCGGCTTCGAGTCAAGTTTAAGCCGAACGTTGACGCAATCGTCGTGTGCAATCTGTGACCAGCGTTGGCCTTCGCTCTAGACGACATCTCTGTCAGCACTACAGCTTTGTTATCTAGAAGGTGTTGGGGTAGGTGGGGGGGGGGGGGGGGGGGCAGTTTCTCTAAGCTTTCAAAAAGCAAGTAAAAAATACAAACGACTTACAGACGCTTCTTATTTCTGAGAAGTTTTAGTTGTGAAATGGGAAGTATTAGTTCGACAAAAGAGATCGGGGCAACGCTTTGCCCGTGACGTCAGATCTCTCTAAAAACTCCCCCCCCCCCCCCCCCCACCAGTCAGGACGTAAACATGTGCTCATGGAAACAAAGACACAATTAATGTTTTAGGCCATTCCAGGTAAAACAATTTAGTGATTACTTGAAGTTCCACCCAGGGTGTCGAACCGCTCATTATTTCGGTTCGGTTCGGGTTCCGGTTCAGTAGCATTGTATTTTGTTCCGGTTCGGTTCCGGTTTAGGGTAGCGCACATAATATCACTCCGGTTACCGGTTTTAATTAGCGCGAACCGGTTCGAACCGGTTCCCAACTCGACCTTTGGATATTGACCGAGCAATTCCTGCAGCCTTTTCTGAGCACGAGATACTTACAATACACCCATCCCAATACTACTCCCTCTTCAGGCAGATATAAAAAAAAAACTCTGCACAGTGATGTGCACAAAAGACACCATTAATGGGCATGGCTATTTATTACTTGTATATTTCTGTTCTTAAGTGTACTGTAAATAAACGATCGGCTTACCATTTTTATGGTGTCTTTTGCACACGCAGCTGTGCAGCATTTCAAAATCTGCCAGAAGAGGGCGTATTTTCGGGATGGGTCCATAGTCCATAGACCTTTCCAAAAAGAGCATCTGGCCGGTGCCATCTTTAGTGTTCTGGCGTATAACGCGTGCTTTGCTCGCTTTCCAAAGCGACGAACACGCACGTGCTTGGCTGTGAATTTGTAAACAGTAAAAAGGTATCTAGGTTGATTACTTGCCCTTCATATGTTTTGGTTTGTTTTGCTCTGCACACACGTGTTTTCTTATACATGCTGTTTTCGGCACCCAGTAAGGTGTCACAGCTACGCCCCAGAGTGGCTGACAGGGGAACAAGAGGAGACAAATGTGCCGTAAAACAAAGAAACAGGGACGTCGAGTGAACAGTCGGGGTAGTTTATAGAATCCCGTTAAGCTGGTGGTCATGTATACATCCGCCAGACCGGCCGATGTGTCAATGACCGGGCACGTGAACACGCACGTGTAATGAAATGTGACTACATCTTGACAGCGCTTCGGGTTCCGGCGGAAAAACACTGCTCTGAAGATCTTGTGGCGATGCTTTGTCTAGTCACTTAGACTTTTTATCGCAAACAACGCTCTATGCAAATCACACGGTCCGAGGAACTCAGACCGGGTACAAATGAATGCCCCGGTCCGAGTCCCACAGACCGGGTCATTCATTTGTACCTGTCAGACACCGAACAAAGTTCCGGTAATGCCACCACAGTGAACGACGTTTCTCGAATGCTCAGTTGAAGACGATGAAAGAGGACTTCAAACAAAAATGAGAAAATGATTGAACAGGCGACAAGCTGGCCTTGCTAGTCTGACAAACCTACAAAAAAAAAAACGGACACATTTTCTTCTCTCTCTCTCTCTCCCCCCCCCCCTCTCCTCCTCCCCCTAGCTTCCTTCCAGGGCGCGGCGCGGTGGCGAATCATCGCCGAGTAACGTTGCCTCTGACAACCCTTTTCTTTTTTTTGTAAGGTAACGCTCCGAGCACGTTGAAGAAAATATTGTTTTTCATTGAAATGGACCGCAGGCGACCCTACAAATTATACTGCCGATGCAGCGCGGTACTTGTCCCTCCTTGCTTCATGGTGTCGCCGCACTCAAGCGGAAGGTCACTTGGTGCGCTCTCGGTGCTATTTTGGCTAAATCGCTCATCTACTGTAACTATGGTCCGTCTTGAGGTCAAACATTCGCGGACGGGTAGGCCTCCGTGCCTACAGCGGCGCAATCCGCTCCGACACATGGACATTTCGTAGCCAAGCGGCCAAGCGGTGCTTTGAAATCGCCGCCGCCGCTACCGCGCCGCCAGGATCAATCCAGGAAACAAGGGGAATTTGAATCTGTCCAGACGATGATGTATTTTTTATTACGTATGCAATAAAAACGAAAAGTAAAAATATCTCACAGTATGTTAGGATTAGTCCAGGCAACATGAGAAAAATATACGCCCGCAACTTTTCCCATTTAGACCAATTATTGACATAATTGGCCCTGAACCGTTTTCGTTGAACCGGTAACCGCCACATCAGATTATGGTTTCGTTCCGGTTCGGGTTCAATATGAAGCGTGCGATTTCGGTTTCGGTTTTGTTCCGGTTCGGTCAAAAATAACGGTTTTGATCCGGTTTTCGGTTCGGGTTCGGGTTCGGTTCGACACCCTGGTTCCACCGCTTCTTAGCTTCAGTGTTCGTTTTCTAGGGCGCTGCCACTTTGAGGAAACAGTTTGACAACGTTCGTCAACACAAAGGAGACTGTTTTTTTTTTTTTTTTCTTTTTAGCAACACTGTCGCATTGAGACAAACGGCAAACGTTCGAAAAACATGTTGTTGTCGCCTGGAAAACATCTTCGCCGACTTGTTCTTCGACGGTCGGAGAACACACTGTCACACCGCGCTGACGGTGCGGCGACACGGGGAACACTCCTTCATACTGCTTACTTACCTTCGTTCGTGTGCGGTGAACCGTCCCTTTCAGAAATTGAGTGCCTTCTAGTGGCTCAAATGTCGGTCTAAATTTTCGTATGCTAATGGCAGGGAAAATTTAAACTTCGTTTCAGCCAAAAAACCCACTAAGCAAATTCTAAAAAAAAAAAAAAAAAAAAAAAAAAAACGAGATAGAGGTGACTTCGAATATCAGGAGCATTTGGCTCGAACGAATCAATAGCTGCGTCAAAAGCGAAAAAAAAAAACAAACAAAACGAGATAGAGGTGAATTCGAATATCACGAGCATTTGGCTCGAAAGAATTAATAGCTGCGTCAAAAGCAAAAAAAAAAAAAAGAAAAGAAAAACGCTGGGTGTGACGTTATAATTAGAGGTTTCAGCTGCCATGCGCTTGCCGCTTGCGAGGGAACGCGCGCAGTATTTTTGATTGCTCAGGTGTGGCTTGCGTAAGGTGTGGGAAATTGGGAATGATGATATCTCTGTATAATACGTCACGATTTCCTCCTCCCACCGAACACGCCGAAAAGGAGGGGCTTCAGTGCTATTTTGAAAGTGCTGTTGTGACTACTCGGCGCGTCAATCTGAAATAGAAATATTCGTGATACTGGAGGCCAAAGGAAGACGGTTTAAGTGTGTATTTTTTTTCCTCAAATAAAAACCGTTTTAGTTGCCCTTTAAGTTCAGACACTGCCGACGCTGCGAAGAAATTGTACCAATCAAGAAGTGTCAAAAGCGTAAGTCACGAGGTAGCGGCTTTAGTGACCCTTTATGTATAAAATTGTTTCACGGCTTCAATGTGGGTTGGTGCCTCATCCTTACCGGTTGTATATTTGCCACCATTGAACCTGAGAGATCCAGAAAGAATTGTAAGGTAAAAACACTCATTCTCGACTGCTGTTGACTAGCGAAAGTGACGGTGCCCGGCAAAATACTACAGGCTGCAGGTCGATGACCGCCATTAGTATGGTAAAAGGTAAGCTGCTACAGCACTGTCTCGTTAATATGAACCCCGTCCCCGTTAATATGGATACCTCGCTATATGGACACTATTTTCGGGGACAAACTGGGAAAATACATGCATTTTTATCTCAATAAGTATGAACAACTCGCATTATGGACTTTTTTTTTGAGGGGGGGGGGGGGACGGAGGTGTCCATATTAACGAAATATCACTGTATTTGGGTCACCAGATGGCACTGATTTTCGGAAAGGGTCTATAGGGATAAGAAATAAGTGCGGGCCTCTAAATACTTTTAAGTGTGAAGGTTGTTTGTGGTAAGTAGGTTCGGTGTTAACAGTAGATATAAGGAGATGTTGGTCGTCGCTACAAGTGGCCATCACCGACTTGTTATGTCTGATTCAATTGGTTCAATCCTGCTTGCGATTTTCAGTGTCGACGTCGAGCATTGCAGCGACCCGTCCACGCTTTAGGAGCCCGAGCGACGCCGCGACTGAAAATAGCGAGGAGAATCTCATCTCGTGAGTCAGGTTTTAACGTCCATTCGGCGGCGTTCACGCGGAATGAATCGTCGCACGTCACACTATTTACGCGAAGCTTTGCGGTGTAACGAGACTCGTCAATTTCGCTGAGGCCACTAAAGTAGTAAGACACTGTTAGGACGACGTAGAAGCAACAATTCCAACGCCAAAAAGAGCACGGGGGCTCACACCGCGACGCCGACATCACATTCCAGTGGTTTGTTAATGCAGGATGCGGCGCTTCTTGGCCACAGCCCATCGCGCACGTACGGCGCCGCTGGCGTGCCGCTAGGGGCGCTCCAGTTTGTTTGTAAACATGATCCCTTTCAAGTTACTCCTTGAAGTAACGAGGCTGAAAAACGGGGACCATGTAACGGGGTTGAAAAAGGCGGAGTTATTTATTTCTAGAAGTAACGCCTTACTTCCTTGTTTCTTTTCAAGTCATACAGTAACGTTGTACTTGTGACCTACGTTAGGCTACAAAAAAGATTAGGAGCCAAAAAAAAAAAAAAAAAACACTGCTGGAAGGTCAACCGCAAAAAGAAAACCTCGTTGATCTTGTTTAATTGCGAGGCTCGCGAGAGGCAATTATTAGGAACAGTCGGATGTAGTTCCACGAGCACAACGATAGCGTGGCCAACTGCTCAACTTTACGGGGGATGCCTGCGCTCGTCTGTTCTTTCGGCGTGTCTGGGTGGTAAGGCAAATAAGACCGAGTCGGAAGCTTTACAACAAGGTGAGTGATGCGCAAGATTCTCGGACAAAACAAGCAACTACACCGCGGCTCTCGTTATTCATCCAAAAAGTCTCCGAAAGAAAACACTCGCTGCCGTACGAAGGGAAAGAGAAAACGAACGTTAGACTGGTTTTCTCGTCAGCAAGAGGGAAAAGTTAACGAGCCACGCGTTAACGTCCAAAAGCCCGGAACTTCTGGGAGCGCGCTCGAGAGACCCGGAAAGTGCGGTGGGCAGCCGGAGGAGGAACCCCAAGCGCGCTGCACCGCCGGCAGTCGTCTCGGAGACGCGCGACAGTGCTCTATCTGCTGCTGCGGCAGACCGCCGCCGTCGGCCCTTGTCCGCCAGACAGGGCAGGCCGCAGACGGCTTTGCAGCGACGTGTCACTGCGGCTTCCGCGAAGAAGGATCATCAGCGCTCGCCAGGAAGACCCATCATTCCGGATTGGAAAAGGGCCGCCGCCACGACCAAGCGGCGGCGCGCCGCTTATCCCCTAGTCGCGTCTGGTCGATAATAATAGTAATAAATAGAGGGAGAGAGCAGGCTAGCCGTTATGGAGGCGGAGAGGGCAGCGGTCGAGAGGGAAAGCGCGGTCGCCATGGCAACCATCTCCTTGAACGCCGTTAACATCTGCGCAGGCGCACTGGGGCTCCCGCTCCTAATGATAATTAAACTTGGCGGGACTCGTCGGCCGACGGTTCGTGCGTCTCGCAGGTCGGCCCCGGAGCTGCGCTGCTCGCGCCCGCGAGGACGCTGGCCGACATCGACGGCTTGGGCGGCGGTGTGCGGGTTGCCGCGGCGGCTTTTCGGGCGACGACCGGGGAAAAAGCGCGCGTCGACGCGGTGACGGTGGACCGGCGACGCGCCGTCAATGGCCGCCGCCGCCTGGGCCCGCTGACTATCGTCAGGGAGACGGAGCGAGGCCGGCGCCGCCCTGGCGGGGAGTCCCGGCGACGAGCCGCCGAGATCCAACATGGAGCTCGTGCGGCGGTCCAAGAACTTCAGCGTGGCCGAGAGCGACGCGCTCATCTCGCTGTGGAGCGACCCGGAGACCCAGAAGAAGTTCGACTCGGCCTACCGGCACTCGGTCATCTGGGAGATGATCGCCAACAAGCTGCGCATGCACGGATACGACCGCTCGTCCATCGACTGCAAGACCAAGATTAACAACCTCAAGGCGACGTACTTCAAGTTCCGCAGAATCTACAGCGCCGGTGAGTGCCGTGGTTGTGGTCGCCCACATCCTTCTTGCTCGTGCGGGGGTGCCTCCGAAGATGGCCCCGCGCTTGCCCGTGTCTGCGGGATCGATAACACGCCGCGTGCAGGCGGGCCAATGTTTTGATTTGCGAAGGCGACCGTGCCCGACGGGGGCGTGGGCATCGCGCGCCGACAGCTGCGGCCGGGAAGTCTTCCGCTTCACGCGTCGCATCCTTTGACCCCGGGTGCCGACGCCCCGTCGCCGGTCGCGGGCCGGCCTTGGCGCCGTTTGACGTTTCTCACGTGTCCGCTGGCGTCTGGGGAGATCATGCCTCCCCGCATCGGGTTCTTTCGTCCATCCGAATTGCTGGGGGACTGATTAAGAGGAAGCTCTTGGCATCATTTTTTTTTTAATCTGTTTTATTTGAGAGCGTATATATATATGGTTTAGATTGGACCGGTTAGGTTAGGGCCCGGAAACGAGCACTTTAAACAACGCTATTCGTACTGACAAATGGGCATACTTTCATTCCATAGAGACAAAAGAAACTGGCGATATCGCGTTCGTACTATACGCTGGAAAAACACTGCAACACGTTAGGGGAGTAAAAAAAAAAGAAAAGTAGAAGAATGCGTGTGCGTTGCTTTACATCTCCAGTGGCAGGCAACAACAATTAACATTAACGACTGGATTGGCCATGTTGCACCCGGGTCTAGGTGTTCAGCATTCTACACACTGTATTGCACAATTGGCGCGAACGCAACGTCGGTGCTTTCTCTCATATTACTCTTCGCGCGGTGTATTTACTTGCGGAAATGGCAGAGTTCACCGCCTCAGTGGGCGCTGCGGATAAGTGGATTCCACCATTGCTCTGGCATGTACCCTCCGATCAACCCCTATCCAGTTTCGATAGAAAAGCGGGCAGCGATGGCTTGTTTTCCGTTTAACTGTGTCGCACTCTCTGCGGCCCTCAGTGGTGTCCTTCGCGTGGGGATTCCTGCGGTGTTCTGTTTTGTTTTCAGAGAGAGAGAGAAAGAACTTTTGTTTTCGCTCCGAGTCCGGAGCTTCTTTCAGAGTTTTTGGGGCTATCGAGTGCAGATTGCGAGACGACAGTTTTTATCTGGGCCCGTTCAACGTCCTTTCCAGCGGAAGACCACTGTTCCGTCGTGAACTCTGGTCGATATTATCTTGGAGAACGCCGCTGTAGCCCCGTTTTTCCCGCGCCTGGCGGAAAGGCGTTGGGCAGGGCATGAAAGCGCCGTGGCCAGCGCTCCACGGTGGGATACCGGCGACCCTCGAGAACCGATTCGAGAAGCTCGAACACGGATCACACACGCCAAAGAGGGAGGCGGTAATGGGATCGTCTCTAAGTCCCACCACATTGGCAGACCCCTTTGCTTTTCGTTTTTAAAGCCATCTTGTGTACCGTGCCATTACACTTGGCTGAAATGAACGCCGTCATAGGGACGTCGCGGGCAGATCTTCGATGGAGGAAACGTTGTCCGCCACGACGGACGATATGTGAGTGGTCGAGACGTGTCCCGTGGAGGTGTGAAGGTCGCTGATGGAACGACGAGGTCGGGGCTGGCAAATGCCCTCGCCTGTGCGCTGCGGGTACCAGCAGCAAAGCGTGAAACATACGTGAGCAAAAGATCTCGCCGCAGAGCGGGGTAACCATGACAACCGTTGCTGTGCGCGGCGGTGCGTTGCGACGCGCATTCACACCGCTCCTACATCGTACAGAAGGTGTTCGTTGCAGACATGGAGGCCAGAATTACCTGCGGCACGCCTCAGGCATGTTTGCTTTATACATGCTTAGAACATGTTTTGCGGACAGTATTACCAATGTGATAAAAGAGGCCTCAGACAATGCCTGCAGGCTGTCTTTGGATTACCAGTGTGACTGCGCAGCTTCCCACACTGCTTATACATCATACAAATGACAGTCTGCACACAGATTCGAACGCGAGTCACAACGAGATCCGTGCTTCGAATTCTGCATGGCAACGTGTTGAAGGAGACACACGCGGCATTCGAAGCGAGGATATTGCGGTGAGTCGCGTTTCCAGACTGTCTTTTGTGTATGAGCAGTGTGATCCCGTCCCTGAGGATGTTTCTGAGATAGTATAAAAAATGGCGATAAATCCTTAACTTATGACGATATGCGGTCGATTTCCCTATTAAAAAACGAATCAAAGATCGCAACACGCTGATTTCATCTGTGGTGATGGAAGGAGCATGTTCCGAAACTAGGACCACTCCCAGTCAATAGCGAGTGAAGGATCCTCGCGCCTCCGACCGGTGGAACCGCGGATTGATATCTCGAATGCGTGGGGCTCTTTGCCCATACAGCCCGGACTACGATTCAACCCAGCGAGCGCGCGCTCGAGCGCTGACGACTGGACACAGCACACCCGCGGAAGACACAGAAACAAAACAACAACAAACATAGTTTGTTGTTATTGAGATGGTTATTGCAATATTATGTTACATCTCCTCAAAAAAAAAAAAAAAAAGTTTTTTGAGTACTTTTGCTTTTATCATCTACAAAAGCATACGCATTTTGTAATAAAAGAGTTCGCAATCTCAAGGAAAAATGTCGCGTTTTCATTGGTCACATGCTGTCCTGGCTGCCGGCACGATGCTCTTCCCATCGCCCTAGACCAGTGGTCTCAAACTCATTCTGTGAGGGCCGAATAGCCCACACCGGAAAGGTCGAGGGCCAACGTAAGACGAGGGGGAGGGGGGGGGAGGGAGGGAGGGGGTGTTTAAAAGATTTTAGTGAGAAAGGACCTCGTGCTCGCAAACCCACAGTTTTGCCAGTGACATCTTTAGATTTGATTTGTTTATATGACTACTTTGGGCCCTGACCTGGTGTGATAACAAGAACTAAAATGACACCGCACCGCCTCCTGCTGGAATGTGATTAAAAAAACCCGAGACTGGCAAATAACGACACACGCACTCAAAAGTATTTTGACACACACACTCAAAAGACGTTTGAGTGTGTGTCGTTACCTGCAGTCTCGGAATTTTTGAATCATATTTAATGTACATCAGCTCGTTTGCGCCCTAACATTTATTTCAGTGCTGGAATTTTGAATGCTAGAAGAGAGCAAGTACACTGTAGTTCCTGTTGCTCAATTCACGCAGGAATTAACGAAGCTCAATATGTCTCTAAAAAAACAGTCAGGAATGTTCTTGGTTTTTGTAGGGGAGAATCACGTTCGCGCACCCGAAATGCATCCTTCAACGAATAGCTCGCGCTTGCAGCCTAGTAGCGGAATCGTTGTACATTACAAGAAGCTGGGAAGCAAGAAATAAAGCGAAACAAAGGTCAAATGAACACACATAAGTATAAAAGTATAAATAGTAGAGCTACGTTTCAAGCGAAAATGAATCGACGAGATCAGATCACGATGGCGTACGTCATACTTCTAGTGCTCCAGACGGCGGAACCGGGACTCGTAACCGGTTGCCGGCGGGCCGCGTCCCAGTGAGTTGCGGGCCGCATGCGGCCTGCGGGCCGCGTGTTTGAGACCCCTGCCGTAGACAATTTCAATCTTGGATTGCTTTTTTTTTTTTTTTTTACCGGGGAAATCGGCCGCGTATCGTTATAATTTATGTATTTCTAGGATGCTTCCCGCAGAGTGAGTTATCGCCATATTTAGACGATCTCAGAGACCTCCTCAAGGCACCTTTCACGGTTCAGGTTTTCGTTATCCTAAACGCGGGGAGAGTTTCATCGGTCATGTACTTTGCGTCTCGTGGATGTTGTTATGCTTTATTGAGGAAGATATAAACGGTCTGTAGGGTAAAAATATCTTCAAATATGATAAAAAACAAAATGCAGATTTTACCGCAGATGCCACGAGCTGAATCTAGTGCATGCCGTCTCCTTCGGATTTGACGTCGAATGGGAATCAGTATGGCACGTACGGTATCAACAGTTTCGCACGTGACTTTGGAGATGTTCCCCGGGCACGTCTTCTAGTAACTTGTCTGCGTTCCCTCGCCAAACATAGCGCCAGAGAGCAGAGGCACTCGCAGGAAGTTGAAGCCGCCAAACGTTGTGTTCGCGGTGTTCTTCTTGTTTTGAGGTGCAAACGTGGAGCCTTTTGAAATTCTGCGATGCAAGACCATGGAATGGCAACGTCAAATAAATATTTAATAATGCCTTTAATGGGAACCTGTATGTTAACTGCTCTCTGCATGCCGTCAGGATAATGCCGTCTCTCCGAGAGCATCGGCGAATGAGTTTCCCCGAATTCATTTGGTTGTGATTATCATTTTCAGTGAATGTCGTTACATTTTTTCCCTGCGGCGGCGCACAAACGACATTTGGCTCGTTGCAAATGACATTAATTTTCCCGCGTGACAGGGCTACGTTACATGCTAGTTCAGACAGCGTACATCTGTCCAAGTTACGGCGTGATTGCTGCGATTACAGCGAGCCGTTGCTAACTTTCATCATAACTATAGGCGGAACGGATAGCAGTCCGACTCTGTTACCGTTGAACATACTCTTGAATCTTGAGAGTTCGAGCCTCACGAAAGCACGAATTTCCGTTTGATTTATCCCCCTGTTGTCGGGTTAGTAAACCGCAATCGATCTATTTTACCAACTTCTGCTAAGCTAGTAATCTATAACTCACTCTTGTATTCGTACCTTAGCTACCATCACCTTATCTGGGACGCGGCCACGACCGGAAATTCGGAAGATATTCCTACTTCGAAAGAAAATGATCGGAACGATTTCCTAGACTCCGCATGACTCTCCCACTGCTAAGTTGTTAACAAAATACGCTATCATAACAATACACCGCATTTACATTGACAGTTTAACCGTAAATTTCAGAAGAGAGCTGATACGAAATTTCCAATTTCTGGCGAATTTTGAGATGCTGAGCAAAAACGTTGCAGCCCACCCTACTGGTAACACTGAATGTTTGGAGAATTATAGTAGGACAAACTACGTAAAACAAATGATGAAATATACACTGGCTTGTTTACTAAGCAGCCTCATTAGTCGCGATTTGCTCCTTGACTCGCTTACCATAAATGAACCTCGTCACTTCTGTATACAATAGTCTATCAGTGCCATTATGTTTATGCATCAAAGTGTGAAATAAAAAGTCTGCATCTATAGCCACTCTAGGGGGCCGGGGACCTGTCAAGCTGTTTTAACAGCTTTTCCCCCGGGCTTTCACTTCATCGTATGATTGAAAATAGGGTTATTATTATTATTATTAGTGGTGTCGTTTTGGTATCGACAGCCTAAATCCCCACCAACAAAGGTTAGACCGACTTTTTTTTTTTAATTGGGCATTTATTATGATTTATTCTTTTTTTTTTTTCGGAAACTCGAAATAAAGAGATGATTTTATCGTGGTACCGCGACTGACGTCAGTCCTCGAGTGTGAAATGCTGATTGGAGAACTTAAAGTTTTACCGATTAGCCTCCTAAAGATTCGTCTAAGCACGCGCAGGCGAGTCTGAGATGTGCGGCCCGTAGTCAAAAATTGCAGTAGTAGTTAGATTTTACGAAACGAAATGCTGCTTCGTGCTCTCCAGTGACGAACTGTAACCGTCGGGATCGCGAGAAGCCGAAGGCTCACGAGCGCTACAAGTCCAGCCAAGAAGCAGAGATGGCAAAATTTCTGTCAAAAAGTAATTAAATTACATTACTAATTACTTTTGTGAAAACGTCGAAAATGTAATTAAATTACATTACAAATTACCGCAGACTCAATGTAATGGCATTACATTACAATTACTTTCCAAAAGTAATGAAATTACTTTAACCTTACTTTTGAATACCTTGAGGCAGTAATTCGTTATAATTTTATTTACCGTTTACACCAACTGAGTGTTTACAAAACAAGCCCTTGTTTGCCCACACAGCGCGTGTGCAGGAACCAAATCCGAGAGAAGCGAGGCGCTGCGCATGCGCAAGGCCGACAACAGCACCACCGCAGTAATGTGACTTCAAAACGTTGAGTTGTTCTATATGTACCAAAACTCAGATCTTCCTGTTTACACTGCAACAACCTTATGTGCCCCAAAGTGAACCATACTGAACAGTGGTTTTGCAGGCGCACACTGCATAAGTGTTAAACATGATGAATAGCTTCTTTAGATGTGACTCAGAAAGACAGTCGACTCACCGGTTTCGCTGTTCATTCAACGGTGAAGGTTCTTACTAAAAGGGTGATATGTTTCCCTCTTCCTGATTTACAAGTTGTAGTCCAAGTCAGTTTTTTTAAGTCGGGCAAGGGCAGCTCGTTCTTAGTCGTGACGTGAAACGTTTCACTTCCGCCTTGGACACAACATAATTCTATTTTCCCAAGAGCCTATTCTCGGTGATTTCTTTCAAGGAGTATTTTTCCCAAACACCCGAAGAGCCCAAGTTTTTGTGCATTGTCACACAAAGTGCCTAGATAATTGCTAAGCAGAAGCATCGCCAGTCGAGGAACGGCACGAGCTTCCTAAATTGTGTACTTCCCCACAAACGCGCGGGGGGGGGAGTCATATCTGCCTGTAGGCTTATTCCCGAATAAACTTCCCAAAGGAAGGCAGCGAGGCATACCGCGAGCGGCACCTGTTTGGCTCGAGGACGCGCGAAACGTTCTAGGGCATTGGCAAGGCATTTGGAATCACCTATTTATACCGGTCGTTTGTTGTTCACAATAGTCGAAGCTTACGGTTTCACCTTGCTTTACGAAAGTACAAGGCTGGGGATCTGTTTGTCCTGTCCTCTCAGGTTTAAAATTATGTTTAACTCATTGGTGATGTGCCCGTCGCCTTGTAACTTATGAGCCGTTCATCCCTAAGCTGACGCACTGTCAGCTTAGGGATGAACGGTGGAAACTACGTGTTTGTTGGAGCAGTCACACGTCTATCGTCCGCCACGTAACCACGCTCCCCTTGATACCCACGCGCAGAAAAAAGGACGGGACAGGTGACTAAAGGAAGGTGTTTGATTGGTTTTGGTTAGCTTGCAGCTCCCTCCGCGCTGTCAGCTTAGGGATGAACGAAGTATAGTATCGTCCCGATGACGCGACGCCGTGAATCTGTCGTGTCTGGAGTTCGTAAGCCGTTGCCTTCCAGCGATGTCTACACGTAAGGTTTTCTCCTTCGCATTTCCAGCCCTCCTTTGTGCGCCTGTCCAGCTCTTCGTACAAGGCTTCGCGCTCAGGTGGCCTTCGTTTATTTTCTCCGATTCTCTTTCACAACATTTCACCGTGCAAAATAATTTTCTTTTTTTAAAGCTTGCAAACGAGCTTTTTTTCATTTAGGGCAAAAGTAATTTCAAAAGTAATGAATCATTTTCTCTAAATTACTGCCTGAAAGTAATTCAGTACATTACTAAATTACTAGCCTAGAGAAGTAATTCATTACATTACTCATTACTCCAAAAAGTAATTTAATTACTGTAATTCCATTACAGTAATGTCATTACTGTCATCTCTGCCAAGAAGGGACGTCAGTGTCCATGGGGAGAGCTGTGGGTCACGTGGCCGCAGCACGATCTCGTCACACTGACCAAGTACTGAGACACTCCTCGTGGCAGGCGCTCCAGAGAAAGGCGGGGGAGAGGCAAGGCTCGGGGAAGGTTCCAATGCAAACGTTCTGACGCTTTTTTTTCCCCCCTTGTCGTTTGACTATAAAGAGAACGAGAAGGCCAAACTTGCCATTGAATGGCGCGGAGCGGAAGTTTTTAGTTTTTTTTCTTTTTTTTTTTTTAAGTCGCTGCTGCCGCCACGCTTATTTTTGAAAAAAGAAAAAATGCGTAAGCATTTTGCGCCGCGGTTATTTATAACAAAGCGTGGTGAATGCAGCCCCTGAGCACTTCTCCGCGGGCCGAACGTTCCCGACACCCCTCTTTTCTCTGGTGCAAGCAGATCAGGTCGCTTAGCATGTGCTTGAAGGACGGCGGCCGCACATGATTGGCTGGGTAAAGAGAGCGAAGACGTGACGTAGCCCCTAGCAACCGAGGTGCAGTGGGAGACAGCGGGGCTAGAGCCAGACTTGTATGTAACGAGTTACAAGTATCATCATCGTCATCAATTACATGTCATTGTAAATTTGTAACGCTTCAATTACATTTCTGTGTTGCGGTAACGTTCGCTGTAGTTCAATCTCTATTTTTACTGAAATCAAATACAAGTAATCAATTATATGTTTCCGAAAGCTAATTTTATTGAGTTGAGTTTTTTTGTGTGTTCTTACGTCTCTTTACGTTTTTTTGAAACGTTTTTTTTTTTTTTTACGATTCCTGGATTTAAGGCAAAGTGGGCGACAGCTGAAGGACGTCGCCGGGAGCTTCATCGTCTTCTGACGAGCTCAGTCGTCGCTGCTATGATTGCTGTATCGTCCCTTATGTGTCTCCACTTTCTAAATGCTTAAAAAGCACCAACACGCTCAAATAGTACAAGTATATTGGCAGAGTTTCATGTTTTGTACCACCACCCAGTATTGGGCCAATATCGGTTAACGATCGTTCTAAAAATGGGCCAGAATCGGCGATATCATTTGAGTTCTGGGCAGAGATGGGCGAATATCGGTTAACATGGCCGCGGCCGCTGCGGTGTCAGCGGGCTTGGGCCAAGCCAACGTTACTAGAACCGATCAGTTGGGAAACTGCCGCTCTGAAAAAGTGACACCGATCCGTACTCGAGAACCGAGCTAATAGCGATCGCAACGCCGCCATTTCTCCCGCACCGGCCACTCGAAGAAGTGCACATAACCTTTGGCTTTAATCGGGAAATTTTGGCTCCGAAACAGATACGGTGGCTTCCAGGGTGCCACCCCCGACTCCCAAGCGGACGCGCCGCGAATTACTGCCGAAGTTAGGATGCGCCTAGGTCGGGACGCGCTACCTGAAATCACCGCTGAGACATGGTTGTATAAAAACAATATTAACTGTGCGGCAAACCTTGTAAACTAAAGATTTTAGAAAACATCACGCGCCTCCCGTTTTGTACTAATCTCCAATAAAAGTTACTACAAAAGGAGTTTTTTCCGTGTGTTTGTGCGGAAAAACCCAGTTCCAGCCGCTGATTGCCCGGCGCGCCCTCGGCGCGGCCCGTGGCAACAGCGGCGGCCGCCGCGATTGGCCGGAGCGATTGACCGCGATTCAGTATCGTTTTAGAAATGGTCAAGCTAGAAACGGTCAAGATTTCCTAATACCGGCCGATATAGCCGGTCCAGATCCGACAAATTACCGTAAAACGGCGCTGTATACTGTATATCAGCGTGGCGTTGGCCGACCCAAGTGATGTTCCGCCGACATCGACCACATCACGGTAATACTGGCCCGATCTTTACGATCCAGCGCCAATATAGGCAGTATGAGAATGATATTGGCCCGATTTCTCTGAACCGACGCCAATATTGGCGCAATACTGTGTGCTGCCTGGGGTACTGCAATTATTTTTTTTATTTTGTAAGGAAAAAACAAGATGCACTTGGACACATTGGCATCAAACGTGCAATAGAAGGTTTGGAAGCATTTTTGGTCAAAGCCATGAGTCATCCGACAGTATGGAAGGCCATCGACACTTTACGCTGTGAGGAATTGACCGTAAGCGCCGAGGACCCAGTCGGCGGTCCTTCCAAGAGGAGGAGGAAGTTGGCGCTTGTACAAATGCAACGCCGCCTAAAGAACCTCTGGGAGGAGTACGCCACTGAGAACACGACAGTTGAGAACATCCTGCGTGCAGTCGACCATACAAGCCTATCCTAACGTTTCTGCAGGTACTTAGTTTCTTAACGTCAGTGTGTTCAAGTGCAACTCCCTGCTTCATTCTATTACAATATTCACATGATTGTGTTAAAGTGCATCTCTCTGTTTCTGTTTATTAAGAACAAAAATACAGAACTTAGAACCAGAAAGGGATTACAGTTTTGGGAAAATTCTGCGAAGTTATTATTTTCCATTTCAAAATGGGCTCGTGTAAATTTTTTTTTTTTTTTTTACGTCTTGGGGGATTATTTTTATTTTGACACTTTGGACCATCCTTCCCGGGGCCATTCTTTCCTACACCCGTTTGCACGTGGTACCCCTAAAGGGGAAACCCACACGTTTTCTCGAAGGAATCGTTTCCCGATTTCAGGCTCCCCTTTTTAAATCTCTTGAGTCTGGAGAAAAGAAGAAGCCTTTTGAAATACGTTGCCTGTACTTTTTCTGTCTTCCTTCGCGTTTTTCATTTTCCTACCCTAGTCTCAGGTTTACCATCATGTTCAGAAAAAGCCTGTTTAGTGTGCAGTGGAAGCCAAGTAAGCCCGAGGTCACAGTGAGAGTCATCGGGGGGTTACTACGCGAGTTACGATTGCTTAGGTCCCGTTTCTACCGCACAAAAGATTTTGGTCCTTTTATTCGGCTTTCTGTTCGCTGCACAGTTTGAGATAGTAGTAGATAGTGAGTTTTAGTATTGCGTATACGAGCGAACGCAAGCCCTGTGCGTTTCCATTAGCGTTGCGTGTTCCACATTGCGCGTGCGCGGAGCCCAAACTGCGGCCTTGGATTGGCGCATGGCGACTTCGCGCATGCGCAGCGTAGAACACGCAGCGATAACGCAAACGCACAGCGCTGGCGTTTGCTCGTCTACGCAATACTAAAACTCACTAATCTCCGTTACCCAGGTAGCACCGAGTTCTGTGCCAAAATTTGGCTTTTGTCAGGGAGTTTAGGGCATTAAACAGCCCGAAAAAGCCAAAGTAGAGCCAAACCTGACCTTCCTTGGCAAGAATCTGGGTATTTTGGCCCTAATTCGCCAAACAAGTACCAAATTTAGGCTTCAATGCCAGGTAGTTCGGCTGTTATCTGGCATATTTGGGCCTAAATCGCCTAACAAACGCCAGAGTTAGGCTTACTGCCCGGTTGTTCGGCTGATATTTGGCATTTTTGGGCCAAAATTCCCAAAGAAATGCCAAAGTTCGGCTTCACTTTTCGATAGTTCGGCTGTTATCTGGCACCTTTGGGCCAAAATCGCCACAGATGCGCCAGAGTTAGGCTTAGTGGCTTGTAGTTCGGCTGACATCTGGCATCTTAGTGTCCAAATCGCCAAACAAGTGCCAAAGTTAGGCTTCACTTTCCTATAGTTCGGCAGCCATCTGGCACCTTTGGGCCAAAACTGCCACAGATGTGCCAGAGTTAGGCTTACTTCCTTGTAGTTCGGCTGATATCTGGCATTTTTGGGGCAAAATCGCCAAACAAGTGCCAAAGTTAGGCTTCAATTTCTGATAGTTCGGCTCTCATCTGGCATCTTTGGGCCAAAACCAGAGAAAAGCCAAACTTTGGCACGTCCCAAATACCGAAATTAGGCGTTGCTCTGGCAGTTATGGCTGAAGTATGGCACCAACTTTGGCGCTCCTCTGGCGAACCAGAGAAACGCCAAACCTTGGCATGCCCCGAATTCCCAGATTAGGATTTACTATGGCAGTTATGGCTCAAGTATGGCACCAACTTTGGCGCTCCTCTGGCGGACCAGAGAAACGCCTAACCTTGGCATGCCCAGAATTCCCAGATTAGGATTTACTATGGCAGTTATGGCTCAAGTATGGCACCAACTTTGGCACTCCTCTGGCGTACCAGAGAATAGCCAAACTTTGGCATGCCCTAGGATCGCCCAACTAAGGCTATAGTTAGGGCACCGTACTTTGGCACTTATGAGTGCCATGGTGCAAAAACCTAACTGCGCCAAAGTTGGGCCCTTATGTTTGCCAGACCTTTGCCCAAGTTGGGCATTCCTCTGTCGTGCTACCTGGGTACTTTGCTTTCTTTTTAAGATCAACTCCAGGCGTGAATAACGGAATCATAACTTTCGGAGGCGCCTCGATGCCTCGTGGTGTGCTCGCGACACAGCAATCGTTGGCAGCATTAGCCAATGGGAAGGACGAGGCGTACCACGAAGGAACGTTTCGAAGCCTCTATACCATAGTATCCGAGCTCATGACACCAGCCAAGTCAGTTAGCATGCAGTTAGCACGAAGACGCGATCCGCGGTTTTCAGACTTTTCTCTGAGAGCTTTTCGTCAACAAAACGAGAGCAGTGCAGCAGAATGTGAAAACGTCGGGAAGGTTTAAACGCATGGTATCTTAGTTTTTAACGCTAAACCCGTAAAACGTGAAAAAAAAAAAAAAAAAAAATCGGGATGTTGTGGTGTAGCAAACCCTGTCGCTCCCTGTACAAGCCTCTTTTGGGTACATCTCTCCGACCTTTGAATCTGCGAGTGAGCGTCCATGAATCTTTTTGTCAAGTAGTCGAATGTAGCATTCTCTGGTGCCCTCGTCTCGTTCTGAGTCCAAGTGGCAACGTGCATGTGTCGCTCAGCGAGTCCTCCGACATTTCGCCCGTCTCGGTGCATTTGTGCGCTGTTTCGTCGCTCTCGTTCTCGGCGCTTGAATATGATGTCGCCTTCCATTGGTGGGACAGATGGGACCAACGGTCGGTGTTGAGCATCGCCGAGAAGTACGTCTTAAGTTCTACGCGCACTAGCGGAGGCCTGCGCAGGGTTGGATTCTCGTTGAGAGAGCGGAGACACCGGGTCGAGCCTCACTTAGCGTTCCCTCTCCAATCTCTGTCCCTCACCGGACTCTAGCATGGGACGTAGAAACTTTTGCAACACGGCCTTGTTATCTCTTCCGAGGCTCTAAGTCACAAGTCACATCCTTTCCCCTGTCACCACGAAGAGAAAAGGAAATGGAAGAAATAACTACGCTTCGTTGTGAATACAGCTTCGTTATAAGAATTTCGAGGTATTTAGATTTTTATTTGTGTTTAGCATTTAGTAAGACTCGCTGCCGTCGATCAAATCGGCGGCAGCGAGTCCCTGCGTCGAAGTGTGTCTACCGGAAGCGGCGAAACCGAGAGAGATCCCCCCTTGGCGTCGTTTGGCCGACGACAGTGGGGAGGACGGGCGTGTTTACCTACTCCTCTCCGGCGGCGCCTCTCCCTCTCGGCTCCTTTGTCTCGTCTTTTCCGGCTCATTGTTGTCTGCGCCGAGCCGAGCCGTCCACGCAGGTCTCCTCTCCCTCGTACGGCACCCACGCTGCAGCTATGGACAGTTTCCTCCTCTTTTCTCCAGCATTCTGTCTGCTTCCTCCTCCCCAACCTTCCTTTCCCTTGAAAGATTTTCTTAATCTGTAACTGACTACACCAGATACCAGCTCCTACTATTGTCTTTGCGTTGTCTGTCCTCCACTTTCCCAACTATTCATCGCTAACGAAAACAAGCTCGTTTACGAGAGAGTGACGTTGGCAACGCAGGCCAACGCGTGGACTAGCGCTGCTGGTCACGCGTCACTCGCTGCTCATACAAAGGACACGCTGGTCCCTGCAGACAGGATGACCTCGAGCACGTCCTAAGCATGTCTGCTTCATCCCTGTCTGCAGACAGTTCGATACAAAGTGCTTGCAGATTTGCTTTTGTTCATGGATGGTACCGCGGGGTTTCGTCTTTCCGGGGTTGGACAACCCTCCGAATTCTGGGATGTTTTTGCGGGGTTCATTTCACCCCACCTACCTGATGTTTTTCAAACTAATTTACGCTGTCCAAAAAAAAAAAAAAAAAATGAAGAAAACAGGGGTGTAGCATTCCCCAAGCTCCAGAAAAGATGGCCGTGACCGGATTACTTGGAAATCGTTCCGGTACCCATATGAGCAGTGGCCCTCATGGCGAGACCAAGGAACCGGGACGTCACCGCCTTCTGCGATTGGTTATTCCCGCTGGCCAATCGCAGCAGGCGGCGCTGTCTCGGTCCCGTCCCGCCATGTAGACTAGGTCCCCAATACACGAGGTAAGGGCAGTGACGCCAACATTTAAGTGCGGGCTGTGCTCCGGGTCAGCGCAGAAGAAAGCTGCAGTTAGACAAGCTCGGATTTTTTTTTTTCTTATTCAAAAATAGTTCCGATTCGGGGGTTTTCGGTTTTTCGGGATATTAGGGAGTTTTCGTAGACCGCGTTTCCCCCTCTGCTAATCCCTCCGCTACGAAGAAGCCGCTACTGCGCCTGCGCGCCGATGGCATTAACGGTAGAGTTCCGGGTATCGGGTTGCGGAGAACGTTGCGGGACGGCGATAACGATTCACAAAAACTCCTTACTGATGGAACCGGCCCGGGGGTTCATTTTAGAAGTGTACCCGCACATATCGCAAAAACGGAAACAATTAGTTACAACTAACGGCTTTACGACTAGCGCGTTACCTTTTTCGATGATGGACAAGATACTAGTTACATATTCGAAGGGGTAATCTGTAACGGATTTACTTTAGTGCTATTGCATGAGAAACGTACAGAAGTCTGTTACTCGTTGCGTGCCGTTGTCAGAATTTCCGCGGGGCACAAATAAATTACCTTTCAGATTTTTTCGGGGCTCACGGACGCCAAGGTGTGAGTATTTATAAAGCGATGTGCTAACCCTTTCACTTATCCCGCATACCTTCCTACATCAAGTTCTGAAATATTAGAAACGGGTAACGAGGATGGCACGCACTTATCTTGTGACGCGATTTCTGCGCCCTTTGCGGCGCCAGGCTACGCCAATGGGTTTAACCTGTTATACTCCGTTCACCGTTAAGCCTCGTCCAGACAGTTGCGTTTGACTGCGTTTGGCTGCGTCGCTGTTGCAAGAAACCAGGAAATCCCTACTGCTTATATCGCGTGCCAAGATGATTCCTTGAATTCCACGCTTCATACGAAGCACTGGTGTGCCGGTGACTCGCTTTCGGTTCTCGACGCAACGCAGTCAAACGCAATCAAACGCAAGTGTCTGAACCGGCCTTTAAGCTAAGACGAGAGGCTACTCCTTCAGCACGAGCTTTCTGCCCTGGGTAGCACAAACGTTCACGCGCAGGCACGCACAACCAAAGCGCTGCGGAGGCCAGCGAGCTCGCGCTGCCGTTCCCGCTTGAAACAACAAATGACAAGGGTAGAAGCGGTGTGCTTTGAAATCAAAGCGGAAGCCAGGTATGTTTATTCGGAGTGCGCTACAATGTCGAACGCGTAAACGGCATAATTTAGGGGTCATCCTCTCCCCTCGATGTTATACGTAAATCAACGTTGAAGGCTGCTGCGAGGCGCGAGTGAATCACCATTACTTTCAATGAAAAAAAAGTCGTGGAAGCCGGCCTTGACCAAACGCAACGTTGTAATCATTATTTTTTTTTTTTTTGCCTGACGTTTGTGGTACATTGGGTAGAAATTAAATGCTTATTTGCACTCGTTATCCCCAGGATTTGCTTCTCTTTTTTATTTTTAATGCAAGAGCATTAATTGTCTTATGGAGCGATGGAGCCGACGTCGTCAGCTTTGAAACCATGGAAAACGGCACCTTAATGAAACCACGCGCAAAGCTAGCCAACGGCACCTTTTACACTTCGGTGTCATTGGCTGGCGCGCGTCGACGAGGCTCCCATTGGCCGCTGCGCGTCAGTTTGTGTGGTGTCATCCTGACTGTGTTATCACACTGTTGTGTTATCACTGATCACCGCGTTCGCTCGCCTCTTATCGGTTGTACGGCACGTGGCCATATACACGGCGCATGGAATAAACCAAGGAGCTCGTTCTGCTCGGCACTACGTTACTGTCTCTTCTTTCCTCGCGCCGCAAGGCACACGACAGTTTGAACGATCGCTCACCCGATGGCGCTGCGTGTCCGCGAGGCAGCGGTTCCACCGTTCCACGCCCAAGGTCAGCGCGTTGTACGCCGCAGATGAAAGAAGGGAGCGAAGAGCGGCGTGCGTGCTTTCGCATTCACAACTCATAAGAAGTGCTTCGGTGTACCTCGAACCTTTTTTTTTTTTTTCGAAGCTATCGGTGTACAATTGTCTGCCCCGAATCGATGCTTTGATGTCACCACCGCGCTGTACTCTATGGCAAGGAGCGGCGAAGTGGGCGACAAACATCGTTCTACCCCGGCGTGCGTTGGGTTCGCCGTCACGGAAGTATAAACAGCACTGGTCTATTGATAACGCTGATTTCGTTCGGAGCCTAAACCTACGACGATGCAAGGGGCTGCGCGCACGTCCTCAGCGCGGCAGCCATATGCCTAACCCGCAGCCAATTGTCCAGCGGCTTCGCTCCAACAGCTCCGATCATTGAATGTTTCCGATTGTGTCACGGAGAAAACAAAGTTGCGCTTCTTTTTTGTAATTTTAATTTACTTACGGTAGGTAATTATATCTCCCAAAATAATTCGAATTTTCCGAAAATTGTCTTTCTCTATGTTCCTACGTTTGATGAGGTACGTTTTAGCGCAAATTTCAAATCAGTGCAGAAATCATTGGGGTGCCCCTTTAAGCGGTATTCACTCGAGGGAGAGATCCCGAAGATTTCTCCGCGGCGCTCGCATCAGGTGACGAAAAGGGGCGCGTTAATTCCACGCTTGTTTACTCCTACTCCGACGCTCCAAGTTTCATACTCCGAGCGCAACAACTCTACGGAGCATTGCGTACAGGAGAGCAACATACCGAAACTATCGACGAGCCGCATCCACGAGCGCATCTCGTGGATACGGGTGGCAGAAACCGAAATTAGTTCCCAGATAAATTAATCAAGGCCACCGTACAATAACAAAGCACAAAAAAAAAAAAGCGGCGAAGGTAGGAAGTCGCTTCAACTAAGTTCCCTTGAACAAAATGTAAGGGCGCAAACGAGCTGGTGTACATTGCACATGGTTGAAAAAACCCCGAGACTGCGGGTAAACGACACGACACTAAAAAGTGTCGTGTCGTGTCGTGTCGTGTCGTTTACCCGCAGTCTCGGGGTTTTTTCAACCATGTGCTAAGTTCCCTTGACCGATCTATTTATTGACCCTGCATGCCGCTCAGATTGTAATGAAAGACAACATTCTTGAACCCGCTTGTCGAGTCGACGCAAGAAACTCAAACTTGTCAGATGTTCCGTGGTTCCGTCTTGCAGCGCGAGACGGAACCCGTTGGTGTGCTACGGCAATACCGCGGTACACGTCAAATCGTTTTCAGGCGAGATGCACGAACAAACCTTTTCCTCAATGCTAACAGGTGCTTCGGTTTTCCAATCGAAGGATCTTTTTTTTTTAGCTGTGGTTGGGCTCAGCGGACAGCGGTCCGACTGTCTTCTCATCTCGACAACTTTTCTGTCGCCCAGCTGTCGGCACGCTACCGTTCGATAGATGAATTCGTTTTCAGGCGAGATTCACGAACAAACCTTTTCCGCAACGCTATCTGATGTTTCGGCTCTCCGGGTTAAGTATTCTAAAAAGGGCAACGGTCCGGATGCCTTCTCCTGTGGACCATTTTTCTATCGCTGTGCTATCGGCACGCGATCGTTTGATAGATGAATTCGCTTTCAGGCGAGATGCACGAACAACCCATTTCCGGAACGCTAATTACTGTCTTGGCTTTCAAATCAAATCGTTTCTAACTGCTGGATTAAAGGGATACTGAACCAAAGAATCTAGTGTCCATAATAAGTGGCGCACGTTCTGTCCACGAGCCAGCAGCCGCCGGTGTGCGCAAGCACACGCAACGAAAATGACGTCAAAGACCTCCATTCGCGCTTAAGAGGACAGTGAAATGCATCGGCTTCGGGCCAAAGGAGAATAAAGACAGGCTTTTCATCTCTACAAGTGAAAGCTACGTGCTTGTTAGACCAATTAATCGCTTACCTTTTACACGAGACACCACTGTGTAGATGAAAAAAATGACCGCATCTCCACGTGGTGAATGATGTTGATTGGGGCGAAGCTCGGGTGGTGCTGATGATACTGATTTTGGTCATAGGTATTGCTCCTTGCTGTCGACGTTGACGCTTTGCCGCCGCTTCCCGAGCTCTCAACTCCGGGTCCGCTTGGCGTTTTTGACGCTGTGCAGCAGCTTCTCGCGCCCTGGTCTCCGGAGCAGCTTGCTGTCTACGTAGACGCTGAGGCGCTGCGTGTCGAGCTTTTTGGTCCTTTTCATTCATGGCACTAGGGGAATGCGTGGTTTTCTTCTTTTTCTTTTTTCATGCAGACACATGGGATGGCATCTCAGAACCCCCTACTCTTTTTTTTCTTCTTTTTCTTTTTTCATAATTTTTTTTTCATCTTTTTTTTTCCAATTCTTTTTTTTGCCCTGCACGAGCACGTGAGCATGTGCTCACGTGCTCGTGTCGTGAGCACGTGATCTCACGAGCAGAAGCACGAGCACCCGACGCCGGCCTACGGCGGACGGACATACGGACATGGCTAGCCGTTCGCCCCTAAAACTTGTCTTTATTCTCCTTTGGCCCGAAGCCCATACATTCCACTGTCATCTTAACCGCGAATGGAGGCCTATGACGTCATTTTTCTTGCGTGTGCTCGCGCACATCGGCGGCTGCTGGCTCGTGGAAAGAACGTGCGCCACTTATTATGGGCACTAAATTCCCATGGTTACATATTCCTTTAAAGGGGTAATGAAAAACGATTTTCCTCTTCTTCCTCATTAGATTTAATCCTAACTCAAATGCGAATGATGAAATCACGTGGTCGTGACATTCCTTCGGCACCGGTGCTATGACTCATAGCTTCAACCGTGCTTTAGGCCACCATTTGAACTTGTCAGTCCCATTGACATAAGTCCGTCAGGGCATCATTGGCCACGAACGGAATCAAAATATTAGTTGACGGCTTGATTTGGACGAGCGCATACGCTCCGAGGACGCATGTTTCTCGTGTCCAAGCGTGAGCGGGGCTCTTGCGGAAGTCAGTTTGGCGGTCCGGTGACGCGCTTGGAACCGCGGCTGTATCATAGTGAAAAGGCGGAGAGCTTTCGAAGGGCAAGAAGGTACAAATGTCCGTATATTTTCAAATGTTCGTACCGAAAAGCTGGCTTTTGACTTTCTAGCCTCTTTCTTTTGGCCAACTAAACGATATGCGATTAGTAAAGTCCCAATTTAAAATCATTCATCCCAACCCAAAATTCGTTTCATGGGCCCTTTAAAGGGGTCATGAAACGATTTTCCTACTTCTTCCTCCTTAGCTTTAATCCTCAACTCAAACGCGAATTGTGAAATCACGTCGTCGTGAGATTCTTCGGCACCGGTGCGATGACTCCTAGCTTCCACCGTGCTTTTTATGCACACCATAGAACTTGTCATTCCCCAGTGACGATAAGTTCCGTCAGGGCCCTCATTGGCCACGAACGCGAATCCGAATATTCGTCGACGGATTGATTGTTGACGAGCGCATACGTCTGAGTGACGCAGTTCTCGTGTCCAATGCGTGAGCTGGGCTCGGCTGACGTCAGTTTGGCACCGCTGACGCGCTTTGGGAACCGCGGATGTATCATAGTGAAAAGGCGGAGAGCTTTCGAAGGAAAGAAGGTACAAAATAGTCCGCTATGCTTTCAAATGTTCGTACCGAAAAGCTGGCTTTTCACTTTCTACCCTCTTCCTTTGAGCCAACTAAACGATATGCGATTAGTAAAGTCCCAATTTAAAATCATTTATCCCAGCCCAAAATTCGTTTCATGGCCCCTTTAAAGGGGTCATGAAACGATTTTCCTACTTCTTCCTCCTTAGCTTTAATCCTCAACTCAAACGCGAATTGTGAAATCACGTCGTCGTGAGATTCTTCGGCACCGGTGCGATGACTCCTAGCTTCCACCGTGCTTTTTATGCACACCATAGAACTTGTCATTCCCCAGTGACGATAAGTTCCGTCAGGGCCCTCATTGGCCACGAACGCGAATCGGAATATTCGTCCACGGATTGATTGTTGACGAGCGCATACGTCTGAGTGACGCAGTTCTCGTGTCCAATGCGTGAGCTGGGCTCGGCTGACGTCAGGTTGGAAGCGCTGACGCGCTTTGGGAACCGCGGATGTATCATAGTGAAAAGGCGGAAAGCTTTCGAAGGAAAGAAGGTACAAAATAGTCCGCTATGCTTTCAAATGTTCGTACCGAAAAGCTGGCTTTTCGCTTTCTACCCTCTTCCTTTGGGCCAACTAAACGATATGCGATTAGTAAAGTCCCAATTTAAAATGATTTATCCCAGCCCAAAATTCGTTTCATGGCCCCTTTAAGCACTCTTCAGTTGAAAAGGGTCAGAGGTCCGCGAGAGCACCCTTCGTCTCGACAACGTTTTTGGTCGGCGCAGCCATCTTGTTTGTGGACGTAACTTGGCGGAGCACGAAGCCCGAAGTCGTCGGAAAGCAGCTGCACATCACGGCTACCGCGCACGGAAAAAACTCGCATCCGCCAGCTCTGGGCGCTGCCATCTTACCGGTGACGTCACGGCTCTTGTGAGGTCAGGCAATACCACCTAGAACACAAGGCCTGCGCATGACGTTTCGTTAATAGTAGAGTTCCTGTATAGGCTCCCTACGGGAGCCAGAGTTGCGCGTTCATGCATGGCATGTGGATTCAGCTCCTCACGTGACTGAATTCGGCGAATAGCAGCGCCGCGCGTTCGAGGCGCGCGGCGCGCTTAAAAGCCGGGGAACGTACGCCGGGGCGCGTGCAACGTCTACTTTTGCTGCACGACACTTGATACGGCTCCTCACGTGATCGGATCTCGGCGAATAGCGGCGAGGGTGGCACGCGGCACGTGGAATCAAAGATCCCCGACCAGCCCTAAGTGGCAAACACCCCGAAGCTTGAGGAGAGTAGGGGCCTCGCGGAGCTCGGGCGAAACCCATCGCCCATGGCGAGCTCGGAGCCTCCGCTAGCAGACGAATTCGCCGCAACGCATTGGTTTTGCCTATTTCCGTGCGAGTTGACCAATGAAAAAAAAATTGTCAGGGGTATTCGCTGCTTTGAATGTTAAAAACTAGGTGCCACCTCATAAGTGAACGACATTTTCTTTGCGTGGGAAAGATGTTACAGCTTTCGGGGTGCAAATTTGGGGCTCTCCCGAAGAAAACACTCCGTCACAACTTATGTAAGCGAGACAAAACATGAATGTACCTTAGCACTGTTTCTTGAAAAAAGGGCAATGTACGAAAATTTTTGAACGTAGCCACGTTTCAACTTTCCTGTTCTTGTCAATCAATTCGTTTCGTTGTTGCAGTTCCCATTTCTCACGAATGTCTCGCTTATAACCGTTTTGTCGAATAGGCAAATATGATGAAAAAGAAAAAGGCAATTTCGAACCACGTACGTTATTGCGATGTTAGTTTGCTCTGGAAGAAGTCGATTGTGCACATGCAAATCTGACGCTATTACTGAAATTAATAAAAGTGGAGTTACAAGAAAAGCAGACCTTCTTGCGCGTCCAAAATAAAAGAAAACGAGGAGAGCGTCGTAGTGCAAATAAAGGTGCTTTCGGTCACGTTATATGCGGTGCGCCAAGCGCCAGGACGACTAACGTCTTTGTCGTCTTCTATCTATAGCCGCGTTTTCATGAATGCGACTACGGCGCATCGACTCCAATCATCAATGGACTAAAGACGACGCGTCCCCGTTTACATGGATGCGCATGAAGTCCTGCGCGAAGGTAGCGCCGCGCCGTGTCACATCTGAAAATTAAAGCTGCAGTTTCGGGATTTCCGGCACCCGCTGCACCACGTGACTAGTAGGTTTCCGGTGTTTGGCTGTTTGGCGTCGGACGGGGAAAAATGGCGGCCGTCTATAGAGTGTGCGTGATCGTTTCCAACAGCTCGTTGAAAACCGCCTCGTCTCGCAAATCCGTGCCCGTACACCGAGGTGTAGGTGCTCCAGTGCAGAAAAAAAAACAAAAAAAAAAACAAAACAGATAAAGCTCGACACCGCGGAACGAACAGCGCCTACTTCGGGGACCCCTTCGAGATACACAAGTCGAGATCCACAAGGCCAAGACGGGCGCCGTCCTCAACGACGATTTGTTGGCCGAATTGCGCGCCTACACCTTGAAGAAGCGCCAAAACCGGCCACCGAATGACAGCGAGCAGGAGGAGCCGCCTTCGGACCCCACCCCAGCGAACGTGACGTGCAATAGGTGCCACACCGGGGCCCGCCCCACGGTCCAACATCTCGCGCGACTGGCCCGGTCTCGAACCCCGAGGACCACCCCACGGACTATTGGGGAGGAGATCGAACAGTCACGCCTCTAGCGGTGCGCTTCAGCTGTGGGGACAACAAACCGTATTTTCTTGTTTGTTTTTGATCCCAGAAACCGAAGATGACGATTCGAAGGCCACTCCTCGTGCGACCAAAGCACTGGTCAGAGCGAAGCGCTCGTGCCCAGACCGTGCTCGGCCAGGTTCAATTTCTTTGTTATGCTGTGTTGGTAAACACCGGGCTGTGGGGACAACAAGCTCGATAAAGCGCCCCCTATAGTTCGATCTCCTGCCCAATAGCGCGCCGAACATGAGGCCGGCGTAACCGTTGTGATAGCGCCCTTCCCCAACCTTTCCCCTTCTCCTGCACCAACATTGTTTAATAAATGCATTCTGTCTCTGCATTTGTCTCGTGTAGACATGAACGCGACTGTCCGTTTGCACGTGTTGCTGCTTTTGTCGGCGTGGACTAATATCCACTTGCTCTTCTTCGCTGCGGCACTCGTGCAGTATCAGCAGCGTTGCCGTCAAATACGGTCGGCTTACAGTGAAACGTTGGTCCACAATTTCGGTGCAATTGCAAGTTCTCTGAATGAGTGGACGCTCATGCAAGGTGAGAGCATCTGAATGAAGTCTTTAGTAATAAAAAAAAAAGTTCTTAAGCGCTGCGCCCGCTCCTATAAGCTGAAGCTTACAACTAGGATGTATATTTTCCTGTGTTTATAAGAAAAATCGGCAGGTGTCCTCTTGAATGGGCAGATATTAATTGCAACAAAACAATCATTCCAGCATTACTCAGATTTGCAACATGTACGTGCATTTCTCCAGCAGGCGCTTCAGCAGCAAACAAACGACGCAGGAAAAAAACTCTGGATGAAGACTCGATCGAACGACTGGTGGAGCCGGATAGTTTTAAACCAGTTCACCGACGACGACTGGAAGGAGAACTTCCGAATGACTCGAGCATCCTTCAACAAACTGGTGTCACATGTCGCACCTTTTATGTCTCCTAAGCCGGACTGCGTGAGAGCACCCGTGCCCTTAGAAAAGAGAGTGGCTATTGCTCTCTACAAAATGGCTAGCTGTTGTGAATACCGGGTCGTAGGAAATCAGTTCGGTGTTCTCAAGAGCACCGTGAAGAAATGTGTCTACATGCTCTGCCGCACCATCGTGAAGTATTACCTGCGGGAATACATACGACTACCATCGACAGAAGAGGCAGAAAACATTTCACGAAATTTTGAAGCGAGGTGCCACCTTCCACAAATTTTTGGAGCCATTGATGGAACTCACGTCCCAATCCTGGCACCCAAGAAGGGATATCGAGATTTCGTCAACAGAAAGCTGTCGACTTCCTTCAACGTTCAAGCTATAGTGGATGATCGTGGCCAGTAAGTTTGATTTCAGGGCTTTTTTCACATTTGCAGCACGATTTCTATACAAAGTTGCTGTAACCTACCGAGTGCTTACTCCATTGACCACTCAGCTGACACAGCGGTTGAAGCTACATGCTCACCGGAATGCAAGGCGCAAAAACAACAGACACAAGGAAGAAGACACACACACAGGCACGTGTGTTTGACTTCTTCCATGTGTCCACTGTTTTTGTGCCTTACACCATGCTTCATAACGTTCACCAACTAGCCCAACTACAAGTTCTACAGCTCACCGGAAAAATTAAGTAGCACGCTTTTACCCAACCTCAATCTTTGCACATGAGTACGCAGAAAGGGTTTAATCATGTCGAACTGACACTTGACTGGCCCGAGCATGCAGCTTCCGGTTCCCCGAGCAATCTAGTGGGCGAATATGGTATTGTACCTGTCTTGTTTCTATACTTCGTCTCACCCTAGCATGGACTAACCGCGAAGGCTGTGCTAGCGCGAGCGGCCAGCCTTGACTGCCTTGACCAGAGCACTTGCTGCACGAGCGCTCGTGCAGCCGCCGCGGCTTCATTCAAAGCGACTAGCTCGCGCTTTTAGCACGCACGGCTAACAATAGTCCATACTAAGGTGGGACGAAGTATAGAAGCATGATCAGCCTGTTTTGAAGCAGCAGATTATTATGTCCAAAGTAACCAAGGCACAAGAAAGACTAAACACACCCACTAGTGGTCACCCTTGCATGCCTATTTTCTAGAGGTGTTACATGTGCAGTGGCACAGCATCAGTCACGGTATTTGTAATTTTCAGATTCCGCAGCATCACATGCAATATTCCTGGAAATGCACATGATGCTTCAGTTCTAAGGCTGTCCACGGTGTACCTTAGGAGCGAAGAACTTCTGCCAAGGGAGGAAAGAATATTTCGTGGACGTCCAATTCCATTCATGCTGCTCGGTGACCCTGCCTATCCCCGGCTGCCATGGATTTTGAAGGGCTATACCTGGTCAAGTGACCGAAGGAGGGACAGGGGAACAAACAACGGACAGACACAAACAGGACAACAGACAACACGTGCAACAGGACTTACCAAAGAAGAAGAATCGTTCAATGTGTACGACAGCGCTGGACGCAACGTAGTGGAACATGCTTTTGGAAGGTTCAAGGCACGGTGGCGCGTAACATTGAAGCGGGTGGACATTAACTACAAGTTTATGCCCACTGTTATTGCAGCGGCATGCATCCTGCACAACTTTTGTGAACAGAGGTCGGAAGGTGTTAGGGATGCGTGGATTGCGGCTGTCAGAGATTGTGAGCAGTACCTTTATCAGCAGCCCGCCATTAGTCCTCGCGATGCTAACGCTGTTTGTGAAGTGCGAGATTTCTTGAGAGACTATTTAGCACAGGAGTTTCCATTGCGTTCTGCTTCCTGGTAAATGAAGCTTGTCAGCTGAAGCATATTTAAAAGTCTGAATATGTGACTGGCACTCATTATGTTGGTATCCAGTTAAAAACAATTTATTAACCATTTTTGCACTGTTACAGGTAATAGTGCACAAAATACAATGTTCTTTTTTTATCACAGAAGGGCAACTCTGCCAAGAACACTTTCTATCACAGATGAGCAACCCTGCCAAGACACTTTTTTATCACAGAAGGGTAGCTCTCCAAAGAACAAGTTTAGTAAACCACTGATGTTTGTTAAAATGACTTGTATGAAACTGTTAAGGTGGTAGGCCACTCAAAAACAAAATTTTTTTTTAAGAGCAGCCAGCGTTGAAATAACTTTTTCCTCAAAACAAGCATGTCTTATTTAACTTACCCAGCCATTTACAGTGCAAAAATATTGAATATTTATTTATTGGGAGGTAATCTTTGTCAAAAATTGCATTAAAGTGCTAGCCACGCCAGCTGTGATAAGTGACTAATGGGTGGCTTTATTCAGTAAAGCTTTGACATTTGTGTAACTAATGGCTGGAGCTATACAGTGAACTAGAATAAATATTATGCAGTAAATATCAAGGAAGTAATGTTAAAAAAAAACAAGAAAACGGGGAAAAAGAGCCAATTTAGACTGAACCTGTTTGAGAATTCAGCTGTGAATTGAAAAATATTCCATGGATTTCTTTTATTCTAGTTCACTGCACAGATATATATGTTGTAAATCATTGTGCAAAATTTCAGTTCAAAGTATACGCTGAGAAATAAGTTATGAAAGTTTGCGTCGCAACATTTGGAGCAAATTGTTATTTTCAGAAAAACGTAAACAAAGATTTCCGAGCTTGTAAAAAGTGTCACAATCTTCGCATGCAGGCCTAAAATGCACCAGATTCATAGCTGGGCCCTTCTGCGGAAGCATTATAGTCTCCTGTTCTTCGGGTGGCTGCTCGTCTTTTCTTCCTGGCCTGTTTTGTCCCATCCGCTGACTTGCGTTTAGCATTCTGCATGCGCTGGTGATCCCTGGCGATGCAAGCTTTCGTCGTGTAGTACCCTGGTTCTATGCCAGCTTGCCTGAGGATATCTAGGGTGCTTACACTGCCATTATTAAAGTGTGCCGCAGCGTCATGCAAGGCAAACATTACTGTAGGCAAGCTTACGTAGACCTCTTTGGGTGCCTGCAGCCATATTAGACCATTGAAACACTCATTAGCATTTTGCGTCTTTCCATGCAGGCACTTCATTAGAAGTTCATCAGAGCACTGATCACTGTAGACAGTTTTAACTTTGTTGAGCACATCATTTGGAAGTCCTCCTTTGTGTACATATTTCCCTTGGCCGAGTGCTTCGACCCTTTGGTATCCGCACCAGCTTTTCGGTCCAAGTGGACACAGGCCATGTCTCGGCTGCTTGTCGGTAGAGCTGCAATGAAAAAGACTGTCAAGGGTAGCCTTTTTCATTGCAGAAAGGTTCCCCACATTAGCCCTTATGGCGATGCCATAGTAGTTTTGCAGGCGGTCAATGAGGGCATCAGTGAGCTTTCCCTTACCACCGAGTCCACGCACTGTCTTCTTCAGTTTTCTGAGGCGGCAGCCAACACGCTTCTGGACATGCCCAATGCATTCCAGTTTCTGCGCACTGTTCTTTCCATACATGTCTTTCACAGCGGCATAGCTCTTGGAATCACCATCGCCGTAGTACTGCAGGTACTTCAAATCCCTTTTGGCTTTCGACCTTTCAAATATTCGGTATAGACCAACCGTCTCCATACTGCCAGCACTTCCTTCATGGTTTGCTTGACAGGAAGTGTGGTTTGCCTTCCATTCCTGGTACGAAGCACTATCTTGCCTCAACTTGCTTTTGGTTTTACAAGACTTACACGAGCTAGAAAGGGCCTCAACATCAATAACCTTTCCCGTGTCAACAGAAATCACAGACACACAACCGTTCAAAGATGAATGGCCGCGCTTCTGCCACGTGCCATCACCTGAAACACCACACTCGGCACTCCCCACAACACGACGAACTTCCACAGCAGCACCAGTCATCGATTTTCGAAACCGAAACCACAGTTGGAAATGTGGTTTCGATTTCGTTATAGGAGCATAGGGTATAGAAAACTTGCTGTAACTCGCAAACTAATGACGATAGGAGGATCATTTTTGTTGCAACATATATGTGAATGTTTGGGCATGCAAAAAGAACAAAAACCTGAAAATTGATCTCGCGAAAAAAAAAAGACTTTTGAAGGTGGCCTACCACCTTAAGGCACACAGGTAAGGTAAAATTGTACTGTAAATGATGAAAGCAATAAAATTCAGCACTTGCATTTGAAAACACAGACCTTTCAATACACTAAATATTAAGCTCGGCTAGTTGGTTTATCATACTAAATATATAAAGCGCAAGAGATAGACAAGGACATGAAGGCAGGACAGCACTTCTCTTGATTTTCTATTAAGACGCCACTTGTGAGTACAGCACTGTCCTGTCTTCTTTGTGTCCTCATCTGCCACTTGAGATTTATATATTTAGTATTTTGGATACACTGCGAAAGAAGTCAAACAGTTTGTTCGCCCGTAGGAGGAACCGCATTAACCTTTTCATGCCCATAACTTTACATGAAACCGGAGACTTACAAACCCCGACATAGTTTTAGAATACACAAAACAGAAATAGTGTTCCTTTGTTTTTTCCTTCCTTTGTGTCAATGCATTTCGTTAAAAAAGAAAGCGACGTTCGAGTCAGCGGAAGATTGGTGGCCACATCTGTTTTTGTACCACAGATCGGAACAAGTGTAGCATAGGCTCGTGCTACAAAACCCAGGGATCCTGAGTTTAATACCCACCCCTGCCTGTTTCGATCTGGACAAGAAGAGTACTGGCGTGTGGTAGTGTATGACTACTGTGTGATGCATGTTAAAGGCCCAGGCTAGCAGTCGTACTGCACCGGTTCAATTTCTCATCTACACCGTGTAACAATATTGCAAAAGAGTTGACGAGGCTTGCAAGTTACCGTACAAATTTTCCACAAATGTGTGGCTATACCCTGTTGCAGGTTAAGAAAAGCATGACAAGTGCCTCCAGCGAAATCCTCCACTCTTTCCACTTTAGCAGAGTAAATGCTGGAAAGGAGGCGAGTGTGTTCGCTCTCTTGCCTGCTCTCCAGCATTTACTCTGCTAAAGTGAAAAGAGGGGAGGACTTCGCCGGAGGCACTTGTCTTGCTTTTCTTAACCCGCAACAGGGTATGGCCACACATTAGTGGGACATTTGTGCAGTAACTTGCAAGCCTCGTTAAAGCAGTTCCTTCAACGGGTGAATGATCTATTTGACTTGTACCACCGTACTACCAGCTAGTTCTAAATAAAGTATGGAAGTACACAAAAGTAAAAGATATCGACACCAGATCAAACCGTTCCACCTGTCGAGGGATACTTAGGCATCTTGCTGCGGCTCATTTGGGAGCAAGAAATCGGCCTGACCTGAGGAAGCATTGGCCTGACCTGGGGACACGAAGTTAGCTTGAAGGGGGGTACGTTTGCCTGACCCTGGGAGGGAAAACTTGCCGGGAAGGCAGGTTGCAGATGAGGAAAATGAAAAAAACTCCCCTGAGTTAGTAGTTGTGACATCATTGCCTGTGTGCCTTGCAGGAACGAGGTGGTAATGCTTGTCATTATTTCTTGAATGTTTTTTTTTTTTTCAATCTCTAGCAGCTCCTTTTGCTGCTGAAATAGTACCTCTGAGTTTTCTTTAAGTAATTCAGCGTTACGTCTCTGCTGCTCGGCTAGAAGCTCTCCGAGATCGGTGTTCTTGCCATGTCTTGGCCGCTTTGGCTGTGGTCCAGATGAGCTGGCGTCAGTTGCTGCAAATGATCACAGAACAAAGTGTAAAAACAATCAATATTATGCAACTCGGGTCTCACTAAGCCTGTTAAAATGGTTAACATTTTCAATTTCTAGGGATTCCCTTGCTGCTACCCGTCTTGGAGAATGACAAAACACACCGGTTCAACGACACAGTCATTTATTCCGTTACTGCCCGCGACGCGATCCCGAGAACCCCCGCACATACGCTGCGACTGCCTTTTATCAGCGGCGGAGCGCCACTCACGTGGCTAATTGCACTTGGCAACATCACGGTGGAAGTGACTGTGGACGATTTGGCATGCAGGCCACCTGGTCCAACGCTTTAGATCCCCATTTGCCCACACATTTTAACTTGCAGCCATAAGGGAAGCGTGGATCATGAGAACTTTTCTATAGATACTCATGGGACCAAAATATTAACTTACACGATGAGGTGCCTGGTAAAAAGTCTTGCACGTCGTCTCCCAGCTCAATTTCCTCTGCAACTGGAGAAGAAAAAATATTAATGTGATCGTGCTCAACTTTTGCACTCTTAGTGGTTCGAGGAACAAGAAATTTGTTTATTTTTGTAGTTGCATAAAACTATAGTTCCAGCAATTAATAAACTGAAAATGGTCACATGCCAGGCAGTCTCCAAGGGACATAAATTTTGGTACTGAGTTTCTCACCTACTGCGACGCCATCCCAGTCCTCGTCTGCCTCGCTGTCCACACCATACTCTCTTGCCTGGGTCATCGGGCGGTGAGCAAGCAGGGCGCTCATTTCCTCATACCACGGCCAGGTTGATGGCGCCGCTCCACTTTTGTTTTGTGCGTCTCTTTCCTGATGCACACAAAAATCCCATTCTTAAGCACACAATAAAAGAAAGTGCCACTTGTTTAGATATGAAGGGACAGTATTGCACAGTTCCACGAGTGCATAAATGAACTGGGCTTCTCGAGCTGTGACGACACAGAGGGGTCCATACGCCCTAGCGGGTTTACTACGGTTTAGAGAATGCCATTTCATCGAAGCACGTTTTAGAGAATGGGCACGTTTTATCGAAGCACGGTTTAGAGAAAGCAGGGGCTCAGTTTAGAGAAACGCCGTTTATCGAAAAGGGGACGCTTTTTTAAAAGAGGCTTTCCTACTTCTCGCGTGTATCACTGGTCCGCGTGTTAACCCATGCCCCCCGCTGCGCTCCCGCCGCTTCGCGGTGGCAGTCCAGCGGCGGCTCATTACAAAAATGTTAACTCACCTGATTTGCCCGTACACGCCGCTTCGCGGCGGCCGAATTCGCTAAAAGGAGGCTCGTCGCCATTTTTTCTAAACTGGGTTCTCTATAAAGGCATTCGATAAACCGGGGTCGGTAAAACGGCGTTCGCTAAAACGAGGTTCTCTAAGCCGCATGCCTCCGCGCCCTAGCCGCAATCGCGAAGCCCTCGCGAACGCGGTTGTTAGACTCGGTGCAGTTTCACACACATTTCATGATGAAAACGAGAAATCAGCTTCGCGGTACCTTTCTGCGGCGATGTGACTCTCCTGAGCAAAAACGAATGACATAATGACTAACGGTTAATTCCAAATAAAAAATGATCAAAACCCACCTTATTGTACATTCCTTTGAGGTTCTTCCAGTGGTTTCGAAGTTGCTGCCACGTCCAGTGGAACCCCACCTGCTCCATTGCCTCCTCAACTCTCCGAAAGACGGCTTGATTTCGCTGTCGCCGCGAGTCAAGTAGCTCCGCGACATTTAGCTCGCTAGAATAGCGAGAAAAGTTCCCGTTGCTTCGCGTGAGAACACGACGCGGGAAGACGCCAGACCGCTCTCGGCCGCCGCCATGTTCTACGTTAATCCTGCAGCAAACGGAGGTCCCGCAGCGAGCGCCTTCCCATAATCCTCTCCGTTCCAAAATGCGATGCGTCCTCCGTTTACATGGACTGAATGCATGCGCATTCGCCGTCTCGATCCACCTCTGTCTAGCGACTTGAATGCGATGCGATTTCCTAGCGCATTGTGCCGTTTACATGACCGCATTGAATGCGACAACTGGATTCGATGCGACTAAGTCGCATTCATGTAAACGCGGCTTATGAGCCGGCACCCGTTGGGGCGTCAGCAGCCTCGTTTACATGAAAGCGACTTCAGCGCATCGACTCCACTCGTTCTTCGAACGAAGCCGACGCGGCAACGTTTACATGAATGCGCACTAGAAGGTGGCGCCACGCCATGTCAAAGCTCGAAGTTATGCAGTTCCGGCACCAGCCGCACCACGTTTTTCGGTGCATCGCACGTGGAGGCCTTTCGGCCTTTCGACGTGTTCAGTGAACGCAAAGATCGTGTCCGCTGTCTTCGGTGCTGTGGACGAAGTTACGAGACGGAAGAAACATCAAAACCCAAGCATTTAGGGCTCCAGGCCGGGCCGCCGGGTCACTCTGGACCAGAGGCGACGTGTGTGCGAACGCTTTGAAGAAGCCTCCGAGCTTCGCCGCGCCAGACCTCGCCGATCGCGACCGGACCAACCGGACCCCGAGTCCGAAAGGCTCCTGCGCAGCCAGGAACGGCACCGAGGTAGGAGCTGCTCGTTCTGCGCTACCATGCAGTGCTCTACAGTGCTCGGAGCTCTCGGTGTCGTTCGTGCTTGCGCCGAAGCCTTTGGGACTCCTTCGGACGCGCAAATCGTACTTCGCAAGGCTTGGACGGGGGCCGCCTTCACCGAGCGGCTCCGCTATATTCCGCGTACTTATGATGGCAATAAAAGCTCGCGTTTGTTCTCGGGAAAAAATTGCGGGCGACTATACGGGACCGCTCTCCGCGCCGCCGACGAGGTTGGCCGCCGCCATATTCTCAGCTGTTCACTCGCTCCCGCAGCGAGCGCCTTCCCATAATCCTCCCCGTTCCAAAATGCGATGCGACCTCCGTTTACATGGGCTGAATGAATGCGCACTCGCAATATCGATCCACCTCTGTCTAGCGACTTGAATGCGATGCGCTTTCTTTGCGCATTATGCCGTTTACATGACCGCATTGAATGCGACAACTGGATTCGATGCGACTAAGTCGCATTCATGTAAACGCGGCTAGCAACTCCTTCCAATTTTCCTAGTCTACTTTCTTTTCATTTTTGAGGAGCCGCTACGCCGTCGCGTTCTTTCTTCCTCCTGCTTTTATGTTTCTTTTTTGTTTCGTTTTTTTCCTTTTTGTTTACTTGAGGCTCAACCCATCGCGTGTTTTGTTTTGCCTTGTTTGGCTTAGCTTTTGCTCTCTTTCCTTCACTTCGGGGCTTACTCAACACGTCCTAGAAGACAAGGCCGTAGCGCTCTTCTCGTGACGTCGCGAAGGAAGGCCATTGGGGGCGCGCGTCGAAGCGAAGGCAACGCGCGTGAATCGACCATCGTAACGCGATTTTAGCCACATACGCGTGTCTTATTAGCTAAAATGAAAGCTGCACATATCTCAAGGGGTCTCGAAAATATTTTAATATAGGGGTAAAATATTACACCGCTAAATAATCGGTATGAAATGGTACGACCTAGGCGTATAAGAGAAAGCATTGAATCACGCAATTATTGCTGTAGGAATGCATATTTTACACAGAAATACTTCGACAAAATGGCGAGACACGCAGTGATTGGACACAGCAAAACAGATCACAGTTAAAAATCAGGTAGACGTAGTCAACAGGGACACGGCTAGACAAATGTCACTTACGATCATGTAAGCGATGTTATCGCGTGCAGTCGCTGAATTCTTGCATCATACCCCGGCCACATTTCAAAAGTAATGTAATTGCGATCGAATGACATTATGGGGTCGACCAATCAGCTTGCGAAGCTCGTATAATCACTCAAGACCGCGAGCTGATCAAGACTCATATCATTTAATGAAAATATATGAACTTTTCCGTGTGGCAGGGGTACTAAACTTACTATTTACAGTCAACTAATTTACTTCTCCCTATGGGCTCGAGCTGCCTTAGAACATCTTATTTTGTATACAATAATACTATTACCTTAATACAGTTCAGATTCTAGTGTAAAAGCGGTAAAGGCAATAAAATAACATTTGTATAAATAAACACATAAGCACAAACAACGCACGTTTTAAAATCACACAAACTTGTTATTCACCTTCCAGTGAAAACTAAAATATTACCACACAGATTTACAAATGTCGACGCAACCGCACACGGATAACGATCGAACAAGATGCCATTCTATTACGAAACACACAAAAAAAACAACCCGACAGCAGCACTTTACTCGCGTCCCACATGACCAAGAAAGCCCGTAAATAAGTTGTTTCTCACCTGTCGATCGTATCCATACGTGCCACAATATTCGTGACGAAAACATGTGAACACAAACTTTAAGTCTCTCTCTTTGTCGAAAGAGACGTCTATTGATAATCGACCAGTGTCATCGTTGGCTAGTTGCCACACATGTCACTCAAACCGTAGCAGGACTTGTTCCGCGAATCCATGTAAATGCCGTAGTATCAAGCGAACACAAAAAAAACTACCCGAGACTGCGGTGACGACCAAGAAACGACGGGAAGGATCAAAAGAACCACACACACACACGCACACGAGAGCAGCGGCCGCAGTGCGGGAGGCTTAACGTCGTCGACCCATCTCTTGCTCGCGTGCGTTCCATGCGGCGATTACTGGATTTCTTTCGGTTCCCTTCTCTTCTGAAAGTCTCAGCGTTCCTTTTTAGACAGCCAGCAGCTCACACACTACGTAAATTTACCAGAATCTGAACCCGTACGAGGGAAGAAAACGTCCCAGCGGACCGGTTCATTCGCAAAGTGTGGGGATCTGCGGGATTGCACGTAGTCCCGCGGTTACGGGGATAATCATAAATATAAAAAATTGGTACTTTCAACCTTATTAGCGCGTTGTACATTATGTTTATATTATATATATATATATATATATATATATATATATATATATATATATATATATATATATATAATAAATTGTACAATGCTGCGCTTTTAAAACATATATTATGTCGGATAAACGCTCACGAACACTCCGCGCCGCTCGACAAGAAGCGTTTTTTTTACGTCGATGCCCAGAAATGTTTCACACGTTGTTTTGACGTAACGACTCGGAGTGCTCTGGCCTTCTCTTCTAGGAGGTGTTGGCCTACTACCGCCAGTCCGTCTGCTACGCTGCGCCCGTACATCTTGAGGGCTGTCTGCAACTTTGTTGTTGTTATTGTTTTCTTCCGCTGTCGTCTGCGATGACCTCCTATTTTCGCCTTCGATTGAGTTTTTAATCCGAAATCTTCATATCTGCTTTTTGTTACTTATTAAATATATTAAAAGGGGCAAGCTCGCTACACGTTTATTTTCGAACTTATTTGTCTAGGCCGGAACGTCTGCTATGGGTCATCCTTTGTTGATCAACCGGTCGCCTTCGGGCATACACCAGCGCTGTTGTGAAAGGCCCCCGGACCTGGCCTTCACCTGTCGCCCACGGCAGCAAAGCCTAGTGTCACGTTGGGCCCCGGCGCGCGCCAACGGCGCTAGACAGTCACGTTCAGATTCCCGAGTCCGACCCTTGAGTCATCGGGCCGGTGGTAGCTTTCGAGGAAAGCTCCAAACACAAAAAAGAACGTCTCCCGGAGGCCACGAGACCATCTGGGACCGCCAGCCTTCGCAAGGAGAAACACCGGCGTGCGTGTGCGTGCCTGTGCGTGTGTGTGGGTCTGTCGGTGTTGGGTTTCAGCAAGAGTGTCGACTCCTTGCATCAGCCACCGAAGCGGGGCTAGAACATGAAGGGATTGCATCATCTGCTCTTGGTGAAAGAACACTCGGAACTTGCATCAGCCGCCCCGAACTTCGAACACCACGTAAACACACGAATGCCGGGGAAGGCTCCTCTCTCGCTCCGCGGGCCTTCTCGCCCTCGGAGGGTTATATAACTTGGGCTCAGAGAGCCCAAAGGCGCCGACTGCCGACTGCCGACCGCCGACCGTCAAATAACCAGTCGACCATGCTACTTGTATCGTACTTGTACATAAAAGTTCTTATTCAGTACCCCCCCTCAGGCCTGTTTCCTCGGGGTCATGCTAGCAGCGAGCCACAGCCCCGACTCTTGCTTCCGCGCCTGAGGTCGTCACCCTCCCAGACGCAACAGCGCATACTTGGGGATGGCAGGCATGTCATGTGCTGCCTACCACTACAAACACAAGTTTTTGCGATGTCTAAAATCATTCTTCCGTTTCTCGAAGACCGAACAAACGTGAGTAATTAAGTTGCTGCAGCATTTAAATTAAACTAAAACAAACAACTGCAAAAAAAAAAAAGGAGTGAAGCTTTTTTTTTTTATGCTGCTGGTTTCCATTTTATTTTTATTTTTTCCATAAGCGCCGTATTGATTGTCGCCGTTGAAGGAGTTTTTTGCTAGGTGATTTGTATCTTTCTATCGTCTGCTAACGTTTTGTTTTATTCGCCGCTGTTCGCTACCGTTCCCCATCTCTCTTTATTTTCGTCTGAGAAGGGGACCCCATCTTTCCTACAGAGATCGGAAAATGTTTGCACGGTCATTTTCTCGTTACTTTTTTGTTTTTGTTATGCTGCAGCGGCTGGTGCGCTTGCTCTGGTAAGCTTAACATGTTGTTTGCGCACGTTTTAATGATCACCTATTTAGGTAAGAAACTGACGGCGCAGTCTGTAACGGATCAACAGTAACCTCTTACGACGTAGTTCGAGCAGCTAAACGCCTTTCTTCCGCTTCCCAGATGCGCTCCAAACTCGTGCGATCCCCTGCGTTTGAGACCGCTAATAGACTGCTCTATTTTTGTTTATGCGCGCGTTGGTATTTGATTGTCGTTGCAGTT